>JAHQIY010000025.1:600000-929635 GCA_019054805.1 Brachionus manjavacas
CATTATTTATACCCATGAGTTCGTGTCAAGAACACGGGCTTATAATTAAGACAAGATGTGAGCTATTATATAAATGTTTATATCAGCATCTAGAAGCGTCTATCTTCTGAGATACGTGACAATTGTATTAATTCTTTCTTATCATTGCGCATCAGTTGAGAAGCTGATGATCAAGTGATACGTAGGGTGTATGCACTCAACTTAAAACCTATTGGCTCAAAAATAAGGAAAACTAAACTTGGCCTTGTCAAGAAACTTCTTGAAAATGAATTTACGTTAAAACTACTCAAAAACAATGAAAATAAAGTTAATCGACAAAGTAAATTCATAAAAAAGAACCTAAAGACATATTGGGATCGCATGATTTTGTAAATAAAAAAATTAAACGATCATAAACTTAGATAAATCAAGCTTGAAGATAGGAAAAGCAATCAAAATAGAATTTTTGAATCTACAAAACACTGTTTTAAGAACTTAAAAAAGAAAGAACTAGAACAAAATTATAGATTTGTTGCAGAGACAAAATTTTGGGCATAAAATTTTAATACAAACTTATACATTTAGTTTCTAAAATTTTTAATTTTTAATTGTCAATTACACTTGTATTCTTTATTTATTTTTTATTAAATTTCAAAATGATCGATTATGACCACATTTGAACTAAAGTGTGAAAAAAACAGCACAAAATAAATTGTCTTAAAGACACTGAAGAATCCAGAAAATTTTTAGAAAATTTGGAAAAATCATCTTTTCTAAATTTTCTATTCTCTATTATTCTTTTGTAGTCAAAAGCTGGTCGAAAAAAAGGCTGTTACTTAAACTTAACTCTTATCCGGCCAAAATAGAAAAAATAACGTTATCGGCCAAAATGGGTCATTTTTGACCCGAAAAAAAATTCCAATTTTTTTTGTTAGTTATGCTGCTGGATTCGGATGCTATGGTATATGTCGATGAGCGAAGAATCCTGGTTGTGCTAGATGGAGATTCTAATTAAGGTGCATCATCGTCTTCTTCGTCTGATGTTTCTGACTCACTTTCATACTCGTCGACAAATTCTTGCAGAGTAGGTTGAACATAATCAAACTCGTCATCGCTTACTTGATCCTCAGCATCTACCTGTTCAGATGAATAGTTATATGTATTCATATTATAAAAATTTATTTTTTTAATACTTCTAATATAATTAAGAACTTAGTTTTTATAGACCCAGTCATGAACCGTTAATTTTAATTGATTAATCAAGGAATAAGCTTATTCTAGCCGTTTTAATTCAACTTAGCGAAGTTAAAAAATGTAGCTACATTTTTTACTCTGGTAATCCGTCAAAAAGCATTAAGCTAAGTCTAAAACTATTTGGAAAACAAATACCCTACACTGACTCCCCAGTCTTCCTTGGAATAAAATTTGACCAAAGTCTTTGTTTCAACTCCCAGGTTGAACTCATTCGTTCTAGATGTCATGATCGCGTAAATTTAATTAAAATTTTGTCACACAGATCGTGGAAGTTAAATAAAAAAACCTTAATTGGAGTCTATAATGCACTTATAGGTTCCATTATAGACTATAGTTTTTTCATCTTATCCCGTGTCTCCCAGACAAACATTCAAAAACTGCAAGTAATTCAAAATACATGTTTTAAATCAATCTATCACTTGCCTTATGACACACCTTCTATCCAACTTTCTGGCCTTCTCAAGGACCAAAAGGTTGATAGAATTGAGTCTAGACTCAGAATTCTGCTCGAAAAATACATAAAATAAAGTTTAATATGTGAAAACACACTCATTACTTCACTCATACAGGATTATATTGATGTTTTTGTTGAAAGCTCAAGAAGTTCTGAACTTAAAACCCTTCTTTGTAAAGTCTCAAATGAGCTATTTCAATGGACAACTGTTTTTCTGTAACATTTCCGTTTTCTTTTTCAACTTCTAATGTCATTTTATTAATTTAATTGATTCAACACAACTTTTTATATGGACACTTTTTTAAAATTTTAAATACCAAAGGCGAAAGGAGTTCCATTACTCAAAGCCTTTATTTCTTTTGAAATATTAAATAAACTATTAACAACAATAAAAATAAGATCATTTATCGGTATTTTCTCATTTTTTAAAAAGTTACACTGAATAAAACAATTAAAGTAATATCAGTTTTCGGTATTTTTAATTTTTTTTTTTAAAAATGGTGTTGAATAAAAAAATAAGATGAGTTTTCGGTGTTTTTATTTTTAAAGGGAAAGACAATCAAATAACAATCGAAATCAATTAAGTTGAATGAAAAGTTTTTTTATTTATAGAAAAAATTCAATGTAATTTTGCTTGGGTCATTTTTGACCCATTTTGGCCGATAACCGAATATTGGGTCATTTTTGACCCAATTTTGGACGGATAAGAGTTAAACTAATTAACGATCTGTCATTTGCATTAAAATTGGTGACTTGTCGCCTTTATTGTTTAATTGTCTATTAGCGTTTAAACTATTTAAAGTTGAAATTTCTGTAAAATTAACAAAATTATCTAGCTTTTAAGAAGAATTTTATTTAAATATTTGAATATAAATATATAAAATATAATAATATATAAGAAAAGTTTTACAAAACAAATTGAAATTTAGCAAAAATCACATCAAACACACATTTTAGCACTAGCAATAATTAGATTCCCAATTAGTGAATATCGTTTGTATAATACTGAAAATTATCATAAATCTTGGTCGTAAACGAATTCATACTGTTCATTATCATATTGTCTATTTGAATTTGCAGTTGTTCTTCAGTTAAATTGAGATGAAATCTGTCCTTGAGCAGACGAATTATTGTAGCAGGTCCCTTTTGAAAACATGGCAGCTGTGAACTCAACTGCATTATCTCTATTATAGGAACCAGTTTGTCCATATGCTTTCTGGCAGCTAGAAATCCTTTGAGCATAAGTATTTTAAAGTAAGCGAACATATCGCTTTGAATGCCGCCCATGATTTCAACAAATTCGTGTGTCATTTTAAAAGCCGAGCTCTCGAATCCCAAGTTTTTTGGAGAGCTCGAAAGCATGAAGCCAAAGTCAATATGGATCAAATGGCCGTGATCGTCAAGCAAAATGTTGCCATTGTGTCGGTCCTTTACTTGGAGCAAATAGCAAGCGATCGAATAGCCAGCGCATGATTCAACAAAATTTTTTTGGGCTGTCAAAAAGTATTCGGATGTTTTTGTTGGACCGAACTCCTGGAGAAAATAATCCAAGAGAGAAGTTGGCTGAAACCTTTTGCTGGCCTGAAGTTTTTTTATTTGATGCAATGACACTGCATTTAAAATGGGCTCAATCATTCCGCTGTCCTTCGACAGAACTAAAATTCGTGTCGGCCTCACGAACACCTTCACGTGTTCTTGGTTCCAGACTTCTTGAAGCTTCTGCAGAAACTGAAATGCCATTAATTCTTGTCGCAAGTCATCGCCCGATTTCACAATGACGGCCAGCAGTTTCCAATTGGGATAATGGCCATAAGGAGACGATTCTTTAATTCTCGATTGCTTTTCACTCCACGGCTCTTTGAGGGCATTCATTGACGGGTCTTGCGGATCTCTTCCTCCATTTAGTCCAGACTTGATCGATTTGGAATCTTCTTCTTCGAGTCGTCGTCTTATTTCCAGAGCCGAAATGAGCGTAAAATTGACTGAAAACGAATTCTCGTACTTAGAGTCACTTGTAAAACTCTCCAAAGACAAGTTGTCAGGCTGGAAAAAAAATTTCGAATATGCCGGATTATATCTTAACAAATTTAGACCCGAGTCGGAATTAATTGACAAGTTATCTGAAGTGTTATCATTTGTTACGCTGCTTGAGTACGCCAATGAATTGCTAGGATTGAAAGACGCATAGCTCAAATTTAGGTCTGAGCTAGTCTTGTTCGATTTCACTGAGAATTGGTCATCTTGATTCGGTTTTGTATTGTTGACGGCTAAGTTTAATTGATTATCAGCGTTGCACAGAGCTTCGTCGGAAGACATTTTTTTATTCAAGTTATTTTCGAGCAGTTTTGGCGGCAAAATAGCTGTTTGAATATCGCTGCACTCAAGAACTTCAACATACATTATGTAAGGAGCCTAAAAAGATTCAAAATAAATTCTTTTCAGATAAACTGCATTTTTTTATGAAATTGGCTGCGTTACACACAAATTTCCTAACACATATTTTATTTTTTTGCTGCGTTCAACCTTTTTTTTTCCGAACACATATTTTTTTGAATTTGTGCGTTTTATTCTAAAAAATAGGTGAAAAATAAAAAACAAATTTTTATTGAAAATACTTTTTTTGTACTTTTTAATTAACCTCTATTTAATGGAAATTGGACTACAAATAGAAATATAGTTTGTAACAATGCAACCTTTTAATAGCGAAAAGCGAAAATTCTAATTATTGATACTTGAAGACCAATTAACTTTGATGCCTAGTACAATGCTGTCTAAATAATTAAAAATAAATGATCAATTTTTGATTTATCTTTTAACTTTTATTTATATACTGTTGAAAATGACAATGCATATTGTTATAAAATGCTTAATAATTATTTTGAAACATTAAAATGTACCCAAATTCTTTTTACTATAACGATTGTTTTCAAATGCATCCTAATAATTGGCAACCGATCTGTAATAATGGTTACCAATACAACAATTTAAATAATGGTTATTATTATTATTATTATTATTATTATTTTAAAAAAAATACATACACCTCATAGGCATTTAGTAAAAAAAGGTTCATTTATATATAAAAAAAAAGTATTTATATAAAAATGGTTATCAAAATAATCAATATTTTTATAATCCCAATCAGTTTTGCAATCAATTTCGGCATGCTGAGCAATCAAGCTATCATTATTTTCAACAACCACATCAAGTTCATACATTAATTTCCAACTTTGAAACTAATGAACAAATTATTTCTAGCAAAAATCAAATTGAAAATGATGGAAATGTCGACGAGTTCAATAATCACGAATCACTAATTTTATATTTTTTTTTTATATAATAAATAAAATTTTACCAGAAACTTTGTTTTTTTACTTTTCACTCATTTTTTAGAATAAAACGCACAAATACTAAAAAATGTGTGTTGAGAAAAAAAATAGGTTGAACGCAGCAACAAAAAAAAAAATGTGTGTTAGGAAATTTGTGTGTAACGCAGCGACTCTCTTTTTTTATTCAATTTTTCTCCTCTATTTAAAATCAATTAACTCTAAGTTGTAAAAAACAAAAATTTTTTTTTTTTTATGTTTCTAATTTTGTTATGTTATTCTAAATGGTGGATGCATGGGTGAAAGCTCGAATCCCAAAAATTTTCTGAAATAAAAGTAAAATAAAAAATTTATACAAATAGAATAGTGAGCCAAAAAGAAATCAAGCAAGAATTCAAAGTTAAATTTCAATATATTAGTAGACAAAATTAAAGAACGCTGCAATAAAAGGCTAAATATTATTAAGATATTGTCAAATAAAAAATGGGCTCTTCCTCAAAACACACTTAGAAATTTATCTAAATCTTGAGTCGGATCACTTTTAGACTTTTCCTTGCTTGAATTCATTTTCAGAAAATAATATCAAAAAACTACAAGCAATTCAGAATACAGCAGTCGGATCTATTCTTAAGTTAAAATATGATACTGACTCCAACATGTTGCATCATGAAGCTTTTAATAAACTTAAATAACTAACTGTCTCTAATTGGCTTTTTTGAGTTGAGTGAGAGATACGTTGGAAAAGGACTGAGTCATTCTATTCCATTGGTTGTCAGACTAGTGGAAGAATTTAAAGAAGGCTTCGAATCGAGATATATTGAATACCCAACTCAATTGTAAAAAACGCTACCAACCTATTTCCTCCTTTTTTCCTGAAGATTCAACTATGTAAACATGTGTCACCGATTGAATCATGACAGCCACTTCATAACACTGAAACTTCATATGATCGACTTCAGAGTTGGTCAAAAGTCAAACTTTAAAGTCAGAATCGCTAAAAGTCAAAGCCAAAGTTTACTTTGACTTTGAGATTATTTTTGGATCAAAGTTAAAGTCAGACTTTGACTTAAAAATTATTTGAAGTCAATTAAGTTGACTTGGTATCACAGTAGGGATATTGCAAGACCTCTTCAGTAAGATATGGCGGCAAGAAATAATACCAGAGGACTGGTCAAAAGGCCTAATAGTCAGGCTCCCAAAGAAAGGTAACAAAATGATATGTGACAATTGGCGAGGAATAACACTGCTACCAATAGCAAGCAAGGCGTTCTGCAGTATAATACTGGAACGAATCAGGAATTCTTTGGATGTTATACTTAGAGAAGAACAAGCAGGTTTTAGACGAGGTAGTGGATGCATAGACCAGATATTTACACTTAGGAACATCATAGAAAAAAGTCTGGAATGGAATAGCCCCCTGTATCTTAACTTCATTGACTTCAAGAAAGCCTTTGATAGCATACACAGAGAAACCTTGTGGGCTATATTAAGATCTTATGGCCTACCACAGAAGATAGTAAACTTGATAAAACTCTTCTACGAGAATTTCGAGTGTAACGTGATTCTGGAAAAAGGAAAATCTGAGAGTTTCAAAGTGTGTACAGGAGTCAGAAAAGAGTGCGTTCTCTCTCCGACACTATTTCTAATATTGATTGACTATGTCATGAAGATAACTACTGTTAGTGCGAGAGGTATTCAATGGGGATTAACTGCAAAACTTGAAGACTTAGACTTTGCGGATGATCTGGTGCTAATATCTAATACAGAAGCACATATGCATATGAAGACGCAAGACTTGGCGAACAACGCTAAACCAACTGGACTCGAAATAAATGGAGCCAAAACGAAAGTTATGTGCATAAACACCAAATTGGATACCCCGATCATCATCGATGGAACACAAATCGAGTGTGTAAATGAATTCACATACCTAGGTAGCACTATCAGCACAACGTTGGGAACACACAGAGACATTAAGAATAGACTTGCTAAAGCAAAGAGTGTCTTTGCTAGACTTCGACCAGCATGGAAATCAAAAAGCTATAGCAAGGAAACAAAGCTTAAACTATACAACAGTGTAGTAAAAGCAACATTGATGTACGAAAGTGAATGTTGGGGGATAAGTGAATCTGACAGGAAAAGCCTTAACACCTTCCACACGGGAAGCCTGCGGAGGATTCTCGGGATACACTGGCCTGAGACATTGTCAAATGCTGACCTATACAGAAGAACAAATTATTTTCAGGCTATAACATTAGACATCATCATTCTATATTAGCACCAAATTACAGAAAATTAACAATGATTAAATTCAATTTAAAAACATTGAAATTCGAGAACTAAATTTTATTTAAAACATTTTAGTTTTAGTCAAAGTCCAGACTTGACTTTGACTTTTGACCAACACTGATCGACTTCATGGGGTCACTTCATAAAAAAAATTTATTGATTCTTGAGATTAAAAGTCGTCTGTATTAGACCATTTTTTTAATTTTATAATAAAAAAAGTAACTTAATAAAACCAAGTAAACTAATACATGTATATTAATATTAAAATTGAATATTGAAATTTTTTTTTTGTTTTTTTTAACTTCAGAACAATAGAACTATAAAAAATGAAAATACATAAAACCGAGCAAAATTTATATTATAAAGTATTCAGTTTCATCCGTTTTCTAACTATTAACTTGAAAACTCCCAAAATTCATAGGAAAGAAGGACATAAAAAAAAGAGGAGTAAAAATTAAAAATACACACTATTTGAATATGTTATACATACAGACTAATTTTTTGGAACACGACTAGGTAGGAGGTATTAATTATACTCTCAAAAAATATTTATTTTGCTCAAAATTATTTTAATTGTAACGATAATTTCCAAAATAACGATAGAAAGCCATAATCGACCATCTAAGTTTCATTTACGTTGAGAAAAAGGCCTTCAATTTTATAGAGTCTTAAAATGTTTGTAAATAAATGCAAATTACATTCGAACCTAAATATGAGTGTAAGAATGAGCCCAAGGTAACCTGATCTATGATCAGAGATGCGAGTCTTTTGAATGAGAAATGCTACAAAAAAATTAAGGATTTCGTTTTTCAAGTCTCAGTTAATCGTCAAAAGATCACTGAAAATGTGTCTAAAAAGTCGTGTGATTGTGTTGAGTTTGTGGATAGAGCTACTTGTACTCATTTGGTATTTGTGGCTCATAAAATTGGAATGGGTCTTGTATATTACAAGTCAGAAATGCTTAAGAAACGTGGTTTTGTATGAATAACCCACACTAAGAGTATGCTTTTAAAGTGAAATATTATTTAAACTTGTAAACTTTACTTGAGGGAGCTTTAGATCGGCACAGATAAGCGAACAAATAATAATTTGATTTTAGTAATATTTGGATTTTTTGGAATTTGAGAAGAGCTGCAAATATCAAACAATTAAATTTTTTTCATTTAAAATAAGAATCGAAATAATGCACATGAACCATGAACCAATTACTCATTAATTTAAATTAGAAATTCCTTAAAAAACTAAAAAGAAAACGAGACCTAGTCTAGATCTCATCCGTAATCTAATGTAAAAAAAACTTACATAATGAAAGCTTACTTAAAATAGGTCAATTCAAAATAGCAAGGTTCCAAAATCCTGGAAAATAGCAATTATAGCTATGATACCAAAGAAGTCTTCTCCAACTAAGGACTCTTCTAATAATGGTCCTATTAGTATGACAAATTGTCAAGGAAAGTTACTTTAACTTTTTTACTAACACTTGACTAGAATACATAATTTTCTTGAGAGAAATAGCTAACGAGCAATCGAGATTTTGAAAACATATGCTCACTGCGGACAATCTTTTTTCTCATTCTAAAAGTTGTAAAAAGGTGTAGAGTCTTCAATAGAAAGAAAAAAGCTTGTTGTTTATTTTTCGATATTTCGAAAGCTTTTGACATAGGTTAGCACAACGAACTGATTTGAATTAATCTGTCACCATCTTTATTTTATATGTTAAGCCATTTCTTTATTCAAAACCTTTTTTTTATTTTAATTTAGAAAATAATTCTTCATTTGAACAATTTCAAACTGAATCCACATATGAGAGATTAAAAGACAGATTTTTCTTGAAAAATATCTTTGGTGATATAATTTTTTTTTTAATTGTATGATTTGGTGGATTTAGTTTGAAAATTTATAGCAATAAATAACAAAATATCAAAGTAAATAATGCTTTGATTTGCAAAAAAACCTAAGGAATAAGTTGTTGGATCTTTTTTTGCCAGTTTCTAGATTATACAAATCAATCTCTTGAATCTTAGATCGTTGAAGAGTAAATGTAAATGGTCCACTCCTCTCTAGCATTTTCATTAATGATCTACTAAAATGAAATATAACAAGCAACCTACCGCCTTCTTTTTGCAGATAAATTAGTTGTTTTTTTTTTTAATATTTATTTATTTCAATGAAAGCCATAAAGGCGATGAAAAAAGTTTAAAAAAAATGTAATAATTAAAAAAAAGTTTAAGTGTTTTTTTTATAAGATTGAATAAAATATTTAATTTGAAATGTTAAATTTTTTTTAATTTCAAAAAATACTATTCATTTGTGAGAGGAAATCTCGAATCATGATTAATATGTACCTTTAAGAACTCGAGAAATGGGGTTTCAACTGGAGAATGAAATTGTTTGTTAAAAAGTTAAATGATCTTTGCGAAAAACTTTTAAAAAAAACCTTGACCTCAAATTTTACAGTAACAACTTAAATTGTAAACCTTAACACTAGAAGACCCGAGTTAAGTAAAAAAATTTAGGGATTAAGTTAAATTGTTAGGAATTTCACTAGACCAAAACTAACATTTGGCCCAATGTTGGATGAGTTAAAAGAACGGTGAAATTTAAGGCTTAATATTATTAAATATCTCTCAATAGTTTTAGAATTTTAACATTTTTATTATAAGAAATGAGGTCTAAAACTTACAAAATAAAAAAAGTTTCACTTGAATTTTTTGAATTACCATTGATATATGAGGTAAGAATTCGAATAGGGCAAATTGAAGTTTGAGATCAAGATCAAAAGATCAAAATACAAATTGTAATATTTTTTTTTTAATAGAAAAGAAATAAATCTTTTCCAAAGCAATTACTTGACATGTCATGTCAAGTTTATTTTCAATTTTAAAATTTTTAAATGTTCCTTTTGATCGAACTTTAATAAGTTTAAATACATTAATTGATTTTAATGAAAACTTACTTTTAAAGACAAAAAAATGTGTTGTTTAAAAAATTACAATTTATTTGGAAAAATAACATTATTTAAGTTTGAATGAGTGGATATAAAAGTTATAAATTTGAATTTTTGAATTCACTTAACCTGAATTATTTAAATTGTTGATTTTTTTATAAAATAAATTAGAGATCATTTATTTTGATGTTAATTTGATAATGAACCATTATTAGACATGTCATCAATTTTAACTTAATTTTAATTAAGTTTTAAAATTTTAAATGATCGTTTTGATCTTAAAATTTGATTTGAAACTTCAATTTGCCTCGAATAGTTACTTTGAGCAAATTATAATGCCAAGTTGGTCTAATCAGATTTAGAAAGACAATTTTTTGTTTTTATAATTCTATTAAAATAAAATCTTGATTGTGTTCGATAATGTAAAAGATGAAATAGAGACATTTTATTTTATTGGTCTCATTTTTTTCCTATAATCAGCAAACCTTTTCAAATTATTTCTTTAATTAGAAACAACAAAAATTGAATTTCTAAACCCATCTAAATGACAAAAAAATAAATAAGCATATGTTCAACTGAGAGAAATAAAAGTGTTTATTTAATATACAAGTTTAAAAAAATGCCTTATTTTTAAAATTCAACATAATTTAAATTAAAAAAGAGTTTTTTTTATTTTTCAAAAATAATTAATTCAAAGCTTACTTTCTCTTTTGAATTGAGAACTGCAGCTGATCGATAAGGTATTCTTACTATTTGATGAGCAAAATCATATAAAGGCAACCAAACTCTAGCTGGTAAATTCATATTTACAATAGCTAGTTCGGACATTAGTCTTTGATCTTGAGTGAACGAAAAATACATTTGTAACTAATTCAACCAAACAAAAATAAGATAATGACAACTTACTTTTGTGTTCTTTCGAAGATAAACGAACTAGCTTTTTACCAATCGCTACTAGAGCCTTTGTAAATTCCATTTCGGGTTCAATTCTCATTGCGGTGCATTTGCAGTCGCTTCGCGTCAAAAAAAAATTCCTGCTCACTATTAGATCGCCCAGTGCTTCTACAGAGCCATTTGAGTTCTCAATTTTTTTTTCAATAAAATTTTCAATTACGTCTTCTTTATTTTTGTTTTCGTGAGGCTTTCTGGCAAAGCCTAAAGTTGACGACTGATCCGCACACTCTTCTTTTTTATGCTTTTGTTGTGTCAACTTATGAATCGCCTTTTTTTCAAAGCATATGCAATGTACATCAAAAGCTTTTCCGCTTTTCAAGTCTCCAATTGTCACTTTAAAATTTGCGGCTGTATTTGCTGCTCTGTTACTTAGAAAACACTTTGCAATTCCAGTTGTATCACTTCTTGCACGTTGATGACTAGGCTTGAATATTTTTCCATTTGTTTCTAAAAATTTATCATTTATGGATTGGTGATTGACTTCATTCGCAAAATTAGATGAAACATCGAATTTTTTCTTATGGGTTTTCTCTTTTCTTGCTAGTTCAGTGTGATCGAAATTTTCATTCAATCCTCTTTGTGTATCATAATTTATTTCATTTTCTGGACTCGAATTCGATTCATCATCGCATGCTTTTTTTTCACTAAATCAAAAATAAAGTTGGTGAATTTTTTATTCTGAAAAAATAAATACTTTTTTTGAAAATCAGTGTCGTGATTCTTTTTTTGTTCATTTTCTTGTTCATCATTGTTTGAATCTTCTTTAACGGGCGAGCCAATAATGTAAGCTTTGCCGTTAGTGTTACTAATTTTTCTTTTATTCTTTTCTGAATTAAGAATGGACTTGTTCAAGGAGTTTTCATTAGAATACTGCTTCAATTTGTCACTAGTGACCAACTTGTAAAGTTTAATTGCTTTATTCAGACTTCGTTTGACATGACTCTCTTTGCTAATGATAGCTAATCGAGCGTTATCATTTATGTGAGCATCGAGTAGCCATGAACATTTTAGAGAGAAGTCTATGCCTGTTTTCTCACAGTTACACCTAGCTTTGAAATATGAACTGAGCATGTCGGTGAGTATTTGATCGCTACTTTCACTGCAAGAATACACATAGATATTTAGAAGTTGAGGAAGATAGAAGTCAACATCCTTGTTAGAGAAAGTGAACAAACGATTGCATAAATACGATTTGACACCAGGCTCTTTGGAGTTGAAAAGATATGAAATTGCTATTGACATATCGAAAAGCTTGGACTCAAAAAATCGAAGCAACCATGACGCTTGTGATTCTCTAGCTGGTAATGCCTTATTCAAAGTCGAATATGCATCTGTTTGATTTGCTGAAGAATTACTTTGGGTTTCAACCACGTTTGGCTGAATCATTGTGTCACTAATGCTTTCAAAAAAATTTTTTTTTTCTAATCAAATTTTACAACAAACCATTTTTCTATCAATTTCTATTAAAATATTTTAAATTTAGAATCTCTCATTTCCGATCTTGAAGATTTTTTAACATTTTTATTATGAACTCAATTAATTAGCACGAATCGTGTATAAACTAGTTTTCTTAATGATAGAAGCACAATTAAAATAGAAAAGACATAGTGATTTTGATGGTGAATAAGAGATTAAATAAATAAATGCAGCAACTATGATAGAATATTAAAGATTACATGTAGTTAATAATCAAACAAAAATGAATAATTTAGGAGATCGCAGCAAAAATGTCTCAAAACAATATATATTTATTAATAAATTATGAAAAATATTTTGAAATGTTAGCTTTCTTCTGTATTTAAAAATTTGAATGTATTTTTGTTCATCTGAATTTTTCTTAGAATAAATAATCTTTGATTAGATAGCAGGCGACTATGATTTCAATTTAATGTAAAAAATAATGTCATTCAAATCAACAACGTTGAACTGGTCATGTGAAAATTATTTCTTTTAGACACTTTTATCTGAAAAAAAGTAAAACTCAACAAATATAGACAAATAAATAAATAATAATCTCTTACAAACCATGTCATCTTATTTTTACCTTGTTCTAATTTGGCAACTCTTTATTTTTTATTGGAATCATTTTCTTTAAAGACTCAGTAAAGATTTTTCCAAGCCTTTGAATGTAATATTCTATTTTCTTTGTCTTTTCGTAATTCAATTATTAATGTCACATTGAGTAAGCAAAATAAATTGTTTAGTCTAATCAAACAAGATTTAGTGTAAAAAATAATACTCTTTTTAAAATTAACTTAATGAGAAAGTTAATTTTCAATTTATTAATTTAGTCTAAGTTTTAGCTACTTTATGTAAGAAAAAATTATTTTTATAAAAAAAAAACAATTAAAAAAAAAAAATCAATTAATAAATAAGCTTTTTTAATTTCATATTTTTTCTTTATTAAATGGTCTTTTACATTGAACATTAACACCACCTTTATGACATCTTGAATTACAAAATACTCCATTTTTGTTTACATTTTCCTGTGCAATTACACTTTAGGAATCCTTGACCACCAGTAACGGAATTTAGAGCATTCATTTCACGGGTTCCAAAAATAGCAAACCCTTTAAAAAGTTGTTGTTCTTTAAGAGTCAAAATCTCAAAGATAAAACTTAAGTATACTAAAAAAATATATATATTCTGAAAGAACATAAAATTCTCTACATGCTAATGTAATTTAGAAAAAAAATAAAAGGGTGTTAGGTTTTTGTTGGCTAAAAAAAGGAAAAAAATGTGTTTTTTCTGGTTTAAATCATCCGAGGGATCAATTATGACACGATATATTTTTTTTTTTAAATCTAGACAAAATTCTGAACAATTCTATGGTTTTACTTTTTTATTTTTTTGCTTTATTTTTCTTAAAAAATCTCTTCAAATCATGTGATAATTAATAAATTTGTCAAATTTGAATTATTTTATTAAAATTTTAAGATTAAACTAAAGAAATCGATATTTTTAGGTGCTCAACTACTGTTTTTTTCGATTTTCCTGAAAAATATGCTTTTAGTACTTGACCGTATGTGGCACCACTATTGTAACCTATTAAACACCGCCAAAATCGTCGATTAATTTTTTTGAAAGCTCAGAACCCAAATACTTTTCTTTTGCTTTGGCTAAAAGCTCCATCATTCTTGGAAATGTCTGATTTTTTCTTGCTCTAATATGCTGTTTTAAATAACACCAAAGACCTTCTATAGGATTCTTCAGAATCGGATGAAGTAAAAAAATCATGGTAATTATTATTTATATCGGGTTCAACGTCTATTTCCATGTGATCATCTTCATCTTCTTCCTCTTCAATAAATTTTTTTTGGCCGAAAACTCCAAGGTTAATAACGCGAGATTGATTATATTTTAATTTTTTAGGCATTTTTCACTAAATTTTATTTATACTAAGATAAGTTTTTAGTAAAATTTAGAAAAAAAAATATCAATAGAATATTAATATACAAATTTGTTAATTATCACATGATTTGAAGATATCACCTAAAAATATCGATTTCTTTAGTTTAATCTAAAAATTTTAAAATATATCGTGTCATAATTGATCCCTCGGATGATTTAAACCAGAAAAAACACATTTTTTTCCTTTTTTTAGCCAACAAAAACCTAACACCCTTTTATTTTTTTTCTAAATTACATAAGCATGTAGAGAATTTTATGTTCTTTCAGAATATATATATTTTTTTAGTATACTTAAGTTTTATCTTTGAGATTTTGAGTCTTAAATAACAACAACTTTTTTGCTATTTTTGGAACCCTGGGAGTAAAATATTTTTTTTTTGCCCCCTTCAAAAAGATTTTTTTTTTGTGGTTTTTGAGGGCGTAGATTACGAATTTTGAGTCAAAAATGTGAAATTCAGATAGCACTAAAGTTTTGAATTTCGTGAACTATTACAAAAAATTTATTTATTTTTATAAGTATTGAAAACAAAATAAGAAATAAAAATAAGCGGCGACCAAACAGGTAAAAACACTTTTTGATTCTTTTTTAAATTATTTTATTTAGCTTCAAAATTTTTAAAAGAGCTTAAGCTTATTTAGTGAATGAAGACTTTATTTAATTCAATTGTATATTCATGAATGACTGTTTGCCAAAAATGTCCTGATGATATTATCCGATGGCCGCTAACATCTTACTTATCACCTTTATTCTTAAATTAATGGTTGGCATTAGTAAAAAAAAAGCTTCCAGTCATCTGTAATTTTTTTAAATTTAACAATTGAAAAAAAAATTCACTTTTCAAAAGCTTTAAATTGTGTTGTATCTAATGGAATTTTTTTAAATTCAGATTATCAAACATGAATAACAATAAAAGGTTAACGTTGTTAACTAAATTCATCAGACTGTAAAAAATCATAAAAAATAACAGGAAATATTGTGTTTTAACAGTTTCTTTTAATAAATAGAATAATATTCTTGATAAATCTGAAAAAAGAATACATTTCCATCATGAATTCGCCTTGAAAACGATCTTCCAAAGTTTAACTAGAGAATTTGTTTTATTCAGATAAAATCAATTTAAATTCTGAAAAATCAATCTTTTTTTGTTAATTTTGAAATCTTATTATTACTTGAATAGCCGATGTGACTTTAAAATAAAATATTTTAAAATAAAAATTAAAAATTATAAAAATTTTAATGTTTTAAAATAGACGAAATCGAAGATTTTTGTTTTTAAAAAATCAAAGTCTTAATTTTCCTCTATCACTAAAATACGCTTTTTTATCCTTGAATTGCATTAAGGTGAATTTTAGTTTTCTTACACCAGCTTTGTACATTATTCTTATTCTATCATCATTGACCGATTTTTTAGTATCATCAGATTGAATTTGCTCGAAAACATCTCTTAAAAAAAAAATTTAAAAAAAAGTACAAACTATCAGGCTTTGATAATAACAACAAGTAAGACATGTCAAGTCGTTCCGATTTATCTAAATACCGGAAACTACTTTTAGTTTCATTAATTAAGCCTAATTTAGATTTTTGATTCTGAAAAGTCTTCTATCATTGTTTAGAATAAAATTTTTAGTACCTAAAAAGATGATCTGCTTCTTTGAATTTCAGCAATTGAATAAAACTAAACGCTAAAAATAGTTTAGAACGACAAATTGCATTTGGATCATTAAATTCTATGGCCAACATCAATTGTTTTTTTGATATATTTTCAGCATTTTTCGCCTTAATCCACAAACTAAAACTTAAATCCAAAAAAATAAGCTTTATAAAAATTAATCCTTACATGTTCATATGATTCTTCTCCCAATGACGAATAGGCACCTCCCAGAGTTGAAAAAAATGCACTATAATTTTCGTATTTCAGCCTTTTATTAAGCCAACTGTTTACTAAAGAGGTCCTAATCAAATTAAATAAATTTAAATTTTATTTAAAGCAAAAAAAAAGTTGACTTTTCATTACCATTTCGGAACGATATTACTCATAAAATTGAGATTAACACCTATAACATCAATTTTTATGTCAGACACTTGTTTTGGTATTTCATTTTTAAACTGGTTTAAAGCAGTCAAAAAAAATTTTTTATCAATAATAAAGATATGCTGAGAATTGAAAAATGCTGAATTTCTATAATCATCTCTAACAATTTTAACAATAAATGTGACAAATTCATAAAAAAAAAATCTGAAGCGATTATAATTTTGGACATAAAACACTAAGCGGTGAAAGAAATGGCTGTCAAAGTCTAGAAATACTAATTTAATTCTTTTATTGTCAAGACATAAGAATTTTTGTTCACAGATATTTTTCGAATTTTCTCTTGTCATTAAAAATAATTCGGTTAGTTTTTCGGAACGAAATATTTTCAAAGCGTTTGAATTAAAAATTGGTTCTTTATTTTCGGCCATGCTGTTAAAATAATGATGAAAATGTTGTTTTATTTTGAAAAACTATAAAATAAAATATTTCAAATTGCGCTTTTAAGTTCTAAAATTAATTAGATCTTTATTAACATTTTGGTTTATTTTTGGCTAAAAAAGTAGCCTAGCAACAGTTGAATTCAGAATTAAGATGTGAATGTTATCTTTAAAAATTCTTTTCAAAATGTGAATAAAATCAATTTTTAATATTTTTCGAAAAAATTTATCCAAAAATGGAAGATTTAAGAGCGCTTTACTTGGAGTACTGCAAAGCTTACAATGTTGAACCTCAAGAATGTATCAAATCAGAATTAAAGCGTTTAAATCTATTATCAGACGAAACAACACATTTTTTCGACTTATCTTCTCATCAATTGACAGAAAAAAGCTGCATGGTATTAGGAAAACTAATTTCAAGAGATCAAAAAATTGTTAATTTAAAATTAAATGATTGTTTTTTGACTAGTAATGGTAATATAAATTTTTGGATAATTTTAAAATTCTGTTCTAAATACTGATTTAGCTCTTGATTATATATGCAACGCTTTGATTAACAATTCAACTGTCAAAAATTTGGAACTAAGAGTAAATCAGTCAATCAATCAATATTTTGCATTTTTAACTTATTTTTGTTTTTTAAAGGGCAATAATATTCATGGCGAAGGTGCCGAGCATTTGGCTAAAGTTCTTAGACAGAACAGCTCAATAATATCGTAATGTTTTTCATTATTAATAATAAAGTTTTTTTTTAAATTAGCATTTATCTAAAGATTAACCTTAGAATGGAATTCATTAGGTTTAGATGAGTATAACAGTTTTTCGAAATTCTGCGAAAGCTTATCAATGAATAGTTCCCTCAAGTTCTTGGACCTACGAAATAACCAAATTAATTTCAATAGTGCGCTTGAATTGTGTTCTGTTTTTGAAAAAAATAAAATTCTTCAGCATTTAGGTAAGAAAAAATGCTACAGTGCTGATATCATCATCGACCATTTTATCATTTCTACATATATTTTCGTAAATACAATTAGCTTTGAATTATTTGGTAAATTTATGAATTAAAAATGATAAAATATTAAAAGGCAAAAAAAAAATTTTTTAATTTTTCAAAATTAATTTTTCTTATTTTTTTAATTAATAATTAATTACAGTTTTTTGATTGAATCTTAGGGTAAAATTTACCAAAGAGGAATACAGGATTGCATTGAAAATTTGTCCGTTTTATTTTTATCAATAAATCCGGTGTAAACTTTTTTTCGGAATATTAAAAATATTTTTTCAATTTTTGTTCCAAAGTTTACCAATTTCGGAAATAAAAATACATTTTGACAAATTTAACTTAACAATGTTTTTTATTTAATATCATCTTTGAATGAATCTAAGCTCACAAGATGTCTAAGTTTTTATGAATTTTGTTTTAAAATTTTTTTTTAGAATTCTAAAATGTGATACTCTATCTAACATTAAAAATAAAGAGCCTTAAATAAACTTCGATTCCTAACAGTCTCGGTTCGATTTTTTGAATTGACTGAGCTCTTATTCTAATTTATTATTATTATTATTATTATTTATTCAATAAACACCGCAAGGGTGATGTAAAGAAAATATAAAAAGTAGAATAAAATAAAGTAAAGTTTTGCCTTTCTTTTTTTATCTATCTTAATTTTTTCTTAATTTTTACTTCTATTTAGTAATTATCTTTTTTTTTTTAGTTTTAATTATCTAAAATGTTATTAGTTGAAGTCTGTTCTTTACAGACTTGTCTATAAGTCACAGTTTTAACTCTAAGTCAGAAAAATTTAACTCAAAGTTATGACTTAACTTAAAAACAAGTCTGGTTCTTTATTGTATTCCTCTTTAAGATAAATTTTTGTCAAAAAATATAAAAAAAATAGAAAAGGTGGAATTTTTTTTACTAAAATTCAATTAATATTTGATCCAAGAAAAAAATAAATGAGAAAAATTAGTTTTTTGTGAATAAATTCTTTTATTTCGGTCTTTTAATCTTTTATTAGTTCTAATGCATAAATTTCTCAAGTAATCTAGAATTAATTAATAAAAATTTTAGGAAAAAATGATAAATTACAATGATCATATCACTCCTGCAAAATGCTTAAAAATAAATAGATAAATTTTTATTGTAAACAACTTGGTCAAAATGAAATTTTACGAATTTTCTTCAAGATCTTCGATGGAACAATATTGGCATGGTGGGTGCCAAAGGGTTGCTTTCAGCTTTGAAAAAAAATTTCACTCTAACTAAATTAGAAATTAACGGAAACAATATACCAGAAGACTTGGTTGATTCTATACGTAAACTTTGGAAAAAAAATAATTTTCTAAAAATTAAATTAAAAGTTGTGATTCAAGATCTTAAAATTGCAAATAACTGTGAGCAGAAAAGATCCCATGAAGAATACAGCAATCGAACTATGAAGCTTGCCAATGAACTTCACAATATTCAGTTTCAAAAAGACAAACAAGTAAATGTACTTTTGAACAAAATAGATATTCAAGAAGAAGCTGTTCGCAAGACAAACAGAGCTATGACAGAAAAAATGAAAAAATTACAGAACGCTCTTGAAGACCGCATGAATTCAATGAATGCCATGAGTTCTAAATTATCTATCGCGGAAGCAAATCTAGCTCTAGCTGAACAAAAATCCTCAGAGTTAGAGCATACTTTGAAAAAATTTCAACTGGACAAAGAAAATGAAATAAATAAGATAAACTCGCTTTCCAAAAGCGAAAAGGCAGACTTGATCAATGAACGAAATAGAATCGAACGGGAACTAAACGAAATAAATGGCAAGTTCGAGAAACAAAGTGAAAAAATTAGGGAGCTTGAACGCAAATGCCAGGAATTTCAGGTGATATCGTTTGAGTCAAAGGAAAAATTAGCTCAAGGCAGTGCAGAATATCAAATAAAGATGAATGTTTTAGACGAAGAAGCAAGACGGCTGAAACAAAAGCATCGTGACGAGTTAAAAGAAGTTGAAGCTAACAAGCAAAAAGAAATGGAAAGACTTAAGGAAGAATTTGATAGTACGGAGCGTAATTTAAAAGACCGCATCAATAAGCTAGAAAATATTAAACACTCCCTGAAAGATGTAGGTGGCATCACAATTTACCAAAATCAACTAAATAAATTTGATTTAAATTTAGGAAATAGATAATTTGAAATCTACTATGGCCACGGAAAAACTTGTTCACGACCAAGAGATCAATGATTTTAGGGTCAAGCTGCAGCAGGAAGATAACCTAAGGCGAAAAGAGCTCGAGGAAAAAGTTCGCACACTCCAATCTTCCAAAGATGATTTAACTCTTGACAGTAATAAAATGAGTGTGCAGCTTTTAGAGCTTCAACAGAAATTGACATCCCAATCGCTTGAAATAGAGTCGCTAAAAAGATACAATGAATCGCTAAGAAATGTATTTTTTGATCTCATTACACTTTATTTAATGGGTGTTCAATATTGGCACAATTTGTTAAATTCCAAAAAATATTTTCATTCAATTAAGCTAAATTCAACAAATTTTCAGCTTTTTTTTTTCTAACAAAAACACTTGGAGCAATTAGTATGTTTGTGCAGCTGGAGCAAACAAAGATACCTATTATTTAGAATTTTAAAAGTCCTTTGAATCAAAACTTAATCATTAAATGTTATATACATTTTCTGATGGATAACAAAATAAGTGTTAAAATAGCCAATGCATACCAATTTTTATGATGCTAGGAATATCTAATAAACAACATCAAAAAAGTAGCTCATTTTGATTTTATTTGTTGATTTCTTTTAAATGCTTTGTTAAAAAATGGCTTACTTTTATTAATCACCAAAAAAATAAACTCGTGAATATAAAATCTTTACGTTTTATAAGCCATTTTGAAGTTTTTGATCAATTATTGAAGCTCAAAATGATTATATAAAGTTTAAACTATGAAAAAAATTGGAAAATGTATTTTTAAAAATTGCGTTTTTGGTTCAACATACAATGTTAAACAAAAAGGTCGACTCTGCAAAAAAAAAGGCACATTACAGAGTGAGTATTTTAAGTGAGAAATTTTTTTGCAGAATTTTGCAGATTTTACCTATAGATTTAAAAAAGTATGTAAAATCCTAAAATGTACCCCTGCATTAATTCTATTAAGAAATAACAATTTATTTCATAGTTTAAACTTTATTTAAGGCTTAAATTTTTTGGGGGTGACAAATTTTTTAAGATTTAATAACTAAAAGTGGTGACTAATTCAATCTATTTTAACTAACTAATTAAAAAACTAATTATTCTGACAAAAAGACTAAACGACTGACAAATAAATATATATTGAGATGAATATTTAATAATTTTGCACTGACAAAATTTTATTCATTTTTATTTTATTTTATTTTAGTTCTAATTAAGCTATTTAGTTCGACTCGAGTGGAAATCAAAAGTAATGACCCTATGCTTCACAGGGAGTGAATAAGGAAAAAAAAAAGAAAGCTATTTAGTAATTTAATTCTCTAAGATTGTAAGGAATGAATTTAAATTGTGACGTTGTCTCATAGTTGACTCTAGCTTGATGATGAGATTTGGACATAACGGTTTGGCATAATCGTCTGGAGCTTCCTTCTCATTTTGGTGCTATAGTTCAAGATTTTGATTTTTATTGTGACCTCAAAATTATTAATTTGTTGTAAAAATAATTAATTAGTCAAAAAAGTATTTTTGTCACTCACATAATTATTTTACCAGTCAATTAATTCATTTGTCATCATGTGTAGTTTTTTGTCAGTAGATTTAGTATTTTTTGTCAGTCCATTAATTGATGGCCTTTATTTAATCATTTTGAGCATCGAAAATTGATCAGAATCTTTGTGTTGCCTTTTCCAAATTTATTTTTATAATCTAAATAAAAAACTCTCTAATAAATTGTCTTATAGTTTTTAGTAAGTCTCAAATCGTATAAAAATTTTCATGTTTTTTAATTTTTGTCTACGTCTAATTCAAGCTTTCCTTCATCTGCTTTGCTGTTCCATTTTATTTATAAATATAGGATTATTGGAATAATAGATTTTTAAATAGGAAAAAGAATTTTTGTTATTAGATAATTTTTATTGAAAAAAATATTCTATCGACGAATATAGTTTATACACGAACAGAGTTTTTAAAAATTAAAGTTTTTTTGGTGAAAAAAAATTCAAATTATTGCAAAAAGAAATAATGTTCCAAAGCTTTTTGTAATCTTCATCATATTATCTATCAGAAAAAGCGTTTAACAACATTTAATAAATAACTATTTTCAGTGTCCGAAAAATCAACTTTTCTCCATATTTTTTGTTTATTTAACTTTAAAGATTAGACCTATAGAACAAAATTTGGTGTATTAAATCTAGCTAAATAAGATAAGAAATTGGGCCACGATTTGATGAACACCAATTTAGAGTTACAATCGACTTTTTAATTTTTTTGGTCATAGCAACTCCATGAGAAAGATATGGAATTGGTACAAAATAATGATAAATTAAAATCTGATTATGAGCGAAGAGTCAGAATGATTCAAAGTGAAATAGATAGAGTAGATGAATTCAAAGGGAAAATTAATGACCAAGAACTTCAGATAAAAAGTATTACTTTGATTTTATTATTCTGATCTAATTTAGAACTTTGAATGCGTACAGGACTAGAAGCTGATAAAGAAATAGCTTTGAAAAATTTTGCAATTGAAAATGAAAAACTGGTCGTGAAAATAAAAACCTTGGAAGACAATATAAATAAATTTAAAGAAGAAGACAACGAGAGAAATAAAAAAGTACATGCTATCTTTAATGAGTTTTTTAAACCATCACAGGTTTTAAATAAAATGTAGATTTTTTTTAATAAAAAAATTTTAAATTAATTTTTTGTTCACTAAACCAAATTAATAAAAGCAACATGAACTTATAATTAGCCAACAAAAAAAAATGATTTTTTTAAAACTTTATTTTTTTCTCATTCAAATATTTAAAAAAATTTTTTTTGATCTATTCTTTTAAAGAAAACACATTCGGTTAAGTTAAATTAAGTTGAATAATTACGCAGAATAAGAATATATTTTCTGTGCCCAAAATACTGTGAATTCTGTATGTGTATCAGTGTGAGTATACGAGTGAGTTAAATTTGAAATAAAATAAACTTAATTATTATTTCAAAAATTTCTACTCACTCTATTTAGCTTCAATCACGAATCAACAACACACGCATAAATAGCATATTTTGCCTTAAAATTTGACTAAATTAAGGATTCAAATTTATACAAGAATTCTTGTACCCAGTCAATTTTGAAAAGTAAACAAATGATGGCCAACCAACAGACCAATTCATCTAGCAATTCCACCAAGCAAAACAATTCAGGAAATGCGAACGCAAGTCAGTCAGTTAACAATAGCAATCAAACCCAGTCTCAAAATCCTTCCATTTTAATCACATCAATACCTAGTCTGACAGCTACTGCTAGCGCAATCGGAGCCACTTCAAATACGTCATCAGTGACCAATTCTGAAAATGGCATCATCAAAGTCAGTAACAATGGCACTGCTTTGATAGAGATGATAATGTGCAAATTGGTAACACCATTTCATGTCATAAACGACCCGCGGTTACTCGAATGCGGATCAAGTGCTTGTCTTGATTGCATCTTATCTGTTAAAGACAGCGAAAGAAACTTAAAATGCCCTTACTGTAATGGCATCCATAAAATTCCAATTGATACATGCAAACTAATTTCGAATAAAAATTTACAGACATTTTTGAAAATAAATTTTGCCGACTTGAATCAGAATTTTAGTAAACAGCTGGAAGACTCGATGTATGTACTTGAACGTAAGTTAGAAAAATAAAACTAAAATATCGAATTAATTTATTTATTCTAAATGATCAGAAAAGATACAAAGCCAAAGCATTGCCATGGAGAATTTTGACAATTATTTTAATTCGATTCAAAGTGATATTCAAATGAAAATAGAGGCAATGAAAAATCAGCTGGAAAAATATGCCGAGCAGTTTTGCGAGAGCCTCAAGCAAATACGCAAGGAAGCGGAAAAGTAAAAAAAATAGATAAAAAAAATTTTCTATGCTAAATTTCGATTGTTCATCAAAACCTATTGCCGTTCAAAGTTTTGTGAACTTCGGCACCAAATTGAACAAAAATGGTTCCTTAATTGAAAAATTAAAAATAAAAAAACTTTAACCTTTTTTATCTAAAATTAAATCATTAGTCAAGTTAGAAATTTAGTGCAGGTTAAACAAGGGCATTATGATTTTCTGTAAATTAATTTTTCAAAAATCAATTAATTTAAAAAAAAAAACGTCAATAAATAAGTCGTCAATTAAAAAAACAAAAGTCCATTAATTTTTATTTTATCAATTAAAATTTTATTTATCAATAAAAAAAGTTTAATCAGATTAAAAAAAAACAGCATTTATTAGAGAAAAATTTAACAAAAAATTAATTGAGCATTAAAGCACTTGGTCTATTATTTTTTTATTTATTTGTGGTTTATTTTTTTGGTCATCCGACAGGTCTTGTTTTTCTTAAAGGAACGTCTATAGCTTGGTCTGGATAATCCTCAAACTCGATTATATCTGGAACTAGGTTCATTTTAGATTTTTTAGATTTTTGAGTGTTGAAAAAAAGGTTTTAATATAGTTCAAAATGAGATTAAAAGTTCCATGTAAATTTTATTTACATTAATATTATTTTTATTGATTCCATAATATAATTAATTGACAATAATTTATTAAATTGACATAAGAATATTCTATTGACAAATCTTCAATTTTATGTATTTCTTTTATTTAAAATTGACTCTTGTTTAATTAATTGATTTTTGAACTATTTTATTGATTTTTGTTTTTTTAATGGACATTCAAATTATCAATTGATTTTTATTTATTTTAATTGACGTTTTGAATAAAATATTAATTGATTTTTGTAAAATTAATTGACAGAAAAACATAGAGCCGTTAAACAAGTGCTTGGTTTAGTTTTGTTTTAAAAAGAACTTTTTTTGTTCAATTTGTACTCAATTTCACACGAAGCAGCATTCTAAAATATTTTTCATGCTTTTTCTCTTTGAAAATTCTAATATTTAGAACATTTTTTGAATCTAAAGAAATTGGAGTGATCAATCAGCATTATTTTCGAGTCCAACATCAGTAACTGGTAACAATTCTGGAAACATTTTGGTTTCAGCAAATTCAAATTTGCTGAATCTAAATTCACAACAGCTTCAACCACAATCTCACCAAATTCAACTAGGAAAAGACAAAACTTTTCAAATAATAGGGTAACAAAATGGCCATAATTAAAAAAAAAGTATTTTGATTTATTTTCTAGAGTGAAAAATGAATCTTTGATCCCAGGAAATTTGAACGTTTTAACAGTTCTCAATAGCAGCGGTAATCCTTTGTCTCATTCTACATATCAGCTTTCCAATCCATTTTCAGCAGTGTCCTCAAATAACTCTTCATCGAACACGACACCAAATTCAATGGCGACCATTCAATCCTCGAATGCTCAAAACACACAACAGAATCAATCAACCCAGCGAAACAACAACACTCTAAGTAGTCACAATGACCAGAATTCATCTAATACCAACCTCAACAAACACAGATCAAATCAAAATGTAAAAATATTCCAATTTTCGAAAAATTTTTTTGAAAAAATAAATCATTTTTTTGTTCTAGTTGATAAACAATTCCAATAAGACAACTCTTCTACAACACAATGATGCTCTAAATACTTCATTAGATGTGTTGACTAATACTTTCGTAAGCCATCTAATAATGCTTGATTCCGAAACCAAATTTTCAAATATTTTTTTTTAGAATTTTTCGAATTCATCGTCTTGGAATGGAAATGAAGATGACTTGGAAGATTTTGAAACAGAAATAAATTTAAAACCGGTCCCAACCAATTTGACAACTAGCTCCAGTTCAGGAGGAAATCAAAAAAGACATCTAAATAGTAGATAATAAGCAAATTTGAGTTATTTATTTTCATTTTTTATTTTTAGAGGAACAGGCACAGTTTAACAAGTTTGTACGTGAGGAAGTTTCGAAAAAATTTGGCGAAGATTTTCTACTTCAACATGAAGTAAACCAGCTTGAAAGCTCCATAATGGAGTTAATAAAAAGTATTTTTAATTTTGAATATTTTTTGAAAATTTTTAGAACAAAATTTATGCTAACTCAAGGTGAAGCAATTGCATCTTTTTTACCAAAAGATACCACACCGGCACGAGCATGGACACTTGCCAAAGTTTCCTTGCGATCATTGAAAAGAGACCTTAGAAGAAAACAAGGCTTAAGTTCAAAAAAAGAACCACACGAAGGAAAGATGGTATGCAAAATTTTACTAGCAAATTTTGATAATAAAGTTAAGAATTATTTTAGAGGACTAAGTTAAATTTTACTTACAGCAATCAGATTTGATCAAAAATTGTTAAACATCGGGTAGAATTATTCGAAAAATTTTACATTTGAAATGGACCTTATTTGGGAGAACTGTAAAGATTTGTATGGATAGTATGTTGAATATTGAAAATATTTACAAAATTTTTTACGGCCTCGTATTGTACATTTTATACAGAAAACCAAAAAATTTTATTGTAAAATTTTTGTTAAAATGCTTATTCAAATTTCTTTTTATCTTAGAGATACGATTTATAATGGTGAAATATTGTTAACACTCCAGAGAATTAGGGTGATAACAAAACATTAAATAAACTAGTTTAATATTTCCGCTTTGTTGTTTTTTATCATTTTTGTTTATAAAAATTTAAATAAACTACGATTAGTCTTTTTCAGTTTTGAAAACAAATTAAAAAAAATCAAATTAATAAATATCAAATAAAATTTCCAAGTTAAAATTTTAAATTTTTACATTAGTTATGGAAAACTCAAATTTTTGTATTTTGTTTATATTTAACTTTGTCAAGTTTAAGTTATTGATAGAAGGAAAAAATTGATTAGTTTACAGTAAATTATTCATAAATGATATTCTTGAAGTTGATGTGACAATTAGAAAATACTTTCTACTTTTTTCAGATTATTATTATTTATCATTTATTTGTTTTTCGGTTCGAGCATAAGCTTCTTCAGATTTAAAAATAAATAAAATAATTAAAACAGTTTTGAAGCATTTTAAAATATTTTAAATTTGAAGTTAGTTATTTTTCAATTATTAATCAAAGGATGTGAGACAATTAAAAAACTATTTAATTAAGAAATAAATGAATAAAAATTGCATTAGAATCAGAAAAAAAAACTAAAAACATACCCAGTAAAAATTTTCCGAAATAACTTGTTGAAAATTTTTCGCAAAGTTAAATTGACAATTTTACATAAAATGAAAGTGAAAATTTTACGAAAAATCTTAATCATTAATATTAATGCATCTAATTTAGCTTTAATTTTAGTTCATTAATTTAAAAATTAAATTCAGTTTTTAAGTTGAATATGTTTTATAATCAGACTAGAATTTCAAGATTTTTAAAATAAAGAAAAATTTCATTAAATTGAATCGACAAGGCCAAAATATTTTAAAAAGTTCAAAATATTTTTAATTAGAATTAAATGAATAATATCCTCGCAAATTTTTAAACAGGGTAAAATTTTGATTTGAAGCATAGTTTAAGTAAAAACTCAAATTTTGAACTTTTGAATCAGATAAATTGGTCAAATTTAGAAAAAGTTCTAATCACTGATCTATCGGCTGATAAAATATCAAATCAAGTTAAATTTATTTTCTGAGAGCAATTTATTTTCTGATGATTTTCGACTCAACATTTCCGGCTTTCAGCAGCAAAATTCTTGTTATTAAAAAAAATAATCCAAAATATAGATATATAAATTAATTAGGAAGATAATTATTTAGAAAATAAGAATGTGAATATAAGCAGTAATTTAATATAATTAAGATGTGTGTTTATGAAAGGCTTAATATGAAGGATTGAATAAAAAATTTGTAAATTTCTTAAAAATTTTACCAAAAAGTAATGTTTTAGTAAAAAGGCTCTAATTGCTTTAAAATAATTTAGTTAAAAATATTGAATGTGAAAAATGATTTAATTTGAAATAATTTTTCGTAAATTATTTTTAAAATTTTTGAAAAAAAATTAGGAAAAAAAGCGTAAATATTTCGAAGATTTTGAATAAATAATTTTTCTAAAAAAAATAATCTGTAAAAAAATCGTAAATTTTACGAAAAAAAAATTTTTTTACGTAAATTCTCGAAAATTTTCGATAATGTATTTTACTGGGTAGATAAGATCTTAAGAGTCAGAGAATTTTGTTTAATTTTGTAGCAGCTACATAGAGGAGTGGGATTCGTAATAAATCTAGAATCGAAGCCTCTTTGATACTCAAAAACAAGTCTATTAGTCGATGGAATTGAATAATCAAGAGTAATTTCTAAGGTAATTTCTAAGAGATTGCTTAATCTGTGGTCAATTTTACTAGTATTTAATTTATTCTCTGCTTCCTAGAATGATGATTCAGAAAAGGTTCTAAGAGGAAGCTTTAGAATGCATCTAACAGCAGTATTTTGAATAACTTGTATGTTTTGTAAACCTGATTCGGAGAATGAGTTAAGGCATGGTTGAGCTTCCAATTTTTTGAAGAGAAAATTTTTATTATACTGAGTCGATTTATGCATTTAGTCTTTGCTTCTTTAATTTGTTTATCCAAGCAGAGACTTTCATCAGAGGACAGATCAAGAAATTTATTAGTTTTAGAATAGGGAATAGTTTTGTTGAATAACTGAAGCCTAAAGGTATTATTAAATTTCTTATTTTTTGTGAAAATTGTGTAGCTACATTTATTTGGGAAAATTTTCATCTTCCATTTGCATAGCCATTTAGTAGTTATTTATTTTTCGTTAAATATGAAGAAAGTAATCAGATCCTCAGCAAAAAGGAGTGAGTATTTTTTGTTCGAGAGATCAGCTTTGGAAACATCATTAATATATATGCTAAAGAGTAAGGGGCTTATTACTGAGCTTTGTGGAAATGAATTTGATGTGAAGTCATTAATTTTTACTTTGAAAGATCTGTGAAACAAGAATGATCGAATCCGGAGGAAAAGATGGTCAGATGATAAAATCCTTTTTTTATTCACAAAAAGAGGGAAAAATTTGAAAATTGAGCCATGGCTCTGTAAATAGAAGATGATATAGCTTCATTTTTTTCTTTTACTAATGGTGAGTTTACCAACTTTGACCTTAAACTTGATTTTAATTTTTATCAAAAGAATCGTAAAAATCAAAATCTGGAGCCAGATTTATGATCTGCGTAGAAACTTTACTAATATTTAGTTGATCTCAATCTGTTTTGGTTTATGCTTGGGACCGAAAGGGCAAAGGACATGATTCCTTACGTAAAAATAAATAAGTCTTGTAACAGTTTTAAATTTTTGTTCACTTTTGTTTAATTATAAAAAATACTCTACATGGAGCTGAAAGGGATGTTAATTAGTATTCCAAACTGCCCTGGAACCTCGCCTAACTATTATATAAAAATTTGGAAAAATTTTTAAAGGATGTTTAGACAAAATACTTAAAAAGCAAATTTTTTTATTAAAAATACTCTTTAAAATCTTGTTTGGCAAAAATTGAAATTTTAAAACCTCTATACTCTCTATCATTTTAATTATCAATATTTTAACTCTGCTTCAGATCCCAGTATATATGTCCTTCAAGTAATTCAAAACACCTCCACAAGATCTATCCTTAGATTACCAAGTCATACTCCTGAAAACATAGTTTTTAAAAAAAATGAAGCTGATAAAAATTGAAAATTAACAAAGTCTACAATTAGCTCACAATAGATAAATGACGTGTCATCGAAAAGATTAACATAAGTCACATTTGTGTCTGGATGGTCCCCTTTGGTAGAATAGCCTGTAATTGAAACTAGAAAATTGGCATATCAATTAAGACTTTTTTTTATTTAATTCTTTTATGATATTTAAGTGAACTAAGATCTCAAAAATAATTTCATAATCAAATATATTTATCTTTATGATTTGTGCGCTTTATGTTCTCAATAGGACTAAAAGATTATGTGTAAAACATTAAATGAAAGAATTAGCTACCTTACTATTTCCTCCTTTTTTCCTGAAACCTGAACTATGTAAACATTTGCCACATGTAACAATCTATGTCTTCTAAACTTTCATTTTTTTTTAGCTTATTTACTATATTTTGATTTTTTTTTCTCATTTTATTAACTTTAATTTTATTTTTTATTTTGATTTTGGTTTTTTTAAATTTGTTCTGAAGGAGCCCTTACTCGGTACAGAAAACAAATAAATAAATAAAATAAAATTAGAGTCAGAAATTCAGTTGAATTTACTTACATTAAGAACGATACAATTTCCAGCATAAAGTACTCAATATGATATTAAACGCAAAACGAAATATTAAATAACAACAAGAACATTACAAGAACATTACACTTTTAATAAAAAATTAAAAGGAGATCTAAATTAGAATACTCAATGACAAAAAAAACGATGATTAATCGATGAAAATTTAATAGATGAATCTTTAGTGAGTTAGAAGCCATTTTAACTAAATTCATCGATGAAAAAATATTTAAATACATCATAATTTATTAAATTTTTAAATAATATTTTTTTTATTTTTCAAATTATTTTTAAAGGCAAAGTAAAATTTTTGCTCAATTTTCAATTTGCTTTTTTTGCTCAAAAATTTCAAATGCCCAATTTAATTGCATTGCACATTTGCAATTATTTTAAATTGAAATTTGAAAGCTTTAAAAGTTGAAAAATAGCTTTAAAAGTGCAATTAAATTGCGCATTTGAAATTATTTAAAGCATTCATTAAAGCTGCTAACAAAATATTTCCAACCAGTGATATTTATGGTTATTTTTTCCAGCGGCGGAGCTAGGTTATGGCGAGTTGTGGCGGTTGCCACACCATCTTTTGAGATACTGTGACGCTGCCATAGGAGAAAATTGTTAAAAATTTAAATTACAAAAAAAAAATTAAATAAAATTTAAATAAAATTTGTTTTAATCTTTCCTTTTTTCAGCCAACTATAGAAAAAAATAAAACAAAATTTACAAACAAAAGCCTTCATTTATTTGATAACTTGAAAATCAAAATATAAACATATGTTTATTTTTTGAGAAACTAGCAACCGAATTTTTTGAAAAATAAAGCAATAAATTTTCTTTAATTTCAATTGCAGAGATAACTTTTTTTGCTATAAAAAAAATAAAAAATTGTCTCTGAAGCAGGACAGGTCAAAAAAAATTAAATAAAATAAGCCTAATGAATATTGAGTCATTTGAATTACAAGAAATTGACATTTACAAAATTGTTGATATTTTTGCTAAGCATAAGAATAGAAGTCTAAAATTTTTTTAAATATTTTATTTTATTTTGTTTAATTAGTTAAATTTTTTCATTGAAATTTAATTTTTTGCTCTTCTTTGTTTTTAATTTTTTTAACGACTTGTTGTGATCGTCCAGTTAGAAATGAACTTATCCAGTTTATCAAACGCTTGCTAAAACCATAAAATTTAAGTTTAAAGACTAGCTTTGTATGTGAAACCTTGTCAAAAGCTTTTGCAAAATCGGCTAACACCACATCCACGGGGTAGCCTTTGATAAGGCGTGTGTAATCAGGTCCAGAGTCTCAAGTAAATTTGTACTGCAGGATCTCTGTGGGAGAAATCCGTGCTGAGCTTTCACGATAAGCCTATTTTCTAGTAAGTGTTTGAGCATGACCTCTTTTAATAGATCTTCCATGACTTTACAGAGGATACAAGTCAGCGAGATAGGTCGATAATTTGAAGGTTGTAATCTGTTTCCTCCTTTATGAAGAGTATTATAATTGTCACTTATTCTGGATTAATAATTCGAAGATATCTTTTTGGTTTCAGGTAAAAAAATTGCTAAGTTGATTGATTTTTTTTTGATGCTATATTTAATTATTATTTATTTGTTTATCGGTACCGAGCTAATGCTCCTTCAGAATTTATATTAAAAAAAATATATATTAGCTATACTTAATAATCAGTATTGCTATTTTATTATTGCTTTTTAATACTTGCTAATTAATTATCTGTGCTAGTATACGCTTGTTAAAATGAAACAGTTTGAGTTGAATCGCTACCGTAGAAAATTCATCAGCTATTGGAAACAAAATATTCCTCTTATGGGCACTGCAAAAATCCTTCGAAAGGTGCTTGGGTAGATTACTTTAATCACATATTGCGATCTAGATAACCGAATTCTAAAAAATGATAAATACCAAAAATAGTTTCAAAAATATGCGTCGGGGATAACGGTGGAAATTTTGAAATCAAATTTTTTTTCACTAATAGAATTAAAAAATAAATTATTAGTCAAAATCTGTTTATTTTTTTTTAAATAAAATTATATTAATAAATTTAGTAATTAAAAAGGTAAATTCTGTTCGATTTTAAAAATATTATCTGTCAGTTTCAATTTTCTGTTAACCTTCCACTCAAATAATTCAATATTTCAGCTGTTCCTTTCGCTAATATTTGTGACCTTGGAATTTTAAATGGATTTCCTTCGAGCTGCAGTGATCTGAAAGAAAAAAATTAAAATCTCAAAGTTTAATCAGTTTCTAATTACTTAATCTGAAGTGCTTTTCCAAGTACAGGAGGTACATTAGTAATGTCATTATTTTGCAAATTTAATAATGCTAAACTCTTCATTTCGACTATTTTAATCCCATCGATATATTTAATCTGGTTATTATTGGCAAATAAATTTTCCAAAATTGGAAGTTGGTAAATACAATCAGGTATATTTTGAAATTTGTTATCAGAAATTATTAATTCTCTTAATGATTTTAACTGATTGAATTCAATTGGTAAATCACTTATTTTGTTTCCACGCAAATCAAGATAAGACAAACTAGTCAATTTTAAAATTGCCTTAGGCATCATGGTAAACAAATTAAAACTAACATTTAATTCATTTAATTGATTGTTTAATTCTCCTATTCTGAAATATTAAAATAAGATTTTAATTATTGAATTTTAATTTAAAATGCTTTAGATTACTCGTCAGGCAAGTCTGACAATGAATTTTTCATAACATTCAAAACCGAGGCCGTAGACTGTCTACAATATTTGATAATACTTGGTGTAATGATTGAAATTTTTTTATAACTTTATTTGAAAAATTAAGCATTTGTGGATTTAATTATTTTAATAAATTTTACCTCAAATCAAATGTTTTGCTTGATTTAATAATATTGTCTGATTTAAGCATCATTTCCTCTGAGTTTTGCGTCTCTTCATTTTCATTAACTTTTATCTGATTTTTCAAATGCTTCAAAATTGCATCCGTTCCTCTCTATTTCAGTTAAAATAATTATAAAATTTTTTCATATATTTCTCTTTAGTTTACATTGATAATATCTCGCCTGATTGTTCGTAAAGGGTTTCCACTAACAAGTAATTGTTTTACATATTCTAATTCAGCTAATTCATTTGGAAGTCTAAAATTTAAATTTTCATTTACGAAAAAAATTAGATATTAGAATTCAATTTTACGCTGATAAGTCATTATTTGATAAATCTATTCTTTCAAGATTTTTCAAATACTTTATAGATTGAGATAATGAGAAAACTTTATTGTCTCTAATGTAGAAATTGACGAGAGAAATCAAATTATTGAATGTGCTATCTTCAATTTCTTTAATTTGGTTGAAAGACAAGTCTAAATCCTTGAAAAAATACAAAACATAATTACATATTAGGGTATTTACTTTGAGTTTAGAGCATTTATAAAATGTTGGAAATATTGTGATTTTATTTTTTTTTGCATAAAACTGTTCTAAGTTTGCCAATTCATTCAATTCTTGTGGTAATGTTTCAATTTGGTTTTCAGACAAGTCAATAACAGTCAAATCTGAAAAATGAATGCATTAATATAAGTAAAATAAGAAAAAAAAAGAGCAAATTACTAGTTGAGAAAAAAATTTCTGAAAGATTGGTTCTCAATGAATTTACAGCTAAATTTATTTTTCGAATTTTTTGAAGCCATCTAAAACTTTTAGGTATACTATTTAGCCGATTATTTGATAGATTCTTTTTTTAAATTAATTATTTAAATTTTGTCCAAGAAAAACAGCTTTATTTAGTTATATCATTTTTTTTCAAATAAAAATATTCAAAAATACACTAAAATTTTTTTTCACAATTTATTAAAAAATGTTGATATGATAATTGGAATAATCATTTTTTTTGTAAATTTACACTAGTTTATTTAATTAATGTACAAAAAAAATGGTTGAATATTAAAAAGCAAGAATTTTATGTTATTTGATGAACAAATATTACAGAAAAATAAGTTGAATTTTTTTAAAAAAATCTTAATGAATAAAATCTCCAACTATATCTTCTGAATATATTATAATTCACAATGGCTCACTAAGCTTTTAAGGGTATTTATTAAGATACAGTGGTGTTCCGGATTCAGTAATTTACAATAATTTACGTAAAAAAATGTAAATTTACCAGACTTTACGTAAAATTTGGTGAATTTCGAGCATTTTACGTAAAATTATATAAAAAAAATGTCCAAAAAATTGGCACTTTTTTAAAAAAAAATAATTTTTTTTATCCTTCAATATTTATTTTCAAAATTATAACAAAAAAAAATTTACCATAATTTAGGGAAATTTTGGTAAAATGTAATGGGAGGTATTTAATCTATCTCTAAAATTACTTAATCGATCACTAATTATTTTCTATCTCTTATTTTACTAAATACCCTTAACTTATATTTATTAATCTGTCTCCTAAATTAAATAAAACAGCAACTAATTTTACTTAAAGTATCTCTTATTTTTATTTATTAAATTGATTTAAAAAAAAATTATAAAAAATTTCAAATAATTTCAAATAAAATAATATCTTATAAGTTTTTTCTTGGTCTACCTCTACCTCTCTTTAGTGGAGCTTCTACTTTCTTACTTATATCACTGCTGGTTGATGCTTGCACTACTTTTTCAGCTTCCTTATCAATTGTTTTTTTGTTCTTTTTTGTTGGTATAACTGTTTCTTGTGGAATTTCTTCCTCTACTTCTGTTATCTTTCGCTTTAGAACTTTGATTGAGCTGACAACTCTCTCTTCTTTATCTGCTTTTGATTGACACTCAAGCGCCTTTTTAGACTTACTCGGTCTACCTCTTCTAGGTTTTTGTCCAATAACAACTTGTTTAGCTTCGATTGGTATTTTGACAAGTTTCATATTTGCAACAAGATGCTTACAAATATGATCTTTAAAGAAGGAAGGACAGGAACAACTAGCTAGTCATATGTCTTGGTAAAGAGTTGAGTATCAATTGTTGGTTAGACATTTTTGAAAAATTTTTGAATTTTTGAAATTTTGAAAAAAAATATCCACAAAAAAAAACTCTCACAGGAGATAATTAAATTAAATAAAGAGATAATTTCAACTGTTCACTAATTAAGTTAAGAGCTATATTCATCATAATCATACTCATCTTCAGTAAATTTAGTGACAAAAAAACTCAGGATACATAAATATTTATTATTAGAGACAGTTAATTAATCAAATTAATCGAATAAATAATATTATAAATAGAAAAAATAAAATAATATACCAACTTTAATTTTTTTTAGCTTATTTACTCTATTTTGATTCTTTTTTTTTATTTAATTTTATTAACTTTAATTTTATTTTTATTTTTATTTTTTATTTTTTTTTTAATTTATTCTGAAGGAGCTTTAGCTCGGTACAGAAAACAAATAAATAATAATAAATAAATAAATAAATAAATAAATAAATAAATAATATATTTTATTAAGTGATCGTTTAAGTAATGTAAGAGATCGATTAATAATACCCCAAATGTATTAATTTAATGGTAAAAAATATAAAAATGGTTAATTAAAATTTTAAATCATATTAAAAAAAAAATTTTATTTACATTTTTTATGTTAAAAAAAATATCTAAAATTTTGGTGCTTTTTAATTGTTTGATCAACCTCCTTGATTTTCTATTACCCTAATTATTATCTAGATTTTAATTTAAATTAATTATAATTTTATATTTTCAATTTTAACCTTTTTTAAATGTTTAATGTAATTTTGAAATTTTACTATTTTTTACCATTAAATTGATTACATTTTACCAAAATTTACCTAAATTATGGTAAATTTTTTTTGTCATAATTTTGAAAATAAATATTGAAAGATAAAAAAAATTAATTTTTTTGAAAAAAGTGCGAAATTATTTCAATATTTTGGACATTTATTTTTACATAAATTTAATATTTAATTCATGTAAATTAAATATTAAATTGCATGATATATAATTTAATATTTAATTATATTTTATATTGAAATTTATAATATTCACAATGGCTCACTAAGCTTTTTAGCAACTGATAACATAAGATGTTATCAAATACCGGGGAGACCCGAAATTGTATTTTTGTTATTATTTAATCAAATATAATAGAATATTAAATTAAAAAAAATATATAAAAAATAAAAATATACGTAAATTTACAATATTTTACGTAAAATTTGGTAAATTTACTATTTTTACGTAAATTATCGTCCGGAACACCACTGTATATATAAAAGTGAATTAAAAGAAAAAGAGGTCGTTTTAAAAATAAATAAAACCCCAAAAAAGTTCTGGATTATATCTTTTTTAAAAAAAAATAACATCATCAATCAAACGAAAACGATTAAATTCAAATAAATTATTTTTACTTAAAACAAACATAAAATGCAAGATAAACCACTAGTATTAAAAAATACTAGCGGTCAAAAATCTTAAAAATTTTCAAAAATAACGCATTAAAATAAAAAAAAAATTAAGTCAGACGTCAAATCGATATTAGGTTAGTTGGTAGTGTCAGATACTGATTTGGCTGACACAGATTTTGTGATAGATCAAGAGTGAGAAAGTGAAAACTCTGACATTTTTTATTCCTGATTCAACTTCTGTTACAGTAAAAGTTACAGTAAAAGACTCGAAAGAGGCCAGCTTAGACTCAAGTCAAGATTATGAGAACGTAGAAATTGACCAGTATCTACAAGCAATTAAATTTTCAGATATAAAAGAAAAAGCAAACAAATATCATAATTTAATCCATTTAAGATCTTTTAGAGTAAATGTAAATGGTCATCAAAGATCAATAACCTTTTAAAGCAGGAGTTCCACAAGGATCAGTAATTAGTTCACTTCTTTTTAGCATATTTATGAATGACATACCAAAAAGTAGCAAAATAAAGTGCCAATATTCTTTTCTTTTTGCAGATGATTTGGCTACTTTTTTTTTTTTAAAGATAAGGAATTTTTTTTGTTGTTGAAAAGTTATGTTACATAATCTTTGAGAAAAAATCAATATACTAACTTTGATTTCATTTTTTGATTTTATCTTATTTAACTTTATTTTTGATTTTATTTATTTTATAAATTTTTATTCTGAAGAAGCATTAGTTCGGTACAAATTTACAAATAAACAAATATCATAATTTAGCTATGAAGCCAAAAAAAATGTAGCATTTGAATTGAACATATTTTCAAATTCAGTCCCAGGTCCAAAATGCAAAAAATGAAAAATGATCGCGGAGTCAAACTTCAATAGCTAAAAAAATCCAATCTAATTCAAAGTTTTGATAGTAGTTTTCACTTTATCTTTATTACTTTTTATAGGATAAATTAATTTATGAATTATTAAAAACTTTGAAAAAAAACTGATTCTAAGTATTGATCACATATTAAGTGATGATGAATTTTGTGATCAGTCTTATTGACCAAACAAGCATCGTCATGTTAAAATTTTGGACAAGACCCAAAAAATAAATAAAGTTTAAAAGAATGAAAAAATCTTTAATTTTTTTAAAATTCTAAATTCAAATGATCATATTATCACTAAATACTTTTTCGTTTGAAATTAAGCTGCCTAAAAGAATATTTTTTCATGTTAAAAGTTTGTTTTTATATTCGAATAAAAGAGTTTAAATTATTTTTTATTTTAAATTTTTCCCGGTCAATTGATGATGATGTTTTTTATTTTTGCAATTGTTGCCAAATGAAATCAGCACAAAATTAAAATATGATATAACTAAACAAAGACTGTGGCACCAAAATCCAATACTTACTAAATTTTCCAGATCATCCAAATGACCAAAATTTTTGGGCAATTCGTCTAAACGATTATGAGATGCATTTAATTCTACTAAATTTTTTAAAGAACATAAACCATTGGGAAATTGAGAAAGTTGGTTGTGGCTTCAATCAAAATTTTAGAAGAAATTAATTAATGACACAAATCGAAACCTGCAATTGAAATTTTTAAGTTGAGAAATTGTTGCTATCGCGTCATCAATCCATTCTATTTGATTGTCATGTATCTTTAAATTTAAATTAATATTATCTTTTAAAATTCCATATTTTGAACTTTTGAACATATTTTAATCCTGAATTAAGAAATTAAACCCAAAAACTCCACTAAAGTTTTATTTTATTTATTTGATTTTATATTTGATTTTATATGTTCAGAATGAAAGCTTTTTATTTTAAAATGAACCTAATAAAATTGGTGTTACTTACATCAAGAAAAATTAAATTGCTCAATTTTTGGATATCTTGAGGAATAGTTTTCAATTTGTTCGAAGCTATTATGAATTTAGTTAGTTCTACTTGGTCCCACCATTTAGATTGACTGTTTTCAAATGAAGCATCAAAATTATTATTTCCAAGGGTTTCATTATCTATATTAATACCCCATACTGCTTGGGGAACTAAAATTGAATATTAGACTTGGCTGTAGACAAAATTCCAAGAATTTACCTTCATTCAAATTTAAATTTGATAAATTTAACTGTCCATTATTTTTAGCAGACTTGATTGAAAATTCAATGCCTTTTACATTTCCAGGAACTGCATTAGTGTTCGATCGGTCGTTGGCTTTTTTCATCTCAGCTCGCTTTTGTTGTTTAATCAAAGCTATTGAAGAAATCGGCTTGGTTGTTTTTTTTTCACATTCTGCTTGATCTGCTTCTATATTATTACTTTATTAGAAAGAAAATTGGAATTTGATGTAAAAAAAATAACTTTTTGAATAGTTATTTTCTTTTTTTGCTTGAGAATTGGGTTTTTCAACAATATATGTTTCACTTCTATGAAAATGTATCCTTTCTTTTTCGGAATTTTTGATACTTGTGGTATTCTGACGACTTTGAGAGCTACTAGGTCCACCATTTGACGAAAATGAAGATCCATTCATTCTAAAGGTAAATTATAGGTGAATTATTCACTTAAAATATAAATATATGATAAAAAAAACTTGCTTTGAGTGAATAATAAATGTATAAAATTTTTTTTGAAATTATTTATACAAAATTGAAAGAGATGATTTGTAGCTATAGCTACTTGAATTCATTATTATAATTTTAAAGCAAGCTTTTTTTTTTTAATTTTGAATATGAACATCTATCTATGATCAAAACTTAATTATTATTATAAAGACCTGTCTCAAATCGAAGCTTACATAATCACTTTTTTTTCTACATTAAAGAACACTGATTTTTAAATTTTTTTTAGAGAATTTTCTGAAATTTTCTAAAATTATCAAATTTACACAAATTTTTATTTACTTTTGTAAAACCAAAAATGGAGAAAAACATGTAAAAAATTACTTTAGTCCCTCTTTGGAAATCTCCCAGAGATTTGAGTATAAAATTTTTCACTTTAACAATTTAGCTAAAATTATCTGATTTTGAGGAAAATTAATTAAACTTTCTATTAATTAATTTAGTATAATATCTATTATTTGATGCTCAAATAGTTCAAGTTAAACATATTTTATTTAATATTTTATTTATTGAAATCTAATAATAATTTTGATTATAACTAAAAAATAATGTTTAAAAAAAATTTTAAATAAATCAAAATTTGATGTTTTTAGCAATAAATGTACTTTTGCTCAAACATTTTAAAATTAAAAGGAAAAATTTAGAAAATCAAAATTTAAAAAATCATTTATCGGGAATTATTTCTTTGTATTTCAGCTCTTGATTTATTTGAAAAGCAGTACACGGGGCACAAAAAAGCACTTGACAGCAATCCTCTATCAAAGATCCCTTCAATAGTAAATTTGGTTAGATTTGCTTTGCAATTATAAAAAATATTTTTGAAAAATTACTTTTATTCTTAAAACTGCTCGAATTTTTGTTCGAATCGGAATTAAAGGATTTGGCGTCAAAATGTAGCTAAAAATACTCTCGTCCATGGTTTTAAATATTTTATAAATATAGCAATAATAGCAGCAGTGAGCAAAAATAACTAATTAAATTATTAAATTTAGTTTGATTTTTACAAAATAAATTTTGGCTTACATTCATTGCAGTCTTCAAAAAAATCACAAAGTTCAGTTTCCCACAAATTTTCATACTTAAAAGGATTTTCATCAGGAGGGATTTGAATTATTTCAAACAGTTCCTGAGGAAGTCGTCCATCATTCACAGGAATTGTCGGCTTTGGAATTACTTTTTCAGTAGATTTATTTGCATTCATTTTTGAATCCTAAAAAAATTGTAAAATAATTTTAGATAATGTAGCAAGTTAACTTCACATGACACCGACATGACTCGGTATTCTTTTTAAAACAAGTTTTGTTTTTTTTGACCAAAATATTTATTAAATGCAATATAGAAATAAAAATGAGCCATATTTAAAGAATATTTGAGTCCAAATGTATCCAAATCATTACAATCAATTTATTAAATCTCTTTGTTTGAGTTCAGACTTCATTTGAATTAAGGTACACCATGGTAAGCATATGGAAGTTAAACTGTCCCTCCATATTGAACCCTGTTAGCGAAAAAGTACTTAATTATTCTAGCTTTCTCAATTTAATAAAACAAAATTACTTTAATTCTTAAGTTAGATCTCATTTTTGTTCTAAAAGCTATTAAAGGAAATGGGATACAAATATATGAGCAGCAGCTTTCCTTTAAATCACTCATCAAAGTACAAAACATGTACAACCAGCAAAAATATGAACACATAGCTAATTTAAAAAAATAAATGTTAAATGTAAAAAAAAGATGCTGAATGTACAAAAATGCGTACTTAATCGACAATCTTCGCAACAGTCAAATATTCCAACATTCCATTCATTTTCGAAGCGAAACACATTTAAAGGGTCCTGTGTGATTACAGGAGAAGATTGCTTTGTGCTATCACTCATTTAGCCCAATAAATAAGAAAAAATTAAAAAATGTTTTAAGCGTTTTGAAAAAAATTAAACGCCACAAAGGGGTTTTGAGAATTTTTTTTTTTTCTAATTTCACTAAATTTATCTTTATAGAAAAAAAAATTTTAAATCAAAAGAAAAAAAATTCGCTTATTGATTTTTTAATTTTCAATTAAAAACATCAGTTAGATAAGAGTATTATATTTGACACTGATTTTTGTATATTAAATGAAATTATTTTTCATCTTATTTTTCAATTTCAATCTCTTATTTATAAAACATAAGAAAACGAAAAATGAAAAAACCTTAGTAAATTTTAAGATGTTTTCAAATAATATTTTCAAAATTAATTCTTTTGAATTCGTGAATAGGCGATTAAAATCAATATTTATAAATATTATTTTAATATGAACCGAAAAGCGACCATGAACAAGAACACAATGTAAACATGGATTAAATTTAAAAAAATGATTCCAATTAACAATATACAGTCAAGTCTCTTTAATCCGAACTCTCAGGGACCCAAAAAAGGATAGTTCGGATTAATTTTTCCGAATAAACTTTAAACCGGAATATTTCAAAGGTTAAAAACAATTCGAATAAAATAATTAAATTACTTTATTGAATTTTAAAAACAGTTTATTAAAATAGAAAACAAATTTTAAGTTAATTAGACGGAAATTTTAATTTTTAATAAAAAAAGATAAAATATCTGATTGCTTTAAATTATTTTTATTTAGATCACCTTACATTTCTTTAATTTCAAATAATTTATCGCTATAGATTTCATCAAAATCTTAAGATTTTAATTATTGAAAAAGCTTCTAAAACTTTTTTATATGTACAATTTTTCTCTTCTTTTTTATTTAACTCCCCATTATCTTCTAAATTCTCTTCGTCTAAACCCTATTCAAATGTAACCATGTCAATTATGTATGAATCTGTTAAGCTTTCACCAGTTGGTTCGTGATCATCAGCATCTAGGTATTCATTTTAATAACTCCTCTAAACTAGTTATTAAATAAGTTTAGAAGTTTAGTTAAATTTTTTTCTAAGCTATTTGACGATTCTCTACTCTTTTCACTCAAACATTTTTAAAATACGAACTTTTTTCCAACAATTCAAAATGAGATTAAATGTATTAGCCTAATTAAAATCAACTTTGGTCTGTAAAATCAGAATTGTTTTTAAGTCACAAGTCTTAAATTTTTTTTTTATAAGTCAAGTCAATGACTTAAAATTTTTTTTTTTTAGTGAAGTTTAGTCAAGTCAACTAATTTTCTGATTTTTAAACTAAAAAATAAATATGATTTTTTATTTTAATCCAAAAAAAGTTTAGTTTTAAAATCAGAAAATTAGTTGACTCGACTAAACTTCACTTAAAAAAAAAATTTTTGTACATAAACTTATTTACAGATTAATAAAAGATAAGAAAAGTTTAGTCTTGTTCAAAATCTAAAAAGTTAAAATAAACTTGGACTTTAGAAAAAAAAATCTTTGGCTCGTACTTGGCTTGAGGTCTGTGACTTTCAAAAAACTCTGATTGAATTGTTGTTAAATTATTTCACTGACTTTATAATAATAAATTCAAATTAATTAAGGGTTAATCAATCTATTGAGGCATTGCATGCGGATTATCCTTAAACTTTGAATAAACTGTTCGAAAAATTGAATGAATTCTCAAACAGATAATAGTGTCCTTTTAACACTAGAAAGCCAGGTTGTTTTATTACAAAATTAAAAAATTTAAATATCTAGAGAAATAAAAAAAAAATTTAGAAATTAACGATTTTTTGTGAAGATAATAAGAAGTTTTTTATTTCAAACATGCAATTTTTTCAAAAATTTATTTCTTCCAGAAAATAAATCAAGTTAAAATTTATAAAATCGGGTAATTTTGATCCGCCGGGCTTTCTAGTGTTAATGTCTAATGCACTTCTTAAAATAACAGATAAATGTAGAGAATAATTGTAAAAATTTTATTAGAAAAAAATTTTGTTTGACCAAATTTGAAAAATTTAAAAAAAGCGTTCAAGAAAGTTTTGTCCAAACATAAATTGATCCATCAATTGAACCTGTGAGGAGCTCTCCTTTGTCAGTGATTTTCAGGCATACAATAGGTCTAAAATGAGCTTCTATTGTTGAAATACAATGACCAGAATAAATATTCCAAACTTTAATTGATCCATCTAATGAACAACTAACTAATTTATCTTTTTCTAGTTTATCTATCTGTTGAATTGAATCTAAATGACCAACTAATGTTTTGCTACAAGTGCTTTTTTTTATGTTCCAAATTTTTATTGTTTTATCTAAAGAGCCACTAGCGAGAAAATCATTTTCTAAAATTTTCATATCCATAATTTCTCCCTTATGACCATTTAAAGTTAGCAAGCATTTTTCGGTCAAAGCACTCCAAGTTTTTATTGAACAATCACTTGATCCACTGATAATAAGACCATTGTAATTTTCATCAAGGCAATTCACACTACCCTCATGTCCAAAAAGAGTTTTTACACTTTTGCTCCAAACTTTTATTGTTTTATCGTCAGAGCCACTTATAATTTCGCCATTTTTTAACACCTTGAGACAAATCACAGCTCCCGTATGACCAGTCAGTGTTTTCAATGAAAATTTATTTCCAGTATTCCAAATCTTAATTGTTTTATCCTTTGAGCCAGTGGCAAAAAACTGATTGTTCATTAAACTAATTGACAATACCGAATCTGTATGGCCTATAAAAGTAGTTAAAATCTTTGCGTTATCTTTATCCCAAAGATTGACAGTTTGATCAAAAGAGACGCTTAAAATTCGATCGTTTCCCAAAAAGCTAATTTGTTTGACTTTATCAGTATGTCCATAGAATCCCTTTTGGCACTGAAATTTGATGTCCACGTCAATTTTGTTATTTTCCACACTTTTTGTGTTTTGTTTGGAGGCATATATTTTACCAAAAAAATCATGCACACTTAAATCAGTTGGATCCTCTAGTTGAAAGTTTTCCCCCACAGAGATGTTTTTTATTAATCCGGTGATAGTGGAAGAGGATTCTTTGCAATCAGCTAATTTTCTATTTACTTGATCAATAATTTCACCGGACGACTTTTCCAAAGACTTTAAATCTTCGGCTGACGGCAATTCACATTTCATACAATTTAATTCAAACTCATGAGTGATTGCCTTTTTTTCCTTAGCAATCCTATCCACAATATCCAAGTGGTAATCATCTATTTGTTTACAAAATTTCTCCTTTAATTCAGTGCACCGTTGGGTGATATTGAACTCTAATTTTTCAAAAGTCTTGTTAACATACATGTCTGGATCGCTTTTTATTCGGTCAAAATATTTTTTTAAATCGCTATATTTTACTATTTCGTTTAATAATTCATTTTGCTTGATTAACAAACGATTTTTTGGCTCATTAAAACATGACTCTTTATCAATAAAATGCTTTCCACACATGGTACACAAAAATTTAGGCGGCTGGTTTTTCAAATATTTAAAATAAGTCGAATATCCGCAAGGAAGTTCGATAGAAAATTCGCTGCCTGATAACTCCATCTGATTTTATAAATTACCAAAAATTATACAAAATTTATGTTTAAGTTTTTGTCTCTGACAAACATATCATGAGAAATATTTATTTTATTTGTTAATGCTTGAGTGCATTTTTTCTTTAAATGATCAAAATACCAAATATTTTAATTTATAAAAATTAAATTATTTTTAAGCATTTTTCTTAAATTATATTTGAATTAACTTTTAACGTACTTGAGTCATGAAAAGGGCGTAAAGGTTAAGAGCACATGGAAAAAATGGAAAAAACATTATTGATATAAAAAAAAATAATTTTTAAATTTTAGTTATAAAAATGAAATTGAAAAAATTATAAACTCACTTAAAATGTAGAAAAAATGACAAAAATTTTAAACAAAAGAAAAATATAATTTTCTTGATTAAAATAAAATTTGGTAAAAATAAACTAATTTATAGATTGTTTTTTAATGACCAAAATTAAATCTAGCATTTAACATGCATATTTACTGAATCAATTTTCGAAACTGATTATGTTTTTAGCTATAACTTTAGAATTAATTAAACATTCAAGGAATTGAAAAAAATTTGAAAAAAATTTATTTAAAATAGATTAAAAAAACTCTTGTCATAAAAAAGATTTAACACTAGAAGTACGGACGATGTCATTTTGACATTTTTCGAGTTTTGATTTATTAAAGTATAAAGTAAATTAACGTTTTTAGGACTGAAAATTTGTAAATAAGTTTTTTTGTTGTTATTTGCCAAAATTAAATCCTATATTTTTTTCAGATATTTAATTTAAACTAAATTATTTTATTTTTTTTTTAATATTTTTTTTTACATCGCCTACAAAAATAAGTAGTAAAACGACAAGTAAAAACCGTAAAAAAAAAGGAAGAGCAAAAAAAAAATTGACAGAAAAATTTTATCTAATTTTTTTTGTTTGTAATAACTAATTTTTATAAGGAAAAAGAATTTTAATTAATTAAATTTTTGGTGGTAGAAAGTGTTTTCTCAATTTTGATTATTATTTATTTATTTATTTGTTTTTTGTACCGAGCTAGGGCTCCTTCAGAAAAAATTAAAAGAATTAAACAAAAATTAAAATCAAAATAAAAAATAAAAAATTAAATTAAAGTTAATAAATGAGATTAAAAAAAATTAAAATAAAGTAATTAAGCAAAAAAATATATAAAAAGTAAGAAGACATAGATTTTTACATATGGCACATGCTTATATAGTTCAGGTTTCTGGAAAAAAGGAGGAAATTTTCAATTAAGAACAATTTTTTCCTCTTTGAATTTTTCACTGATCTAAAAAATAAGATAGTGAAGCAGAGCTTTTGATATGCGAGTAACGAAACGTTAAAAGATTTTTTTGTATGTGATAAAAAATTAGTTTTTGAGATTTTATTGATTTTTAATAATAAATGAGTCTGTTCTTTGATAAAAAAAAAAGTTTATTTATTTAATAAAAATTTGAATTTTTGTAATGTACTCTCTATTAATTGGTTTAATCTAGTTTCTTCGTTCAATCTTGGAATCAAGTTAGCACTGTTTATAATCCTGGTTAAACGATCAAACGGAAATGGTACAATAATAAAATCGTTAACATTTTTTAACCTAGACAATGCAACAAAGGTTAGTCCTAGTGATTTTTCCGATTTTCCCAAATCTATTACAGCAGACTTAAGGGTTTGTCCTTGCGATTTGTGGATGGTCATAGCATAACCTAGTCTAACTGGGAGCTGTTCACGGGTACCCTTTCCAGATTTACAAAATGCTGTTATTGGATTAATTGGGATTATATTTTTTCTATCTTGATCTGAAAAAAATTGCGGTCCAGTATAATCTGATATTTCAATTAACACAGCCATTGGTATATCACCATGTACAAAATCATCTAAAACGATTATGTCTTTTATTATTCCATTAGCACTGTTGATCAAGCCTTTTGAGGTCCATAAGTTAGATGTTAATGTCATTTGAGAATTAATTGAAATGTATAGCTGATCCGACAAACCATTGCACTGATCAGACGGAAGTCGTTTAGTTAAAATTGAGCTGTTTTTAGATTGAACATCCATTATAGGCTTATTTAGTTCACATAATTTTTGATTGTTATATGTATCCACTTTATCATTTTCCAAAAACAACCTAGTTGCATCAAAAAATTTCTGAATGTTCGTTGGACTATCTTCTACTGTATTTTCTCCGTTTCTACACCTAGGTAATAGTTCTATAAATTTTTGTTGTCTTATATCATTACTGTTTTTTTGTCTTTCCACTTGTTCTAATTTAACTACTATTTTGAATTGGCTGTATGCCTTTAAGCCATCTTAGTTATTTGGTTTGTTGAATTTATTAAAATAAAGAGGAGCTCCACAAACAGGTAGGAGTTGACCTGGGTCTCCAACTAAATTGATAGATAATCCGCCGAAATACCTGTCATCAGCTTTAATTAGTCTTAAACGAATATCGACAACTCCAAACATTTTTTAGGGCATCTTAGGAAACTCATCAATTATTAAAACCCGTACGTATTTAAATTCTTCTTGTAAGAGACTAAGTTTATTGCTTGAAATATTATGTGTTTCATTATCAACTTGGATGCTAAACAAACTATGAATTGTTTCACCGCGTATTATATAAGCAGCTTTGGCTGTAGGTGCACAACGTCTTAAAGTCTTGTCCAAAAAAGTTGAAAAAGCGAAAATGGTAAAAGATTTGCCAGTTCCAGCTGTCCCAATTAAAATCATTAACAATTGCTTGTTATTGTTAAAAAAGTTTTCCATTATGTTAAAAGCAAATCTTTGCATTTTGTTTAAACTTTCCTTATGTACAATTGGACATTTCGTATCATCTAACTCTTTACTTTTTCCTTTTTGGATTTCAATCCAATTTACCATTCGATCTAAATCCGCTTTAGAATAAACATTTTTTCGTTGTTTCCAATAATATGCTGTATCAGCAATGGGTGAAATTTGTTCAACTATTTCGGATATTGGAACTAATTCAGAGAGTTCGGTGAATTCAGTAGGCTACATTTGATATTCTGGTTCTGGATCGAATTTCACCCTAAGTCGTTTTAATTCTTTTAGGAATTCGTTGAAAAACGTAAGACTGTAAATAACTCTATCTGGTGCATATCTAATTAAATTTTCGAATCTTTCAATTGCGGTATTAAAATTATTAATTTCATAGAAATTTTCGATGTCCCAAGAACAGTACTTAATAATGTTATGACCGAGACTAAGCAGGAGCTAAATTAATAAATAAAAAGGGAGATTTTGTGCAATCTCTTTATTTAATACTTCTCATTGCCGTGCATAATAATAATAATAAAAAAAGAACAAGTCAAAGCTAAAACATATTTGAAACTTGATAACTGTGATGCTGCAGATTAGAAGCGCTTTTCAACAGTCATATTTCAGTCTCAAACATGAATGTTGTACTTTTAAGATGACGACTGCAACACACCTTCCTCCCCGGAAGAAGGAGCTCCGGCGACGTTTCCAAAATCTCCCTCGTCTATTCTTTTCACTGGCTGTTTTGTAAATGTCGATGGGTCACTGTCGTACGGGAATAATCTTGTGGCAAGTGGAGCTTCTTTCCTACACATAAAACAGTTGAATTTTGAATTTGAAAACATTTGAAGATTTTTGTAACACTCTTGGCAATAAAGTGACCACAGTCTAACTGAACAAAATCAGACATCAGGCACGTGTGTAATGGTATTAAACACACCTGGCAAGAGAGTCGCGCAACTGACCCAATAGCTGGATGTTCAAAGTCGATATGGCTAAGTAACTTCGACTCCAAAACATTTTCTTTACATAGAAAACATTTAATTGAGTTTTCTTTTTCTTTTTTATCAAAGTACTCCGGGTTTTCTTGTTTAAATTTTTCGTAGAGCTCTTTGCGTAGCGACTCGCCTAATTTTTCTAGAGATTCGGATTGTTTCCCTTTTTGTTTATCAAAAATTCGGCCCTTACACGGTTTAAAGCGCTTGAAAGGCATTCTCCTTCTTTTACTTGTTTCAAGTTAAGTTTCGTACGCGACCAATAAGGTGATACCTCATATGCGGTTATGTTTGGGAACCATTGTTCACCGTTGATCTTTGCCACTACATACTGGTTACTCAAAGTATCGTCTAATTTAACCACTAACGTACAATAGTACGAAATGCCCCGTACTGGGCGTATGGAAGCGCTTCCCACCTTCAACGAGTGCAGTTTCATTTGTAAATATGCAATTGATTGTTCCTCCAAATGCCTGTCGAATGGTTTGTACCATCCGTCAATTAAAATTTCATGCACACTTGGGAAAGTCGTGCCATATATTTTCATCAACAAGTGCTCATAACGCTCCTTGTCAATCAATCGCATGTCGGTTCCGAACTCGAATTCGATTTTCTTTGTTTTTTCTATTTGTGTGGGGCCTTTGTGCTCTCCGTAAGCTTTAAAACCGGCTGGTACACCACGAGTGTTCTTGTGGATATTTTCATAAAAATGATGAACAAAAAGGCGCATTCGTTCAGTAGAGCACTCGTATGGGTTAGGTTTTTCTGGGTTTGGTGGGCAATCCGTCGTTAACGACGTCATTCTCTCGAACGCAAAACAATCGTCTTTGTTGTATTTGTGTGTTGTTTCTTCCTGCTTTACTGAGACTTCATTTATTCTTAGCTTTTCTATACTTGGTTCCTTTTGACATCTGATTTTATTTCACTCGTCTTCTTTTTTGTTGTTTCATAACACCGAATCCTCTCTTCCAACAATTCATCAAAAACGCTTTTCTTGGTTATTACAATTGCATTTTCCTTTCTACATGATAACGAGAATTGTAGGAATGATGAGCCTTTATGAGGATTTTTAGTGAAGTGGTCAATAAGAAGCTTTAATTCGATATCGTGTTTCGACTGGTCTAGCAGTCTTAAGAACCCAACTTGTGACCAAGGTTTTTCTGTGTTTTCGCTTTTTACCAATCTAACATAATCCACTTTTGTAGAAAGGTCTTTTATTGAGTCAATGGCTTCTTTAATTTCTATGAAGTTAGCGCTTTTGGGAATTTTCCTGATCATTATGTCCGGGTAAATAATTGAATGGATTTAATCAATCCTACTTATCTCTTTAACCGGCTTTTTATATGCTATTTTTTCATTAAAAACGAAACTTGGGAGGTTAGACATTTTAACAATTTTAAAGTTTCGAATTTTTTAAATTTTTGAAATAAAGAGAAAACAACAACTTGTAAAATTATTTAAATAAATTATTAGGAGAGACATTAGAATTGTCTTTAGAAAATTCTTACTATATTTAACAAAAGTATTAACCACAAAATCTATTTACCGAGCCTAATTTGACATTAATAATTAAAGAAACTAAAAATTTAATAGATGCAAAAAACGTTCCTGGAATGGAATTTTTTTTTTTTTTTTTTTTTACTAAAAATAATTCAAGAAATTTTACTAAAAATGGTAACAAATAAATTGGTGTGAAAAAATTTAATTTTATGTTAGTTATTTGATCAGAGAATTTACTAGTATCCAAAACGATCAGTCTGTTTTCTGATTCGTTCGGAACGCCTTAAGTCAATATTCGAATCAACTTTGTTCTGTAGATTTATCATAATTTCCTGATCGGTTTGTTTGGCGTTTGGGACCTCATGAATTTCAACAACTGCATTCTCTATTGGCTTCTGTTTATCAGGTCTTAGGGGTTTAATTTGCGATCTTGTAGTATCAAGATTCTTGCTGACTTTTCTTGGTCTACCGCGCTTTCGGCTAATTGTGATTTTGTTTTTACCAAAAACTAAAGAAGCACATTTCTTAGTTTTTATCTTAAACGAACGATCTGGTTTTTCGCCAAGATCATCAATCACTTCGTCGGCGCACAATAATTGCATTGGGCTTCCGTGATATTTTTTGAGTCTATTCCTGTGTACAAACAGGATTTTATATTTACCCGATTTTGAAAAACACTGTATACGATAATTTAAGTCGTTGACATTCTCAATGACAGTGAAAGTTCCGCGCCACTTTTCACTCAACTTTTTAGTTAAACCGACTTTAGAAGCGCTGTTTAGGAGAAGGACATTGTCGTTTATTTTGAAAGCAGCTGCCCTATTAACACGATCATAGTTAGTCTTAGCTTTAATCATACGTAAGTCTCTATTTTTCCTCACCATTTCGTAGAGCTGATTAAAACGTTTTCCAATTTTGGTTGCATAACCATCAGCACTCAATTGTAAATTGACAGGACAATTGTCTCTCTCCTCGATGTCTTCATTTTCTAGGCTTTTGTAAAACAAATCAATTGGCAGTTTAACTCTTCGTCCGAAAAAAAGCTCGGGCTAGATTCTGTGGTTGCTTGAGCGCTTGTATTATAAGTAAATGCCAATTGGTCCAGATATTCGTCCCAATCATTTTGTTCGGCATTTATAAAACAAGTTAGCATCGTTTTTATCGTCTTGTTGAAACGCTCGGTTATTCCGTTACATTCTGGATGGAATGGACTCGTTCTCATTCGGTGAACATCGAGAAGATCCCAAAGTTCAGCGATTAAATTTGACTGAAAATTGGTACCTTGGTCGGACAGTACAGCTTCTGGGACACCAAATATACAAATAAATTTAAACAACCACATTGCGGATTCGCGAGCTGTTAATGATTTTAGAGGAAATAACGTTACCCATTTTGTGAAGTGATCGATAATCACTAGAATGTATTTGGATCCGTTTTTTGTGACAGGTAAAGGTCCGGTGATATCAAACGTTACAATCTGCATTGGTCTGGATGGTCTGATTGGGTTTAGAGGCGCTTTTATAATCTTGTTTGATGATTTTACTTTTTGACACTTGTCACAAGTTTGGACCCATTCTTTAATATCAGAACTCATGAACGGCCAGTAAAATCTTTCGTTAATCTTTTTGAACGTTTTATCAAAGCCTAAGTGTCCACCAAAGACACTCGAATGAAGTAGTTCAAAAATTTCTTTTCTTTTGGTTTTTGGTACAACAAATTGATAAGCAATTTTGTCGGATCGAGGAAAGTATTTTTTTTTATAGAGACATTCGTTTCGGATTATTAAATTGTCATAATTACTTAAAAGCGCTTTTTGCCATTGGCTCGAGCTATGAATAACCCTCGGTAATGTTTCAATGGCGGTATTTATTTTTAATTCAAAAATCCATTTTATGTCGTTATCACATTTTTGGACTAAAGAGTACTCATTTGAATTTAGAGGAGATACATTTGTTGATGGATTAGGGTTTTCGATAATCAAAATTTGCGGTTGTTTATACCAGTTCGTCTCGGTAAACTGAGAAGAATGATCGTTATCTAGATCAATGTATTTGCTCTTGTCCGTGTAAATGACGCTGGTTTTGGGAAAAAATTTCTCGACGGCGTCCAACGCATGCAAGTCGCTCTTAAATGACGGTTTCCTGAATTGATCTTTTGAAAAAGTTAAGTATGCAGTTTGGTTATAACCATTAATAAATTCAATTGACAAAATTTGAATGACATCTTCTTCAGCGCTGTTACCATACCACATATTTGTATCGAAACATAGACGGGACATTGCATCAGCATTCTGGTGATTTTTTCCTTTTCTGTACTCAATAACAAAATCAAAGCATTGAAGACGCAACAACCATCTTGCCAGTCTATTTGCTGGTTCTTTTACACTTAACAACCATTTTAAGGGCAAATGATCTGTCACCAAAATAAAAGTTCTTCCATAAAGGTCAAACTTAAAAAATTCACATGATTTTACCATAGCTAGTAATTCGCGCTCTGAAACTGAATAATTCCTTTCAGCCTTTGTGAGAGACTTACTAAAAAATGCGACCGGTCTTAGTCCTTTATCAGTTTTTTGTGAAAGAACACCACCAATACCAGTGTTGCTAGCATCAGTTTCCAAGTAAAATTTTTTAGAATAATCTGGTAAAATCAAAACTACTTCAGAGCTTACAATATTCTTTAAACGAACAAAAGCCCTTGAACAATCTTCATTCCAAATAAATTGTTTATTAGTTTTTGATGTACTTTCGTACAATGGTTTTGCAATTTCCGTAAAGCCTTTAATAAATTTACGATAGTAGGACGCTAAGCCAATGAAGCTTTGAACTTCTTTTACACTTTGCGGTCTCTGTAGTGACTTGATGAAAGCTACTTTATCATGCATTGGGCTTATTTCACCGTTCGAAATAATATGGCCAAGGAATGAAATCGTTGTTCTCACAAACTCACATTTTTTGAGCTTCACTTTCAAATTGTTGGCTTTCAATGTATCAATCACCAAATTTACGTGTTTAATGTGGTCGCTAATAGATTCTGAAAAGACGATTATATCGTCTAAGTATACCATTACAAAATCATCAATAAATCCACCAAGCAAGTTGTTCATTGTTCTCTGAAAAGTAGCGCAAGCGTTCGTTAAACCCATTGACATTACACAATACTCAAATAGCCCAAATTCGCAACCAAAAGCCGTGTATAGTCGGTGTTCCGAATTCATGATGATTTGGTAATAACCAGAGTGTAAATCCAGTTTGGAGAAATAACGCGCTTTTCCAAGTCTGGCTAACAATGTGTCGATATTCGGCAGTGGGTATGCATCCTTGATGGTAACATTATTTAACAATCTATAATCGACTGTGATTCGTGTGCTTCCGTCAGGTTTTGAGACCAGGCATAACGGTGAGCACCAGGATGAGTTGCTAGGTTTGATTAACTTGTTCTCTAGCATCTCCGTAATCAATCTTTTCACCTTGTTTTTTTCTTGAGATTGGAATTTTGCGAATTTTTTGCCTAATTGGGCTGCTGTCAGTAAGAGAAATTGAATGATATAGTGATTGATTTGGTGTTAAATCCTTCATCGATTCAGCTTTGATTTGTTTACATTTTTCAACAAGCGATTCTTCAGCGCTTTTTAACTCATCATATTCGTCTACGTTCGATAAAATAAACAATGATGGTATGCTTTCCTTCCTTTTACAATGGCTGAAACTAACTGGATCGCTGGAGGAAAAAGCTAAATTTGAAATGTTGTTCACCATACTTCTAAGTTCATCATACAGATCTCTTGTAGTTGGACAAACAGATAGGATATCTTGTCCTAGAATAAAAGATTTTCCTAAATTTTTAATTACCAAAACTATTGCATGACAGTAGTGGTCTGCAAGCTGCACCTTCACGAGCGCGCCGAATGAACTTACAAGTTCTCCATTTGCGGTTTTGAAAAGTCTGTTACCATCTACTCTGGTAGCTTTGGCAGTATGGTATATATTTTCATCCATTGCTGATACATCAGCACCTGTGTCTAACCTAAAATCAACTAAAACGTCGTTGACTTTACAAATACCGTCGATACGCTTTGTCGACATTTCCTCAATCAAGAACAATTTTGGTGTTTGTTTTGAAATCGACGTTGGTGTTTTGAAATCTTCTTGGTTTGTACCAAACATTGGTAAAGGATCTTGGTACGGGGTACTTGTCAACGTGCTCTGGTTGGGTCCCCCAACGCTTTTGAAACTCACACTTTTCATGTCGTTTGACGAACGCTCTCCGTAATTTCCATTTTTTAAATTTGGGCAGTTTGTCTTATAATGACCAGGGTTGTTGCAGTGGTAGCAGATTGGTGTTCGAGATTGTTTATCTGAAAAAGCGCTTCTTTGGGTTCCATTTCTGTACCCTGAGTTGTTTGGAGATTGGTGTTTGTACATTTGGGAATTTACAAATTCTTGCTGCTGATTTTGTTGGGATGTATACTGTCTATTTTGTTCGAACGAACTACCTGGGTTATTAGTTCCATAATCATTTAATAAATATCGGTTATCGGATGAATTTTCCATTTCACTTACCTCATCAAGTATTTGTTCAAGGCTGACAAATTTTCTAAATCGCAGACACTCTCTGATCGCTTGAGATCTCAGTCCATTTTTGAATTGTTCCAACACAAATTGTTTCAAAGATTCACTATTTAAGTCTGGCCAGGCTTGTCTTGATAGTTTGCTTAACTCGGCTGCAAACAAAAAACAATTTACATCTGTGCGTTGGTATCGTTCATAAAACTGTTTTCGTGCCTCAGCAGTCGGAACACTCGGTTTTTTAAAAAACCTAATCATGGCTTCCTTGATTTGTTCATAACTCATTCGACTACCATCTCTATGGCGGAGCTCTCCTTACAATTTTAAACATTCATGGTTCAAACATGACAATAATACATCTCGCTTATTCGGCATTTGATTTGCCTTCACATAAATTTCAAATTGATTCAACCATGTTACAACATCATGTTTCCTAGTAAACTTCTCGGGTGGCTGAAGCGTCGTGCAGTTGAACACAGTCAACTGTTTGCCATGATCGCTGTTCGGTTCTTTAGCATCTTTTAATTTTTTCTTTTTAAGCGCTACATTACGCTTTGATTCAAACGAATTCTCACTAGAATCGCTTGAGAAGTACTTCTTCGTGCTCCCAATTGGGGTAAAATATAATCTTCCTTGCAATGGCATTGTTGGATTATCATTACCATCCCACACACTATACAAATGACTTCTAGGTCTCATAATTGTTTTATTATTCAATTCAACGCCGCTTGATGCATGATTTCTTTTTTACTCGACTGATCCTAAATCTGTGTAAGCTTTTGGTTTAGTGTGACAGCCAATGTAGTTCACGTGGCTTCCGTTTACATCTTTGGACATTCCACCGTCTTTCATTGCTTTACCATTAACCTCATTTCCACTTTGATCCGTTGTCTTCGACCTATACCAATTTTGAAATCCCCTGCACGTGCGCTTTGACAATTTTAATAATCCAATCAGACACCAGACTAAAATTATTGACAACAAAAATAATTGGGGATAATAAGAATTCCAATAAAATACGTTAATATTGTACCAAATCCCATCATAATACGTTCTACGCTCCCTATAAGCGCTAAAATACTCAAAAATTTTCATCTTCCCCCTTCTTAACTTAACGATTAAATCCGATAATCTTTTAGGCGTGCTTTGTTTTTAATTAATTCAAAACAAATGCACGATAATCAAGCAAAGTATATGCTTAATCCACTGGTCACGGCACCAATGTTATGACCGAGACTAAGCAGGAGCTAAATTAATAAATAAAAAGGGAGATTTTGTGCAATCTCTTTATTTAGTACTTCTCGTTGCAATGCATAATAATAATAATAAAAAAAGAACAAGTCAAAGCTAAAACATATTTGAAACTTGATAACTGTGATGCTGCAGATTAGAAGCGCTTTTCAACAGTCATATTTCAGTCTCAAACATGAATGTTGTACTTTTAAGATGACCACTGCAACAATAATTTGATAGTAACAAAATTTTTAATGATTTTGCGTAACCAAAGGGTTAAACCGTATTCTGGGGGTTGTGATAATGATGGTTTTTCTTTATTATTACGTTGAACTAGCTTTTTTTGTGATAATTGGTATTTTAAGCAGAAGTCTACAAAATTCAAAATTGTGTCCAAGTTAATTTTTTTCTTTCAGCAAAATAATCTAGCATCGATTTTTGACAGTTAATTGTTCTTTATCACTATTTTTGCTTTATTGTATTTGTCTTGAGTTAATATCAAGTGTTTGGGTGACATATTGCAATGAACTTTGACAAAGTGGGCCACTCATTAATAGTCAACAAACTTCACATTGGCCTATATCCCGTTGACCACATGAAGTTTTCAACATTAAATACCTTAGTTTTGTTCTTGGATCATCTTCTTCGTTAGATTGACCCAAAATTGTCCTTAGTTTATCCATGTACGTCTGACTTGATTTCTCTGGCTTAGCAGCATATTTAACCATATAACGTATCGCTGCATTTTTGTCAATTATAATTTGCATTTCGGTGTTGCCCCTCCAATGGTGACAACAAAGGATATTGTGCACATTCATATTAGAATCATTCCTTTTGAGTTTTATTTCAGCAATAATTGTATTTTCGGTTTCTTTGAAAACTATTTCGGTTTTATCTTGTAATAGAATTGGAAATTCAAATCGGCGTTCTTTACCTTGCTTTTTGGATTTACAATATCCATCTGGCCTACATACATGTCGTTGAACGAAATTAACAAGGTTTTCATAATCTTTATCATAATCTTTCGGATCAATTTCAAGATATTTAATGAACTTGGGTGAATTTCAGATTGTCCATCATATATTAGGGTCGAACGTGAATTCATAGGTGAGAGAAGAGTTTCGGCATATGTAATTACTTTAGTTTCACTTGCCTTCCCTTCTTTAATTAAAGCTAAAAGTTTATTCTTCATCGTATTTATTAGAGTCTAGTTGTTTTTCAGCAAGTCTCCCGAGTATGGTGTCATTTTTCTTAGAAGTTGTTTGGCTAATTTTTTTAAATTAATTTTTTTTTATATCTATTTTAATATATTCTTTAAATTACCAGAGCCATCGTTTAGCATTTTTTTTAATTCATTTATAGTCAAATTTGCGTCACCGGGGTTCTGCTTTAAGTAAACTTTTGTTTGGTCAAGTGGACGATGACGACTAATTCGATCAAAAATCCAAAATTTAAATCGTGGGTGCTCTGCAAAGGGACAATAGTTGAATTTTGTTTTCGGGTTGACTGTTGCATATTTCAATAAATGTTGAACTGCTAATGTTTCAGACACCATTACTTTGCGAGATTTTTATGTTGGATCGCCGGATCCAAACGAAAATAGTTTTTGAAAAACAAGAACACATAAGCCATCGAATTCAAATTCGTTTATAGGGGCTGTTGATTAATAGGCCAATTAAGCTTATGCTTAATCTTATCAAATTGTAAGACTTTTTCTTCTTCCGGTTGAATAAAAAATTGACTTACTGTATCATCTTCGAAATGATTCTGTACAATTTCGGGTCCAAGGTCTCGATTTAGTATTTCTTTCTCATGTTTATTTTGTTGTTCATCAGTTATTTCGTTAAAATAATTTGGTATTTGATCATTTGGTAGCAAATTGAGTTTTTCTTCATTAAGTTGAATACCATAAGATCTCCAGGATGGGTTGTTTTTAAGTAAGAAATCTAAAGCCATTGCTACGCGGTTTTTGTTTACTTTAAATTCTTTTGAATTTTTTTTGAAACCTTTTTTTTTAATAACCAATATAGGGAGTTCGTTTATCAGTCTAGGCAAAGTTGTAACAATTTTTGAAATGTCCTGCTTAAATTGATCACATATCCTTTGGTAACTAGTTGACCACCAGTTAGACGATACACACTCATTACAGCCAAGATTGGTGAAATTAACATTTCCTCAACCATAGTTAAATTATATAAGCACTTTTTCGCATCATCGGTTAATAAGTGGTGATTAGGATTCATGTCATTGTGAGAAGTAAGCTTGTTTTTATTAGAATGACATGTCTTACATTTTGCTAATTTTGTTGGCCAAAGTTCAGAACAATTAGTACAATAAAAAGTTTCATATTCTCTTACAATGGTATGAAACTTTTGAATTTCATCAAGTACCCATATGCAATGGACCATACTTTAATGAGTTGAACTCTTTTAAATAAGTTTCCTTTGTAATACTACTACTGTCCTTGGGTACAATATTTGTAATCGGTGGATTTAATGAGGAATTTCCGTTCTTCGTATTGTACTTGCATTTAAGGTTTCGAATAGATCTATGATCTGCAGCCCCACATTTACATTTAGGAATCGACAAAGTCGGATCTATAAAAATAGAATTCGATTGTAGTGTCATTTTTTCTGACCCGTTTAATTGTTTTGAATTATAATGTCAGGCGTGTTTTAGATTAAGTAATAATATCTATCTTTTAGTAGTTAGAGTGTCTACCTTTTAGATTTTAGCACTTATTCTATAATTAGGAGTAATAGCGGTTAAAGTTTTTGAGTATTTAGATTTTTAGTTTTTTATGCTTTAATTAATAATCGTACTGTAGATATCGGAGATGCTGAGAGTTTTGATATTGATTTTGTAGAGTTGTTAACTTGATTTACATTATACGACATGTTTAATTCAGGTGATGTTGTGTATGTATTGGAAATGAATGCTCGATTGAATGTATTGGCAGTCTGATGATTAAAAAAAGTTCATTTTTTTAATAAGAAAAGCAATAAAGACTTTGAAGTGCTAATTAAGAAACATAATCGATAAAATCAATCAATATTTTTATATAAATTTTTTCTTTAAATTTAAAATTATTGCCCGTGAGCCCTCTTAGTATTTTATATTTCTGGAAATTTTTATCTAAGTCTTTATTTTTGATGAGGCGTAATTTAAAAAGTTACATTAGGTTTTGGTGAGGTTCTTAATTTAAATGCCGATTTAGATTGATGTTGACTGTCTTCAATTAGAGAATTCGGTTTACGTTTTGGTGTTTTTGAAATTGATATTGACGAACCTGACATGGACAATATTGCATTGTTAAAAGTTTCATTAGAACTCTTTAAAATTTGTTTAAAGATTCTTTTAAATTTTTTTTTCCATTCAAAAGTTACCAATGACTTAAAAGACGAAGGTGTCAAATTGGAGGCTTCCTTTTAAATATAATTTAAAAGGATATTTAAAAGTTGAATTTGAATTAATTGCCAATTCAAATTCAAACATAAAAATGAATAATTGCCAATTCATCATTTTTATGGAATGATTACAAACTTTGACCAGATGTATCATCCATATTTGTTCAAATAATTCATCAGACATTTTATATTTGTTAATAAATTTCTTATTTAAGTCATTTTTTTGAGATTGTAACTGTTTAGCTTGATCGATTAACCGGACTAATTGTTGGGAGAATTTATTTAAATGGTCGAAATATTCAAAATTCTCCATCGAAAAAAGTATTTGTTGAAAAAAAAGAGGTAAGCCGGCGTATTTTACAGAGTTGTTTAAAAGTCCCAAAAAAAAGTCTAAATCATCAAAAAAAAAAGTCCAAGTCAGGACTTTTAAATTTTTTTTTATCAAAAAGAAAGTCTCACCAAAGAGTTTTTTTTTTTTTTTTCTAAAATAAACGAGCTGCCAAAAAATAAATTAAAGAAAATAAAATTTATGATTTTTTATTTTAATTTTAAAATTGGATCAACAGAGATGTTCCGCTTTTTTTTGACTTGGACTTTTTTTTTGAAAAAAAAAATTAAATTCTTTGATGGGACTTTTGAAAAAAAAAAAAAAAAAAAAGTCTTGACTTGGACTTAACTTCAGACTTGTGACTTTTAAACAACTCTGGTATTTTAACTTTATTCTAAATAATTTTTTGTATTAACATCTTGCAATATTTTTTAGTTTCTAACTGTAACTAGGAGAACAAAAGAAACTGAATAATTATACTAAATAGTTATTTTTTCGTTCATTTGTAAAAATAAACTGATTTGTAATATAATGAAGATCTTTGTCTTTTATTCTTATTTTTATTTTTTAAAAAAAACTAGATCTTCTTTTTTTACTAATTAAGCTTCATATTTTTTAAAAAAAAAAGGATCTTCTTTTTTTATCAATTTAGCTTCAAAAAAAGAAGTTTTTTTGTTCCTCGCAATTAATTTTTTTTTTAATTTATTTATTTGTTTGTTTGTTTTTTGTAATCCTTCAGAATAAATTATAAAAAGCAAAAAAATCAAAAATAAGATCAAAATAAAAATAAAGTAAATAAGCTAGAAAAAATAATATAAAGAAAATATATATATTGAAAAAGGTTGTTACATGTGGCACATGTTTGCATAGTTCAAGTTTAAGGAAAAAAAGGAGGAAATAGTAAGGTAGCAATTACACAATGGAGTTGGGTATTCAATATATCTTGATTCGAAACCTTCTTTGTATTCTTTCACCAGTCTTTCAACCAATGGAATAGAATGACTCAGTCCTGTCCCAACATATTTCTCACTCAACTCAAAAAAGCCAATTAGAGACTGTTAGTTATTTAAGTTTATTAAAAGCCTCATGATGCACCATGTTGGAATCAGTATCATATTTTAAACTTAAGGATAGATCTGTCTGCTGTATTCTGAATTGCTTGTAGTTTTTTGATATTATTTTAGAGAAACCTGCAGCAAGAAAATATAATTTTTAGAGCATTAATAAATGAGTGAATTTATTTTCAGATAATTTATCTTAAAATAAACAATTTTAGAAAACGTAATTTACCTGTAGATAAATTTTTTTATTTTTTTACATGAATGAAAAAATTAATTAATTTCACGTAAATGTCAATAATCAAAAGAATAAAAATAGAAATAAATTCGGAACAACTGAAAAAAATTAGTGAATCGAATGACAATTTTGTGTTTGATGATGATAAAGAAGAAGGTGCTGTTCAACCGCAATCAACTCTTTTGTTAACAAAGCCTAAAATTGATTTAAGTAATAAAACTTTGGTTAAAGATGTGCCTAAACGTGGAGCCCCTACTTTAGCCGAAAGAAAACGAAAAGCCAATCAAGCATCTGTAACAGTCCAAAAAAACAAATGTTCAAAAACAGTAAATACAGATGGGCAAAATCAAATAAAAGAGTTTTTGGAATCAATCATTTTAGACGAATATAAAGCCTTAATCGAGAATTTTATTTTACCAACAACAAACTTGACAAAATAGAAATCCGTCTTAAAAACCTCTTTACAAAATATATTAGAAAATGTGTTACATTTAAAAACAAACTTGTACTTAATCTCATTGAGGACTATGTTGGTGCATTCGTTAACAGTTCAAGGACTTGAAAAAAAAAACGCCACTTTGCAGTATCTGGGATGAAAACAAGCTATGGATCAATGAAAGTGGTCTTTAAATTTTTCTTTATAACAAAAAAACTGTAATCACGCATTAGATATAGTTAAATTATGTAAAATTTGTTGTTTATCATGTGAATCTAAGAATATAGTTTGTGATAATTGTTCTTGTATTTTTCATTTAAAATGTGTTGATAGAACTTATGCTCCAAAAAAAAAAGAAATAGATTTGTAATGAATGTGCTAATTGATTAATCTTTTTTTTTATCTGAAAATAAACTTTTTTTTTAATTCACTTACAAATATTTTATCTGATTTTCTTTTTGTTTATTTACAGATAATTTACGTGAAAATAAACGTATTCTTAATAAATATTTAATAATTTTACAATTTCAAGAGAATTGTGTACAAATGATAGACTGAATAAAAAATGATTTTTTGGCATGTAATTTAATTTTAATCTTCAAATTTAAATCGTCAAGTTTCATATAATTTTTGAAGAAGATAGAAAAAAAAACAAAAAAAACAAAAAGAAATAAAACAATAACATCGAACAATATAATAGCTTTATTACAAACTAAGTACAATTTCTATCGGTTGTTTTGTTGGTTATTTTGTTGATTATTCTGCTTGTTGTATTGCCTGTATCCTTGCTGATAATTGGCATTTTGGTTGTATTGATTATTGGGACGCTCTCTACCTTCATCGTCCTCATTACTGAATCGCGTATGCTGATTTTGATTAAAGTTCTGGCTTGTTTGGCGATAATATGCATTTCTTTGCTGGCCAAATCCTTGATTGAAATTGGAGTGATTGCCGCGCTGTTGTTGTTGTTGTTGTTGTTGGTAAAACTGATCATTTCTTTGATAGTTGAAGTTTCGTCTGTTGTCATAATTGGCTTGTTGTTGATGTTGACCTTGAGATTGTTGTGCATGAGCATGGCCACGATTGTTGTAATTGTTGTAATTATTAGTGTTGTTGTTGTTGTAGTTGTTGTTGTTGTTGTAGTTGTAGTTGGAATTTGAATATTGCTTGTTTTGTTGACTAAACGAAGAGTGTCTGTCCGAGTAAGAAGAGCTTTTGTAGCTTCCATAAAAGCTGTCGTTGCCACCGTGAGCAGAAGACACTAGGGACGAAGAGATTTGGCAATGACTGAGTGAGTTGTTGATCATTCGATTGGCAACAATTCCGCTTCTGTTTTGTCTGTAGTTGTCTCTAGATTGATTGTTGAAGCCATATCTGGGCCTGTAGCCATGCTGTTGAAAGTCTTCGGGCTTGAGAGTCGATTGGGGAATTATGGCGCCTTGGAGCATCGAACTTTTGAACACGTACTCAGAGTCATAGACCGGATCGTGAAAGTGTACACTGAGTACGTGGTTGTTTGGAATGTCGGCGCAGACGAACCGCAGCGGCGATTTGTACGTCTCGCCTTCGAGACACACATGTTCGTCGAGCCACACTTTGCCAGCGATGCCGCCACTCAGCTCGACGTCCATGTCCACCGAGTGCTTGAAGCTCTTGTACTTTTTGGCGCTTGTGTTCGCCTCTTGGTAAATAGTGGCGAAAAACGAGTACAATTTGTGAGAGCTGTGCACAAAAAAAGTGTCGTTGCCGCGCGTGTTTCGTTTTTTTTCCTCTTGCGACAACTTGTCCTGGTACATTTGGAGCGTTCTCTTGAGTCTCACCTCGTCCACAAACGGCAACAGAGCGACGCCTTGCCAGCTGGCTTTTTTTCCGTTCAAATCAATCTGAAAGTCTTCGGGATAGAAGTCGATGATGGCCGAAGTTTCGTCGGTCATCAGACTTTGCCACGGCTCGGGAATATGCTTTTTGCTGGCGGCCGGAAAAACAGCCATCAGCTGCTCGAACGGCTTGAACGGCTCGGTCTTTAGGCTAAAGTCGGCCTCTGTCAACTCAATTTCAATGAAGTCCGAGGCAAACGGCGCATAGTGATACGGAAAGTACCAGTCCCACGACGGCACACCTTGATAGTAATACTTCAATACCCACTGAAGACCGATGGCGTAATGGCGCGCAACCTTTTGCCTAAAATCAATGTCGCTCTCTTCCACATCAAACTTGACTTTGTAGTATCGATGCTTCCATCCGTCTTCCCACAGTCGCACCTCATCATTGGCGTCCTCGTCCTCATCTTCTTTCTCTTCTTCTTTCTCTTCTTCTTTCATTTCTACTTTCTCTTCTTCACGCTCTGCTCTTGCTTGGCCGCCTTCAGCCTCGGACTCTTTGACTACTAGAACTTTTTTTGCACCATCACCATCACACTCCGCATCATGCTGTTTGTTCAGCTGATCGTGGTCGTCTGTCTTTCGCTTGACGCCTCTTTTTTCGTCCTCGCCGAACGCCGCCGAACCCGCTGCTTGATGTTGCTGTTGTTGGTTTGGCGTGTTGGTTGGGCCTAGCGGGAGTGGCGTGTACGGTCCACTTTTCATCCAGTCGGGCATGCGAAGCGGCAGGTCGTGGCCGACTCTTGAACGCTCCTTTTGCTCCTTGAGCTGTTTCTTGCGGTCTCTTTGGCGCTGACGATAGTTGAGTTCGTTTTGCTGGCGCCTCTTGAAAATGTCGTCTTCGACTTGGCCGATGCGCGACAAAATCAGCTGAGCTCGGTGCAGATTGACGTCGCCACACTCGGTCAAATAGCCGTCCGACTTGCTAATGATGTCTTTGTACAAGTTGACGAGGCGATCGATGGCGCCCTCGCGGATCTCCAGCGACGGCAAATGAGGCAAAAAGTCGTTGCCGACAAAAAAGCACATAAAGACCCAGTCGTCAATGGCTCGTTCGATGTCGAACTCGAACGGCAGCTCTTTGAACGCCAGCTCTTTGCTCAAGTACTCGCGCAGCACGCTCAGTCGCAGAAAAATGTACTTTTGTTCTGTGGGCGCAAGGCCGCTGGCCTCGATTTGGCTTTTGTCGCGGGGCATGCCCGTGCACTCCTTGGTCTCGTGGCCGAACTGCGAGCAGATCTCGCACGGCCTCGGCGCGTTCGGCCGAAACTCTTCTCTGATAATGGTGAAGTTGGGCTCGTGGGTGGCCAGGCCGAGCATGATCAGGTCGGCGTCGGCCCCGCACAGCACATGGTGCGTGTTCGGCTCGTGGCTCGGGTTGGCTCGTTGACGCCGAATAAAGTCCATTATTTTGTGCTCGCCTTCGCCGGGCACGTTCGCGTCCGACAAAATGACAGCGATGTTCTTCCAGCCCGGGTCGCTGTTGAGCCTCTCGTGCACGTAGTATCTGAGACACTCGGCAAGGCGGTGCATAAACGGCGTGCCTGGCGTGATGCAATTCGAGTCGAACTTTTCCGATTGAGGAACGTCGGCCGGAACGCTTCCGCCGTTGGCCACTATTTGCTCTTTGAGCCGCTTGATCTCCGAACACTTTTCGTAGGTCTCTTTGGCCGCGCGGAAGCGACGCGACCGCTGCTGATTCATCTTGGCTCGCGGCGCGACGCCGTCTATCGCCATGTACAGCAGTTTTCTCGGCCGCACAATCGAAAATATTCTGTCGATGAATTCAAAGATGATGACCATCATTTCGTCTTCGGTTTTTGGCGCTGGCCGATCTTCCGGATGAGTGCACGGGTGAATAATGCCGTTCATGTCCAGATAAAGGTTGTCGAACTCGACATCGTTCGGATTTGGCTGACTGGTGTCTGGCGCTATTTTTTCGTTCGATGTAGCATCCACTTTGGACTTTTCTTCTACACACTGAACAACGATTGACGGATACTTTTTGGTTAGCCAGCGAAAAAATGCAGGAACTCCCATTTTGTTTTGTTCTGAGTGATTGTTCTTTAAGAGACTTGCTTTTTTTTGTTTTTTTTTTTTAAAAAGAATATTTTACTTTTATTTATAATAAAGATGTTAATGGTTGTTGATTATTTTTAAAAAAATTTTCAAGCTCATGCTAAATGGCAAGCAGAACAATTGTTTTGTTTTTAGCAGTTAAATTATGCTCAATTTTTTCTTGTAGGAATTAATTAGTTCAAACAGCTGATGTAACTTAACATTATTATAGAAAATAAATTTTTTTTTTTAAAGAAAAATCAAAAATTTCACCAAAATAAAAGGCCATCAAATAATTTTTATTTTATTTATTTGTTTTCTGTACCGAGCTAGAGCTCCTTCAGAATAAGTTAAAAAAAAAATAAATAAAATAAAAATAAAATTATAGTTAATAAAATGAGATAAAAAAAAGGATCATAATAAAGTAAATAAGCTAAAAAAATAATAGTTGAAATAATGAACTGACAAAAAAATTTAAATTTTACTGACAAAAAAGACTAAATCTACTGACAAAAAAACTACATAAGATGACAAATAAATTAATTGACTGATAAAATAATGATTTGAGTGACAAAAATACTTTTTTGATTAATTAATTATTGTTACAACAAATTAATGATTATGAGGTGACAATAAAAATCAAAATCTTGAATTATAGCACCAAAATTGGAAGGAAGTTCCAGACGATTATGACAAACCTTTTTGTTCAAATCTCATCATCAAGCTAGAGTCAACTATGAGAAAACGTCACAATTAAAGTTCTTTCCTTGCAATCTTAAAGAATTACATCATTAAATAGCTTAATTAGAAATAAAATGAAATAAAAATAAAACCTATCTATAAAATAGGTTTTATATTGTCAGTGCAAAATTATTAAATAGTCATCTCAATATATATATATTTGTCAGTCGTTTAGTTTTTTATAGTCAGATAAAATAGATTAAATTAGTCACCACTTTTAGTTATTTTTGTCGTCTTAAAAAATTAAATTTGTCACCCCCAAAAAATTTAATGCAAAATAAAATAATGTAGCAGCGTGTCAAGAAGAAGTTTGTTTTGCTTGCACAATTGGAAATTTGTGGTTTTACATTTTGTAGTTTTTCATATTAATAATAAAAAGAGAATTATTATTAGTTAGTTTTTAGTTTATTAGTTTTTATATAATTTCGTTTGTTTTTGGTTTTGGAATCGGACCTCGTGTCCCAATAAAGTTATTCGAAAAACCTTTTTGTTTTGATCCGAAACCCTCGAGTCTAGAAAAGAAATGACTGGTTTAAGTCAAAGGCTAATTTGTCTGCCGCTTCATCTACAAATACATCATCCACACCATCTCAGCTTGAATTAGAACAATCGCTGATGCTCTCAGCACCAGAATCAACTAAAGTTTCCAAATTATTTCCCTTTTTTTTCAAATAAACTAATATCAATCTCTGTATCTGTGCCCAGTATCTGCTCTTTGAGAGTATTAAAAAAACTATAAAAAGTAAATTAGATATTCAAAAAAAAAAAAGTTCTCTTTTATTTTTAAATTTGCTAGATCAGGCTTTATATTAAAAAATTTATACTCTTGGGTTGTCTGATGCATTTAGATTTGTGATATTTCAGAATTTTCTTGCAATTTTAGCTTGAATTGTCTTCACAATTCCTTTACAGTATTTAAAATTTTAACGACTTGGAATTTAAAAAATAAAAGTCTTTGGCTCCGACTTTTCAGAAGAAAAAAAAGACTTGTGACTTGGACTTGTGACTTTTAGACATCTCTGAAAAAAAGTAAAAAAAAAATTAGCTATAATAATTATCAAATTTTATTTACAAAATCGTAATTAATTAAAACAAAGGTAAAAAGAAGAATTAAATATCAAAAAATCCGTCACTTTTTAAGACTTGCAAAAAAATATTTAATTGAAAATTTTTATTTTTATTAAGGATTTATGTGTTATAATGGAACTATTGCATGAAAATTTACACTGTCATTTTAAATTTTTGTGACTTTGAAGAATTTTGAATTTTAATTAGAAAATCGGAATGAATTTTAAAAAAATATCTCATTCAATTTTCTTTCCTTATTTATTTAAATACACTTTTTAAAATTTCTGAATGAAATTGGACAGAAATACCTTTTTTAAATTGCCATAATGCATTTTTTTTTATTTTAATTCATTCCATTTGCGTAAATAAAATTCTATAATCAAAATAGCTCCTTTTCATTTTCATTATGTTATTTTTCTCCTTTTTTTACTTTTACTTTTTACCTTTTCTAGTGCATTTTTAAGCAACGGCGCCGATCTGACCCAGAGGCTACTGCATCGACTTGATCATCTACTCCGCGATTATTAATAAAGTGAAAATGGTCAAGTGATTGTACCATAGAAACACTACAATTTTTTAATTAAAGTAAATAATAAAAATCAGGAAAAAATAACATCCATCCGAATCATCCGAATTGAGTGACATGTCTTTAATGTGTTATTCAAAATTGAGTACTGTTTAAAAAAAAATTAAAAATTCAATTTTAGTGACATATTATTGAATTAAATGATATTATTTAGATAACCTTGATGTCCTTTTTAAGTTCTAGATTTTTTTTTTTAAATAAACCTTCATGCTTGATTCAAAACACTTTTAAAAATTTAATTTAAACATTAAAATGTTAAATTTTTTTTCAGCTAAAATTTTTTTATACACAATTAAACTAAATTTTATTCTATTCTTTTTATTAAAAATGTTTTAAAATAAATTTTATTTTTGAATAAATGAAGTGTTAATATGGAAAGGGGCACTGTTAAATAGTTTTGATAATTAAAAATAAAATATCAAAATTGGCTCAACTCGTTTTGAGAAAAGCTAATTTCTAAGCTAAAAAAAGAAGGATACTCTTTTTTGAAGTTGCTCTAAAATTTGTTTGAAACCTAATAATTTATTGTATAAAATTGTTCAACTTCTTTCGTCAACATGAAAACAACTATAAAACTGAACTAGAAAAAAATTTATCAGCAGTTCCTCAAGATGTTTTTATTAGTTCTTTGCTGTTCACTATTTTCATTAATGTTATCAACACTAGAAGCACCAAAATATGTTAATGACTCTTTTTCGATTTTAAATATCTTAAATTGACAAGAAAAAGTTATATATGATCAATTTTTGCTGGAAACTAGTAAAAAGTATTCCATTCTAATTTCAGATAATCTTCTATCATTAAAACAAGGTTTTAACAAGAAAACAAAAAAATTTGTTTTTGTTTTGGTAAAAAACTATCTTGAAAATCTATTAAATCTTAAAGCTTTTTATTACAGCGCTAAAAAATTTATCCTTTGCATTTTAGATGAAATCATGGAACGGATGATTGAAAAAGAGACTTCTTTTTAAACATTTTTTTTTATAATTTGGACATGCAAAAAAATTAAAATTCATTTATCGATTTTAATTAAAAAATAAAAAAAACCTAATAAAAATGCCAGACATGTATTTTTTTAGAACAGAAAAAAATACAGAGTAGTTCCACATTGGAATAAGTTGCCAGAAAATGTGGTGAAATTTTTAACTTTTGTAAGTTTTGTACCAAAATTCACAATGCCCATTTAAAAAATGTCCTTTTTAAATTTTAATAGTATTAGGTCTTTCCTTACTCTATGTCATTTATTAAAATTTCGCAATAAATTTTGAAACAAAAACAGGAATTTCGATTGAATTAAATTGAAAGCTAGATTTGTCAGAAAAAACTTACATTTATCTTGGTTGTAAGTCTTTCCAGGGTTTTTTTAAGAAATTAATAATATGTAATATTTTACATTAAAGTAAAATCTAATATTAGCTTAACAACTATTTTATTTCATGAACTGAAAATAAAAATTTAAACTTAAAATAACTAAAAACTTGTCAAACTCTTAATATTTTTATTTGAAACAAAAAAAATAAATATGAACAAAATAAATTAACAAAAAAATAATTTAATTTTGAAATTGTTATGTTAGAAAAAAGGAGTCCGTTTAATATTTTTTCTCTTTTTTTTTTGTATATTTTTTCCTTGCTTGAAACCGCTATTGCTATCATACAAATTGCTTTTTTGTCTTTGAAAATCGTAAAAGCGGGTCTTGACATTCAAAGTCCGTTTCCCATGGACATTTATGATTATGACGCTTCAAGCCACTCAAATCATTGTGGTACCTAAACACAAAATTTAATTAAAATATTATTTTATAAATATATTCAGAATATATAAATAAAGTGTAAATTTACTAATATTTTTTTTTCTTCTACTTCATTAATTTTTAATCTTATAAGATAACTCTGAATTTCGTCTAAGTTCAGTCAGTTTCATTAAGTTTTCAATAAAGATCTTGCATCAAGTATATTGAATAGAGTTCTGATGTAAACGTGTTTATTTTCTTACATTTTAAAATATTAAGGATGTAATTTTCTTATATCAGAGTATTTATAGTTCAGTTCTAATTCAAATGTAGACAATTTCTTGCATTAGTTTAAGAAATATTGACAGTGACAATACAACATGTAAGAACTTACCTCAAAATTAACATATATAGCTAACAGTGCAGCCAGTCTACGTCTGCAGCTCTTATGTATTTGTTTTTTTATTATGTATTTGAACGCCTTAAAGGCAATGTAAAAAAATAAAAAGTAATAAATAAGACAAAGTTTAAGTGTTTATTAAAAAAAATATATAGTTTGAAACGTGACTTTTTTTTAAAATATATTATTATTTAATATAACAATTTAGTATTGAACGAAATATTTATTTAAATGTTACTAAAAACTGTTGAATTAAAGATAATTTGAATGCAAATAAAAAATAGAATTTAATGAATACTTTTTTTCCTAGTGTGTGTTTACGTGGTGGATATTTGGTTTTAAATTTAGAGACAAAATATTTTGAACTAAACATTTATTTTGAAACAGTGAAAAATTATACTTAATTTTGGTATGTTTTTTTTTCTTATTTTTTTAATGAAAATTTGCTCGAATAGATATGCATGATCTTGAAAACATTAAAAAAAAAAATAATAATTTTAATGCGGGGAAAAATTACTAAATTTCTTATTGCGAATTTTATTTTTCAACTTGTTTAAATTTTGAATTTTTGTCGATAAATGCCGATTTATTTGAAAAATTTCCACTTGCAAATTTGTCCAAAATAAACAACAATAAATCAAAATTATGAATAAAACAACAATTCAAGGGTAAATATTTGAAAATTAATTTTTTTTTTCATGCTAAAACACGGACCGGGGTCGGATGGCATCAGAAATTATGCAAAAGCTGCCGACCACCGACCATTTTATAACGCGAAAGTATCAGTTGGACACTAGAACCTAGTTTTTGAGTCTTAGTGTCCGGAAAAAATCCAGAATGGCTGTAAACGGAGCACATATCTTCAGGACAACGATGTGACGTGGGTCTTCCGATCTCTAGTTATATGAAAGAGAATTGCCTAAGCATCATTGTGGAAAAATAAATAGTCATCTAGCTCTTTTCTTTAAAAGCTCATAGCTAACAAAACCAAAAAAAAAATTTTAAAATTTTTTTTAGTCGTAAAATTGTTCAGTTTTTAAGAATTGCTGGTTAAATTGCATATCATTTTGTAGATAACTAAAATAGCTTTTGCATAATTCCTAATGGTGTGGGCTGAAATTCACGTAATAGTGAGTTAAAAAAGCATAAACATAGTGACAAACACATAAAATTTTTGTTATTTAGTGAAACGTGAAAAAAACATATAGAAATATTGTATAACTGTTAGGAAAACATAAGTCAATTTTATTTATCAAAGTAAAAAAGTGAATTAAAAACATAAATACTTTAGTCGTAATTCATTTTCATGTTCACTAGAGGTAACCATAAAGTAAATAGGAAAGAATTTACGCTTTAATATCTGTCGCACCAAACACTATAAGACGAAATCCGTACTTAACGATTTTTTATGTACAGTCTGCAAGAAAAGTTGAACCTATTTTGATGTGTGACAACAACTGCTTAGAAGTAACGCCAAGATGAAAGTGGGTCTCTTCACTGCCGTCGTCAATGTCTACACCAAAATAGAACGGTTGGTCGTTTGGAAAGTTTTGTAAGTGAATATCTATGTAAGTCTTTGCCATTTACGTGATCGCTAAGACCTGCGATACTGTTGATTTTTATACCAGTTGAATCAACAACTTGTGTTTTTTTTCTCTGCTCCAATATGTTCAACTTTCATTTTCACATTTATGTGGTGTTTTTTAATTTTCACTTTTTTATGTGAGTTTAACCATTCCTAATGGCGTCCGACCCCGATCCGTGTTTTAGCACAAACATTTTTTTGTTTGACAAAAGCTACAATTAATTTGCTTTTTGGTGAAGTGTGTCGAAGGAAACGAACAGCACAACAAAGCATGGACTCGCTGACATAAACTACAGCCAATACATCGACTCGCTAAAGTCGCAGGACCAGCGAGTTCAACTGAAAGCAGCCAAGGACTTTTACGCGTTTTTGCTCAACGAACTGAAACAAGTGAAGCGAGACGGTGAGACCAGTTTTGTGGACAATTTGATTCCGTCGATCAGAGAATTGGCCAACGAGAACAACCACAATCTGAGCGACAAGCAAGCGTGCATCTACATAATAACGTCCATCATCAATTTGGACAACATAAACGTGAAAGTGCGCAAGAAGCATCAGACTAGTTTGTTTCGTTGGCTGCGAAATTTGCTCTCATGCTCGGACCAAACAGTGATTCACATGGCTTCAAGAGCCATGGGCAGGTATGTGCAAGCGGGAGTGGAGTGTGACGTTGAGTTCAAGTCGGGCCTGGAGTTTTTGCGAAATGAAAGCGAGTCGAAAAGGTACCAGGGAATACTTTTGGTGCGCGAACTGTCGCTCGCCTACCACCCGAGACTATTCCTCAACTCGGCCACATTTTTCGAGAACATCATTGTGCCCATTTGTGACCACAACGCCCAAATACGATACGAGTCCATCGAGCTGTTTCGACTGGGCCTAATTGTGTGCCTGAACAGGGAGTCGTCAGCGCAACAGACGCACAACATGGCGCACGCCGCCGCCGCCGCCGCCGCCGCCGCCGCCTCCAGATCCAACCGGGTGCGGCGATCGTCGACCAGTTCTAGCTTGAGCTCGTGTGTGTCGGCTGCCGAGTGCACTGGCGCTGCTGGTCAAAGCCGGCACCTAAATCTGGAGGACAACAGCTTGTCCAAGTTCGCCAGCTGCATCGAAGAAAGTCTGTGCGAGCTGGAAAATCTGTTGCAGGAGAAAAATGCGAGAAGTTTGCCTCACGATTTGTCGCCATCGACCAGAGAAGACAAAATGCACGGCCACTTGCAAATCGTTTTGGAGCTGTTCAAATTTTCCAATCTCGAATTCGAAAAAACAATCGAAAACTATTTGTCCACGTACAGCCTGTACTATCAGCAGGTGCAGCAGGCGTTTAGTTTGAACGCGTCGAGCGCTCTCAGCCTCGCCAATCTGATCGAGAACACGGCCAAAACGTGCGAAGAAATGCACGCCTTGAACTTGCAGAAACTGTTGCCGCACAGCTGCTTTGACCCGTTGCACACCAACGACCCCTTTTTGTTCCTGTTCAAGAGCCAAAAAATAAACGTGTGCGCCGAGTTCAAGACGTGCAAAGACCTAATAGCCAGCAACCACGCACGAATCAACCAAATTCTAATCAATCTAATGAAATACATTTTGAACATTTCCAATTTGAACACGAGCGGCTTGATGAGCCTGCAAAATCAGCCGGTGCAGCTCACCTACAGGTCCATCATCGAGGCCATTTTGTGCATAATTCCCCGATTTGCTCGCTTCGATCCGTTCAAGTTCAATAGCAAAACTCTTGGCCACGTTCTCTCGTTTATCAGCGGTTTGAATTCGATTACTGGCTTTTTTGCGGCCTCATCGTCCTCGTCCGGTTCGGCGTCGTCGTCGGCGTCGTCGTCATCGTCGCCTCAAATTTCGGCCAATTCAATATCGAGCGGAATCTTTAGTCCGATTGTGAATGCTGCCCGAGGCGGCCACAACAAGCAGCTGAGCTCGCCGCCCCCGAGCCCCCTCCTCAACTATCCCAATGGCACACTCATCTCTTCCAAGGGAAGCTTTTGTCTCGGCACGCTCAAGAGCGAGCTCATATTTTGTGTGGGCTTCATGTCGCTGAGTTTGACGAACACCAGCCAAGAGTTTCTCGCCTTTGCCAAACAATTTATTCACTCGTTTCGAAGCTCGTCTCTGCTCAAGACTCGCGAGATTCAAAAAAAAAAGCTAATGCTGGAAAAAGAGGCGCAAATAAACGAGCTGAACTCGGTGATGGCATGCATTGCGATGTACGCCTACAATTGTATGCTTCACGCGCGCACTCTACACTCTCCCACTGGCAAACAAGACTTTTGGTCCAAAATAATTGATCTCATAATGAATTTGCTCGAGCCGCTGATGCTTTGCTCCGGCGGAATAACCTACACAATGAGATACTTTTTGAACGAAATAGCCAGCCACATTCCCGAATTGAAGGCGTCCATTCACGAGAACCTGCTCAAAATTTTGTCCCAAATACTGACCGGTCGTCAACTCTCCCACATCCTAAAAACCATACCCATATCGGCCACTCATCTAAGTCAGTCGAACAACCTGTATACTCTAGTGAGTCCGCTACAAGTCCAGCTAAACGGCTCTGTACTGCCAAATCGAAGTTTGAATCGTGAACTAAGTGTCCAGGAGTCTTTGCCTATTCAAAATGACGTCGAGTCGATTGTCCAAGCTCTTCAAACACTCAGAGCATTCGAGTTCTCTTCCATTTACATCATTGTTTTTCTAAGATATTGCGTTGACTTTTACCTGCAACACGAGTCACGTTTGGTCAAAATCGAATCGGTCCTCACAACAACCACACTTCTCGGCCGACTAATAGACACGCTGAATTCTCAGGATAGCCGCTCGTTGATATCCATCATATCTTGCGCGCTGAGAAAACTGCTGATCAGCTCTATAACGGACTATGAGCCCGATGTTCGCTATCATGTTCTCAACTCGCTGGACAACGATCCAAAGTTTAACATGTTCGTCTCGCTGCCCGAGAACCTGAACATTCTGTTCATGGGCATTCGAGACGAGAGAGCAGAGCTAAGGGAACTTAGCGCTTCGATGATTAGTCGGCTTAGTGCGTCCAACTCGGCGTACATTCTGCCGTTTATTAGAAAAATTTTGACTCAGCTGATCACCGAAGTGGACATTTATTCAGACATTGGGCAGAAGGAGAAATCGGTTCGTTTGATAGGACATTTGCTGTCTCATGCGCCAAGATTGGTAAATCTTTACGCCAAAAAGCTACTCGACGTTTTGAATGCCAAACTAGGCGAATTCAGACACGACGTTCCGTTCGCATCGAGCATTGTGACAGTAGTGGGACAATTGGCGTCGCAGAGTGGCGCCGAAACGATTCAACACTTTGACACTGTGATACCATTTCTGATCGAGTCCATGCAGGATTTCTACTACATTCAGCTAAAGCATACATCATTGTGGGCGCTCGGACAAATCATAGGCAATACCGGATACGTCATAGAGCCCTACAAAAAATACCCAAATTTGCTGGACATTCTTTTGGGATTTTTGCAAACCGAAACTTCAACGCAAATAAGACACGAAACTATAAGAATTTTGGGCCTACTAGGTGCAATTGATCCTTTTGAATACAAGAAAACGCTGGTCAAAAGCAAACAAGAAGATTTGGCACTGGCTGCAAGCACCGCTGCTAAGGAACAGCATCAGCTGCTTTTGACGTCAAAAAACAATAACCAAGATATCGTATGTATCGTTTTTAGTCCAATTTTATACTTGATAGTATCAAAAGTGTTTTTAAAAAGAATAAATGTCACTAGAATCTCTCATTAGTGTTGTTTGCTTACTTATTTATTTGCTTGCTATTGATCTCTGTATCTGTGCCCAGTATCTGCTCTTTGAGCGTATTAAAAAAACTATAAAAAGTAAAATAGATATTACAGTGGCGTTGTACGAAATTATGAAATTGCCTTTTTTAAGTTAAAAATGGTGCAAGAAAAATCGGATTTATTTTTTTTTTTGTATTTAGTTTGTATCATTAATTTTTCTCGAAAAATTACAAATTTTTTATTTTTTTTTAGACAAACAAAAGAAAAAAAATTCAATTGAAAAATTTTTTGAACAAGTCTAACACAAAATTAAGTTTTTTTATTGATTTTTTTTATATGGTCAAAAAGTTAACAAAAGCAGAGTTGTTAAATAAGTCCGGACTTTAAAATTCAAAAAAAAAAAGTTCTCTTTTATTTTTAAATTTGCTAGATCAGGCTTTATATTAAAAAATTTATACTCTTGGGTTGTCTGATGCATTTAGATTTGCCATAATTCAGAATTTTCTTGCAATTTTAGCTTGAATTGTCTTGAATTGTCTTCACAATTCCTTTACAGTATTTAAAATTTTAACGACTTGGAATTTGAAAAATAAAAGTCTTTGGCTCCGACTTTTCAAAAGAAAAAAAAGTCCGGACTTGGACTTGTGACTTTTAGACATCTCTGAAAAAAAAAAAAAAAATTAGCTATAATAATAATCAAATTTTATTTACAAAATCGAAATTAATTAAAACAAAGGTAAAAAGAAGAATTAAATATCAAAAAATTCGTCACTTTTTAAGACTTGCAAAAAAATATTTAATTGAAAATTTTTATTAAGGATTTACGTGTTATAATGGAACTATTGCATGAAAATTTACACTGTCATTTTAAATTTTTGTGACTTTGAAGAAGTTTGAATTTTATTTAGAATCTGGCTAACTGAAACTGTTAGAAGTTTATGTAAATGAAAAATGTCAGAAGTAATATTAATTTTTAAACTTTGGAGTAGATCTAATTCTCAAATTTTAAATAATCTGAATTACCGATTAAGAGTTCATATAAATTATCTTTTTTTGACAATTAAGAACTCTATTATATTTCGAACAATTTTTATTAAGTTTTAAGTTGCCTCTTTTCTAAAATGGATCAAAATTTGGAATAATTTTTAAAATTTAGCAAAATCTCGATGAAACCTCACTTTTTTTTGATTGATGCTTACATATATTATTATTTTACTTTATTTCTATTTCAAATTTTATTTACAAAGCCATTCCCAGTTACAAAGAAAACGATGATTAATCGATGAAATGTATAGTTAATCGAAAATAATCGATGAAATTTTTTTTTAATACATAATAATTTATTTTATTATTAAAAGATAGTCTTTTAAATTTTCAAATAATTTTTAAGATAATAATGAGCAATAATTTAAAAAGTTTATTTTTCAACTGATTTTAATAATCAAAATCATAATTCAAAATTAATTTAGACTCTTGATTAAGGCGAACATCAATTCACATTTTCCTCAATAGAAAGACTTAAATATCTAATTCAATAAGTTGGTTATAAATTTGAAAATTAGTTAAAAGCCGTAAAACTAGAAAATTAGGAGAAGTGAAATCAAAGAACATTGTAAGCAATCCAATTATTTAAATAACGTATCTTGTTAAGAGCTGATAAACTAAATAAACAACTGAACATGAATTATCACTAAATATCGACTCCCAGAATTATTTGATGTATCAGCTTCATCGCTTTTGGCTATTAGAGTAAGGAATTCTTCTAAACTGGCTGATTTTAAAATTTTGGTTATTTTTTTCTTTTTATTTCGGTATTTTAAAAAGTTTTAGGCAATATCTAAATAAATAAAAATAAAAATTATATTAATGGCTTTTCAATAATAAAATTAAAAGATTCCAAGCAATTTTTCTTCGAAACTTTTCAGAGATATTCTGAAATTGTTTACAAATGCCAACTAACTAAGTTTGTTTCGATAAGTTTCTGTTTGAAAAACTGAATTTTCTATTAAAAGGGAAGTCAAAATCGAAACATCTATTTAGTAAATTCAAAAGCAAAATGAAAAAGTCTAACAACCAAAAACACAACCTCACAATCAAATTAATTAGCTCATGAACGTTTTCTTGGCCTTAATCTCAAAAAAAAATGAAAATTTTAAAAATTGTAGAGTTAATTAAAAAATAGAAAAAAAGTCAATTTTTTCATTTTTTTCTGAGAGCAAAGACAATTTTAAATTTGAGAGTAAAAGTTAAATTTGGGCTTTATTTTTAGAAAATATCCCATATTCAGGGTATTTTCTTGCAAATTAAATTTTAATTGTTGTAACATAGAAACTATCTAATTAACTCTTAAAGAAAAAAGGTTGAATTTGGGCTTTACTCTTAGAGTCGTGAACACGAGTTTACGGTATTTAAATTATTAATTATTAAATATATTGATTATTTTTTAAAATTAGAGGGAGTTAAGTTGGTTTCAGTTTAATCGCTTAAACTCGTCTTACTTTTCGTTGATTTTTGAAAATAAATTCAAAAATATTAATTTAAAAAATTTTTTTTAGAAAAAAACTGGATTGAAACAAACTTTATTCTCTCATTTTATTTAGAAAATAGAGTTTTGTGAAGTTTTAAAAAAATTATAACTTTAAAAATCATCTTGCTTTTCGTTCATAGTTCGTTTCAATCCAGTTTTTTCTGAAAAAATTTTATTAAAATTAATTTTTTGAATTGTTAAATAATAAAACATTTTTTTTTTAGTTTCAAAATTAAAAACCCTATTGTCGTAATACAAAAATTTTATAAAACCTAAAAATAAATAAAGTTCTCATTTAACTGTTAAATAAAAAATTGTAGCTTAAAAAAATATTTCAAGAAATTTAATTTTCTTTATTATGACTTAAAAACAAAAGAAAATTTTTATTATTTAAAATTTTGTCACGCAAAAAAATACGTTTTGATTATGCGTTGAGCAATTATTATACTCAATACTTAAAAAAAATGCATGGAATTGTCAGGTCATAATTTAGTTGTAATAAATTTATGTATTAGATCACATGGCACACTCTGTCTGTCAAATGATTTAAAATTTTTTAAATAAAAAATTTAAATTAAACAGAATAGAATCAGCAAAGTGAAAATGCTCGACATAAATTAAATTCAAAAAGCAAATCCTAATTAATCGATTTTTGACTAATCTCTAGTATTTAATTTTTAATAAAATTTTTTAAAAATTAATTTTTTTGTCACCTGAGTAAAATTTCCTCTTGTTTTTTTTTCAGGATGTTAACGTATTAGTATATTTGCCGCCAGGACAAACTGCTGCAGCACAAGCAGCAGCAGTTGCAGCAAACTTGAATATAGCCGAACAGACTTCTCTTGATCCAATTGAAATGCTAATTTCAATGAATGCAAACGGTTCTTTGGAAGAGTATTATCCGGCTCTGGCAATACATCTAATGATGAAAACAATAAAAAATTCAGTGAGCATTGGAGTAAGAAAAGACGCCATTCAAGCATTAGTTTTCGCAATGAGAACTTTGGATACTCGGTGTGTTAATTATGTGGAATTAGTGATTCCTCCATTTTTGGAATTAATCAAAACAATGAATGACAATTTGGTTGTTGATCTGATTGTTCAGCTTGGATTTTTGGTAAGCTACATACGCAAACACATCGAGCCATATTTAGGACGAATATTTAACACCATTGAACACTACTGGAGCCAAGAAGGAGACAAGCATCTTAAAATGGTCGTTGCTCTTATTGACTTGGTCCAATCGATTGCCAATGTCATGAATGTTGAATTCAAGCGCTATTTGCCACAAATCTTGCCATTGATCTTGAAGCAACTTCACAGAGAAATAATTGACTCTTCTTTCACAAACACTCTGAAGCTCCTTGATCTTTTACGCTCTTTAACTTGCTGTCTAGATGACTATATCCATTTGATATTGAACCAGCTAACCCAATTTGCCGACTCACTTAGCAGCAGAGATTTTGCTCAAAAAAGTATAAAAACAGATTTGATGTTTACAATTTATACGTTTGCCAAACAAATAAATTTGTGCGACAATTCAGCCATTTTGTTTCAGAGTTTTAGGAAAATTCTTGAGGAATCAAGCAACGATTTACCATTGCCGAATAGCACAATTTTAACAAACAATCCATTGCTCACACAAAACATATCAAATTTATCGCCCACTCCAGCTGCTCAGAGCAGCGGACAAGTCGATAGTTATCTGAGTACTCCGCCAATCCTTTCCATAACTTATTTACTTTTTACCAATTCTAACAATGGAATTGGTAATTTAACTAACGAGAGAATTAGTCGTGCCACTGACATTGGAATTCTAACTCTTGAAACCCTGTACTTGTTAGCTCGTCAAATGAATGGCAACTTTTTGGTATTTGCGCACATGTTTGACAGAATTCTAATCAAAAACAAAAATTATTCTAAATTGTATGAGCAGCTGATGATAAATTGCCGTGAAGCTAGTTTTCACCAATTTTGGGCAACCTATAATCAATTATCAAGTATGAGTTTTTCTATCCACTTTCATTGATGAACATTGTGAAATCTGCATCAACAAATTTCAATTCAAAAATTTCAATTCTCTAATGGCCTAAAGCTTGTTTTGCAAATGAAAAAAACTGGAATAACTTTTGTTTCGTCTTTCTCGAAAGATTTCTTCTAAATTGCACACTTTAAAAATTAACAGAAAAAAATAGGTAATTAGCTTGCAGAGATTCTGAGGGTTTAGGTGAAGCAAAAGTTGTTTCTATTTTTTCTTTTGAAAATTATGATAAATGAGACTTCACAATGCCTCATTGATGAACTATCTGAATCCTAAACTAAATTTGAAGAGAACTAAAAACTAAACTTGTTCAACTATTAAATTTTAACATTCCCTAATTTTTTTCGTATTCTTTTTCTCTAGCAATTAAATAATAAAAATAACTCCTGAATGAAGAATGAAGCACTAGTTTAAAAAAATTACTTAAGGATGGCAATGTGAAATTTTATACAAATCTTCCAAAAACTACAAAAAAAATGTTCCTTTTCATTAATTTAAATTGACAAGAGCTTTTTATAATTTGATGATGAAACAACATGTAACAAAATATGTTTCACTAAATTCAAAAAAAAGATTAATTTTTGTTCACAGGAAAATGTTAATGAAAATAAAAAATATCAATATTTTGAAATTTATTTATTTAATAATAATAATAATAATAAAAAGCTACAGCAAACTAACTGCGGAGCAAGGCTATAAGTAGCCTCGCTATGGTAGCTGTCTGGTTTTAACATAAATCCTTATAATGATAAAATTATGCTAATAGAAGAAATTAATTATTTTAGTTTCAAATATTTATCAAGTTTGTTTTTAAATTCATTTTTGGATTTTGCATTAGCAACCTCTACTGGTAATTTGTTCCACTCGTTTACCACTCGATTTGTCAAGAAGATTTATTTATTTATTGTCTCTATGATCTATTCAAATCAGATTTTTTTTGCATTCTGTAATTTTATATTATTTAAAATTCTGTCATCGTTACAATTGTAAAAATCTTATTTTTCATTTCTAAGTTAACATATACTTTGATTGAAAACAATCAATTTATTGGGAAATATTTATTTAAATTTTTATTTAAATTGGACTGTTAAATGAAAAAGCCATATTTTTATTAAGAATTTAAATTTGTTTTGCAATTTCTGAATGAAAATTCACAATGCCCTAAATTATTTAAAAATATAAGGCAAATTGAAGTTCATAATCAAATGTAAATTTCAAATCAAAATTTTCAATTTTTGATCTAAATAAAAAGGTATTTTTTGTCAATTTTTTAATAATAAATGACTAAACTTTATTAAACATTATTTGTTTAATCAATAATTAGACAGAAAATAATATATTTAATAATAAATTAAATATTTAATCAATATTTTGAAATTTTACAATACAAAATTTAATTTTGTTTCGCTCTAATATAATTTAATTGATATTTAAATATCATTTGAGCGTTTATTTGAGCCATAATTTGGATACCTAAATGTCCATTTTAAATTTGTCTTTAAAGTTTTCAAATAAAGATTTTTTTAAAAGAATCAATTAAAGGTCAATAAGAAAAAAATCTGATCGGTTTAAAACATGGGTACAAAACTTTTAAGGCATAGATTTGTAAAAATTAACAAGTTTCAAGGGTGAGGATTAAAAACAAATAAAAATAGAATAAAATAAAGTGCTGCTACGATACCTTGAATTCACCATATTTTACGTAAATTATGGTAAATTCACGATATTTTACCATATTTACCGTAAAATATGGTAATCTAAAAAAGGGTATTTTTCGTAAAATAACGATAATTACTGTAAAATTCAGTGAAAAAAAAATTTCCAAAATTTCTCGAAAAAAACCGATTTTCATGAAAAATTTTTTTACAATTTGTACAAAAATTTTTTATAATTAATATTAATTTCTTATTGAAAATTAATATTTAAAAATTATTTACAAAATAAATTTTATTTTCTAGCTTTTTTTGCTTTTAAGCTGTTAGCTGTCTTGTCCCAAGCTTCTTTGAATGTTGATCCTTTTGGAATAAATTTTACAAGCCCAGCTTTTTAAAAAAATTTATGTCTAACTTTTGATTTCATTTAAAGCATATTATTTTACTTTTGATATTAAGCATTTCAAAAAACTTTGACAGTTGAAAAATGTAAGAATTATATAAATCATCTTAAATATGTAAAAAATATTAAAAAATTTTATTATTTTAATTTTTTAATAAAACATTTCTAGGTTGTTGAGATTGTAAGTGAAAGAAATGGTGACTGGTCAGATCATTAAATTCTGATTGTATATCTTTTTTTTATAGAGCTCTTTATAAATGATTTTTGATAATTTTTGTGTATAAGAAAATAATTTAACATTTTCGTACTTAATATTTTCAAATACTGATTTGGGAAAACAAATAATTGACAAATAAATATTAATTTTCATAATTTGTTTAGAAAAAATTTAATGAAATAATAAAAAATCCATTTTTCCTTTTCTGTTGAATTTTTACCATTTTTTACCTTTTTTTACAAGAATTTACCGAAATTTACGTCAATTTTTGTCAAAAAAATTTTTTTTGTTTTCCTTTTTCAAAAATTCAGAAAAAAATTTTTTCATGAAAATCGGTTTTTTTCGAGAAATTTTGGAAATTTTTTTTTCACTGAATTTTACAATAATTATCGTTATTTTACGAAAAATACCCTTTTTTAGACTACCATATTTTACGGTAAATATGGTGAATTCAAAGTATCGTAGCAGCACTGTACATAAAAAATTTGATTCACGTGTATAAAAAACTTATTATTTTAATGATTAAAAACGCATAAAATAATTTTTTTTTTATCAAAACTAAATCATAAAAATGTTTCATTAAAATTCATTTTTTCTAATTTAAAATGAATTTTTTTCTAGATGAAATGTCTAATGAATGCCTCATGTTAGTTTTTAGGTATTTTTTTATCTATATTTTCTTCTTCTAGGTTTAAATTTTTCATTGAACAAAAGTCAAGATCTCAAAAATTAAAATGAAAATCAATTAGAAAAAGTTTAGAGAACAAGAGTTTTAGAAAATTTATATTTGAAAAAATTTGTGTCTCTAGAATCAAAAAATTTCAACACTAACAAATTATAAAAGATAAAAATCAGAGAAGCTCAAGAAAAAATTTTTCTCTTTAAAAAAATTGGTTTAGAAAATTAAATAGTTTTGACAAAAATAACTCAAATTTAATTTTGATATAGCAAGTCAACCGGCTACCCAGAATAATCAATCCGCGCAATCACCGGTAGTCCCAAATACGGAGAGCTCATCTTCCATTCCTCGGCAAAATCAGCAAGTCAGTTTTGGAAACTTGAAAGTTTGTATTGATGGAGCAAATCAACTCACAACTAAGGAGGGTTGGCGTGAAAGCTTCCGCAAATTCATGGGCTCAGTTGTGCAAGAAACTCCCGTATCCACCCTAAGAGCATGCTCATTGATACCCTATGAAACAGTTCCGCCTGACCTGTTCAATGCATGCTTCATAAGTATCTGGGTAAAATTGACCGAAAAGGAACAAAATGACATAATAAAGTATCTGGAACTGGCTTTAAAGAATTCTTTTGTACCTGAGACCATAAAGATCATTCTAAATCTAGCTGAGTTTATCGAACGATGCGACGTGGGATATTTTTTGCCATTGGACTACCGCTTATTGTCTGAAAAAGCGTTCCAAGTAAAGGCGTATGCCAAAGCTTTGCATTATGTGGAGGAACAATTTCATTTTGTGATGGCATCTCCAGTCAATTCAGCGAATTTTAACGGGCTGTATAACGGAGTTGGAGGAGTAAGTGGTGCTGGTGGCACGGCTAGTCTGACGTCAAAAAATATGCACAATATGCTAGCTGCTTCATCGTCTCACCAAAATCAGCAGACTTTAGTTTACCTTTTGGAACAATTGGTGAGTTTGAATCATGAATTGCAAAGGACCGAAGCTGCCACTGGCGTTTTAGATTTTGCCAGCAAATACTTGCACAATTTAAACACCCAGAGTAATGTAAAAGAAAGATGGTACGAAAAGTTGCATCAATGGCAAAAAGCATTGAGCATCTACGAACAAGAACTAAAAAATCAGCATTTTAAGCCTTCAATAGGCTTCCAAGTAATCGAACCGAACAAGCTGAACGAGTCCATACTTGAATTGCTAATGGGCCGAATGAGATGCTTGAACGGTCTTGGCGAATGGCATGGACTAAACCAATCATGCAATAACTTGCTCAATGCTCTCAATCAAATCGATTCAAATCAAAGCTTAAATTGCTCCGTATCACAAATAGATTCGATATCAGCCATTAGTAGAACCATTAATTTGACACAATCAAGAGTCACGGACTTGTCGTTCCATTCGCTTCAATTGAACGCGAATGAATTGAATTCGCTTAGAGAAAAAATTTCTGAGATGGGAGCTGAAGCGTGCTGGGGCCTTGGCGATTGGGAAAAAATGAAAATCTATGCAAACAACTTGTCAGAAGTGACCTATGAAGGATCATTGTACAGAAGCGTGATCGCTTTGACCAAAAATGACATCGATTTTAGCTACAAGAAATGGCAGGCCAATGGCCTTATTAAAAAAACAAGAGAACTGCTTGACACAGACTTGACTTCAATGGCTACCCAGTCCTATGAACGGTCATATCCAGGCATTGTCGAAGCTCAAGTGCTGACGGAACTTGAGGAAATTATTCAATACCAATCTATGCCAAACAAACGAGATTGGCTAGTAGAAACATGGTGGAAGCGACTTGAGGGCTGCGAGAGATCTTTAGAGTACTGGCATAGGCTTTTGCTAGTAAGGTCAATTGTTTTGCCAAAAGAAAAGTGCATCAGGCCATGGCTAAAATTTTCATCATTGTGTCAAAAAAATGGACACTTGAAATTATCTGAGCAAATCTTACATTCCATACTTAAAAATGACCAATTTTCCAATCAGCAAAATCAAAATTTCTCTAGCTTTCAACGTGACTTGGATTTGTGTAAATATGCAAATTTGAAGTTTTTGTACGCAAACAACCAAAAAAGAGAAGCATATGTTCAATTGGAAAAATTTGTTACCGAAAATCTGCAAGAACAATTGAGCATGTTTCAATTGTATCAACAGCAGCATCAGCAGATTCAAATGACTTCGTCAAGCACAAATCAAACGCTGCCACCATTTTTTCAACTCTTTAATTCCAGAGATGTGACCAAGAAAAAAAGCGAATTGCATATGCAATTGGCCAAGTGTTACTTGAAGTTAGGTCACTGGAAGTATGAACTAGATGGCTTCACAGAACAAACCATTCCTGATATTATTGCCTATTACAAAATAGCCAAAGATTATAATCAATTTTCTTACAAGGCATGGCAAGCATGGGCCTATGCCAATTATGAAGCTCTTCAATTTTACAAATCAAATGGAACAAGTGAGTATTAGTGAGCAGATAAATAGCAATTTTGGTGCAATTTGATAAATTTCCATACAAAAAATTAAAAATTAAAAATCTAATTTTAGGTCCAAACTTTTAAGTTTAAACAGAAAAAAATATTAGGAAAAGTTTTTTTTTTTTTTCGGACATTTGGCGCTAACAGAGTCTACCAAAAAATTTGGGAGTAATTAAAAAATACACAATTGTTAAAAAGAAAATTGAATTTAATTATTCAATATGATTAATAATAAAAAGAGGATTAATATGAACTGCAGATCTTTTTTTGCTGAAATTTTTGCTCGTATCAGTTGATACAATTTTCGTAAGGATTATTATTAAATGGGTATTTATATTAATTATTTTGATGCTAAAATAAAATTTTTTTTGGGTATTTATTAATTATCAAAATTATTATAAAAGAAATTAAAAATGAGAACATTTATGAGTAGGAAATAGAATAATTATTAACGTGTGTTAAAAATAATATTAAAGAATACAAAAACATTCAAAAAATTATTCTCTAATAAATGCATTTTTGCTAGTGTGGGCCTGTCTTTCTTTCTTTTTCTTTTTTGATAAAGCTATTAATGGAGATTGACTTTCTTTAATCTAATAGCCATGCCAACTATGTGCTTGCATATATGCTCTTTTAGGAAACAAGGACAAGTGCATTTTGCCTTTTTCCAATCTTGACAATTCTCTCAATCAAGACACCGAATATTAAATGACTTAACAAAATGATCAAAAGTCATGACTTTTCCAGATCGGTAGCGCTTAAACTGAGCACCAGAAATCTTATTTAGATTACCGCAAAGAATTACGACTTATCATCTATTGTTTTAATTACATTCGATTCCTTAGCCCATTAGTATGAATTCGTCCAAAAATTAGGGGAAATAGTTCTGGTTATTATAACAATGATATAGAAGACACATCTTTACACTGTATTGTTTAAAATTGTCTTAAAATTTTTCTATTCTAAACTCATTTGATTTTTTTACACCTCAATTAAATATTTAGCTATTTGGTTATTCTAATCCACACTCATTAAATATTTTAAGCACTCAACTAATTTTTTTAATACCCAAAGTGAATTTTTGCTTAATACTCAATTTTATTGATCATTTTCATTTAATTTTTTTGATGGGATAAAATATAGAAAAATGATTCATAAAAATTCATCATTTTTTTCTCCAGAATAATTCTCTCGTAATTTTTTGAAGACAAAAAATTGAAAAAAATATCTAAAATTTCCCTCTAGCCTTCAAAAAACAAAAATTTAATTGAAAATTTTTTTTTACAAGAGTTAACAAAACTTTAAAATTTGTCTTTAGATATTATCTTAGTTATCTTTTCTATTAAAGTTTGGAACCTAATTTCTATGAAAAAAAAAATCTATGAAATATTTTTCTACCAAAATTTATTCTATGAGTTTTGTTTAACTTTATTAATTTTCTATGAATTGACACCTATCCGAATAATTAAAAAAATATCAAAAAATTGCAAAATTTTTTATCATCTTTGTTGTTACTTATGGATTTTTTAAATTAACTTTTTCGAATTCTCATTATTCATAAAATCATATAACAAATTGAAATGTCAAATTAAATTTCAACTAATTTGTACTATTCTGTCTTTAAAACTTTTTAAGTTTAAGGTAGGGGCCTCTGTATTAACGCCAGTTGTCCGAAAAAAAAACATTTTTCCGTTTATATCCTATAATTTTGACTTTAAAATTCAAAAATGATATTTTTGTTTCGTTCCATGTATCCTCAAAAGTGCTCCAGAGAAATGCACACATTCTGGCTTCGACTAAACAACAAAAGCTATATCTAAATATCTTTTTTATAATTATTTTTATTATAAAAAAGATATTTAGATCAAGGCTTCTTTAATTTAATTGTTTCTATAAAAGTTCAAAACTGAACACCAAAGGATTGTAAACCCAAGGGTTGAACCTATAGTGGTACAAAATTTTGGTGAATTTAATTTTTTTGGATTTAACAAATTGTGCCATTATTTATACATATAAATATCCGGTAAATTTAATTTTTGTTTATTTAAATTTTTTTATCAATTTTAGTAAATGAGGAGCAAAAAAATGCATTTGTTAAACGAGCAATTAAAGGCTTCTTCAAGTGCATCAGCCTGTGTGCAAATGTGGATAATTTTGAGACCAACTCGTTGCAAGACACACTTCGTCTGTTGACTTTGTGGTTTGACTATTGTAAATCGCAAGACATCTTTGAAGTCCTAGACGAAGGCATTAAGGAAACTCCAAAAGAAATATGGCTCCAAGTTATACCTCAATTAATAGCCAGAATAGATACCACCAAACAATACGTTGCCAAATTGATCTATAAGTTGCTTATTGATTTTGGAAGAGTGCATCCCCAGGCGCTGGTCTACAGACTCATTTTGGCCTCTAAGTGCAACAACAAAGCGGCGAACAGTTACCACTCGGGCTACTTGGATGCCAATAATTGCACAAGAAATGTGGCCTTCAACATTCTCCAATCGCTCAAAGAGCACAATAATACTTTGGTCGAGCAGGCGAAGCTTGTCAGCGAGGAGCTGATTCGAATGGCCATTTTATGGCATGAAATGTGGTACGAAAGTTTGGAAGAAGCGTCAAAACTGCATTACAATGAGAAAAATACCCAAGGAATGCTGGACATCTTGGGCGCATTGCACACAATGATGGAAAAAGGCGCAACCACCAGCAAAGAAACAGCTTTTCTTCAAACTTACGGCCGAGATCTAATCGAAGCCAAAAACCACTGCGACCGATACAAAGTGAGCCGAAAGCTGAGTGACATTGACCAAGCCTGGGACAGATACTATGCTGTTTTCAAGCGGATTACCAAACAAATGAATCAAATGACCAGCCTTGAATTGAGCTATGTGTCGCCCAAGCTAATGACCAGCAGAGATCTCGAACTAGCTGTGCCGGGCACATACGAGCCGAACAAGCCTGTGATTCGAATAAGAGCCTTCAATGCCAACATTCAGGTGATTACATCGAAGCAGCGGCCAAGAAAAATCAGCATGTTTGGCTCGAATGGATGTGAGTACGTATTCTTACTGAAAGGACACGAAGATCTGCGCCAAGATGAGAGAGTGATGCAAATATTTGGTTTAGTGAACAACCTGCTGCTAAAAAACAACGAGACTGCTCGCCGAGATTTGGCTATTCAGCGCTACAGTGTCATACCTTTGTCTCAGAATAGTGGTCTGCTGGAATGGCTGCTAAACTGCGACACACTCCATTCCCTAATTAGAGAGTACCGCGAAAAAAAGAAAATCTCGCTAAATCTTGAGCACAAAATAATAATGAAGTATGCGCCAGACTACGATCATTTGACTCAAATTCAAAAAGTGCAAATATTTGAAATGGCAATTGAAATGACATGGGGCAATGATCTAGCCGAGATACTTTGGCACAAGAGCTTGACAGCCGAAAAATGGCTCGAGAGACGGACCAATTTTACGAGGTCGTTGGCAGTCATGAGCATGGTAGGCTACGTGTTAGGACTAGGAGACCGTCACCCTTCGAATCTAATGCTCGACAGAACAAATGGCAAAATAATACACATCGATTTCGGAGATTGTTTCGAAACAGCAATGACCAGAGAAAAGTTTCCGGAAAAGATTCCGTTCAGATTGACGCGAATGCTCAAAAATGCCATGGAAGTAACTGGCATTGAGGGAACTTTCAGAAGAACGTGTGAGAGTGTCATGAAAGTATTGAGAATCAACCGCGACAGTCTAATGGCGGTTCTGGAGGCCTTTGTTTATGATCCTCTCGTCTATTGGCGTCTAGTCGAAGCAGCTAACAGCAACCACATTGGACAAAATGCTTCAACTTCCAATTTAATGTTAAATTTAGAATTTTTTTTCAATTAGGAATTGTAAATAGTTTTTTTTTTAAGTGAACCAGGCTCGACCAAGCCCATCAATAAAATTGAAGTTGAAGAGACAAACAGAAAGGCAATTATGGTTTTAAATCGAGTGAAAGACAAATTAACCGGAAAAGATTTTGGCGATGCCGATCCTATCGATGAAGTAACTCAAGTTGACTTGTTAATAAAACAAGCTACGTCATCAGAGAATTTGTGTCAATGTTTTATCGGTTGGTGTGCCTGGTGGTAACATCATATTTTATCTTTTTTGTTTTTACATATATGAACTTTTTTTTTTAATAATTGTCTTGAAAATTTGATTCAGTTTGTTTTTTTTGTTTTTACAGTTTTTTTCTTATCTAAAAAAATTATTTTCCACAATTGTTTAATATTGAAACCATACAAGCTCTCATCTGTTGAATATGTCAAGTAACCAAAAGCGCTCTCGGCCTAACCGAACCACATAATTTGACTTTGAAAAATTGAACAATCTCTCTTAAACTTTGAATTCGGAGAGATCGACAAAACATAAATTCAGATGAAAAATATCGTAAAAATAGAGAATCAGGCATAAAAAAAACAAAAATATTTGATAATAAAAATAATTTGGCACAAACAGCATAATCTTGGACTTTTTGGTCATCGTCTGTTAATTCAATACCAATTTCTTTGCTTGAAACTCAAGTGTATATTTTGTTTTGGTTGAATATCCATACATATTTTATCAAAATTCATTAATTTCAATCTATAAGCACAACCTATTATCCCATTAACACTAGAAGCACCAACGAGTCAAAATGACACTTTTTCGATTTTTGGCCGCTAAAATCTAAATCAATTTTAGCTATTTGAGCATAATTTTTTTTCAGCATAAAAATAAAAATGACTTTCTAAATTAACTAAATTCAAATAAAAACAATATTTCCTTTGTACAAAATCAATGGATGAGTCATTGAATATTTATAAAAAGTAAACAAATCTCTAAAAAAATGACTCAAATCCTAATACTTGAACGAGGATAAGCAAATTTAAAAAATGCAAAAATTATAGTTTGCGTATTTTACATGAACGATGAAAAATTGGTTCAAAAAGAAATGAAATCATTAGAAGATAAAATTTTTGCCAGATACTTTTTTTTTTAGGCAAATTTTTATTTTCACTCAATTAAAATTAAGTTTTGAATAGATTTTTCCAAATAATAAATTATTATCCATTTTCATCCATTAGATTCCACTAGAACAAGTAATTTTGACTCGTTTTGGTGCTTCTAGTGTTAAATGGTTAAAAAAAATAACTTTTTAAGTAAAATGGACAGATGCATTTATTTTGTTTCCATTTTTTTTATCAGAATTAAAAATGCGAATTTGGTTCTAAAACCACACAGTCGCCTTTAGTTTTACTTTCTTCAATTTTCTGCTTTATTTCTGTAAAAGAGTCAAACAAAGAATGAAGTACTTAAAAAATTGTCTTGTCTCTATTTCTCTTAGTTGTTAGTTCTTTGAGAATTTGAGGGTATGGAACACATTCAATTTGATTTAGCGTGTCTTAAACAGGGTTAAGCATTTTGCCTAATACCATCCGACCCTGGTCCATGTTTTAGCATAAGCCTTTAATAATAATCCTGACGAAAATTTTATCAACTGATTCAAACAAAAAAATTTTTAATTTTCAATTTTTAATTTCTACTGTTTTTTTTTTTTTTTAAAAACCTACAACTATTATTATTTTTATTATTTATTAGTTCCAATTCCTCAAAGGCAAAAAAGATAAAAAAAATAAAGAAAAAAAACTTGGTACAAATTTTGTATGCTTATAAAAGTCTATTTTCAGTGGATCATTTAATAGTTTAAAAAAAGTAAAAATATTCTAAGCTGAGTTCCATATTTATTTTTATTTGCGAGCACCCAAACTTGATCTGTTCAACTAAACCACGATTTCTGTCTACAAATATATGATCGAAACCAAACTGCTTATACAGAAAACCCGCTAGATCTGAAGATGCAGTTATAAAACATCAGCAAAAATAAGGTCAACAGTTCAAGCAGTATTGATTTGAAATGATGTTTTTTTGATAATTTTTACGAAAAATTACCTAAACTTACGTAAAAAAGTAGTAATTTATGTAATTTTACGTGAAATTACCTTAATTTCTACTTTTTACGCTAATCGTAAAAGTGATAAAAATTATCGTTTTTCTTTAATTTTTAAATATTTTCAGTTTTGTTCGATTACAAGAGAATATTTTTCTGTTAAACAATTTTACGTAAAATTCCATTTTTTTTTCGTAATTTCATAAATCTAATTAAAATTTAATTGTATTCCAAAAAAAAAAAATTTTGTATTAATTTTAGAAATTTTTAATCAAATATTTTTTATTTTTTATTTGTCTTTAAAAAAAGGTTATTTTCCTTTTTGAACAATTTTACCTAAATTCCGTATTTTTTCGCAATACTTTTACGATAAGCGTAAAAAAGTTGTAAGCTAATTTCCGTAAAATTACATAAATTACTACTTTTTCACCTAAGTTAGGTCATTTTTCGAAAAAATTCTCAAAAAAAACATCATGTCAAATCAATCCTGTATTAATTCACATGATAATATTAATCACATTGAATAAATAAATAGAAAATTTTTTTTAAGGCCTTTTTTTTTCTAAATCGTCTCAAATTTTTCTAAGTTTTCGGTAAATTCTGTTAACGCCAAATGTCAGAAAAAAAATAAACTTTTCTCAATATTTTTTTCTGTTTAGGTGAAATTTTTTTTGTAAATTTAACAAACTGCACGAAAATAAAATTACCAGCCAGATGTCAAAATTTAAAAATAGACTTTTTATTCTATAAGTCTTTAGATTTACATTTTGAATACCCTTTTTACTGAATAAAAAATAATTCTCACCTTTCAATTTCGAATCAATTGCCAAGCAAAAAAACATAGTAAATTTCTATGAATTCATTCTAATATATAAAAAAATTCAAAATCTGAGAAATACATTATAAAATTGAGTTGAACAGTGTTAGTTGAGTTTCAAACTATAATGTTCTTGTTTTTATCTAAGAATATGATGAAACAATTACATTTTGGGAAGCTAGTAATTAATGAAACCAAAGAAATAGAATGTCCGAGAATGTTGATGAAACATTGGAAGTAGAAGATGAAATAAGACAAACAAGAAGCAAAGCAAACAATTTGATTAAATCAACTGCACAATCTGCAAGTCATTCAGCTACACAAGAAGTTAAAAGAAAAAGAGGTAGACCTAAGAAAGCTGCTATATAGTTATTTCATTTTGTCTTCTTAATTTTACTCAAAAATTACTTTTTTTATAAATTTCTTAAACATTTTTCTCAAAATACAATTTTTTTATTTCATTTTAAAAAAAAATAAAAATAAAAATTGTTACCGTATAAGTCTTTCGTAGCTCTTATTTATTAATAATAAATGAGTCCAAATTAGTAATTATATATCCGATAATTAATCAATTATTGAGTCCAAAATAATTATGAGGCCGTTTCAGTAATAGAATGAGCCCATTTAATATTATCCCATAATTAATATAAAAAAGAAAGAATATTTGAAATTTTTATTTCAGTATTAGCATCGGTAGTTAAAAAAAATAGCGCCTTTTTTATTCAAGATTATATTCTAATAAAAATGATTAAAAACCAAGACAAAATGAAATTTTGCTTTATTATTAATATCTAATAAAAATATTTGTATGTTGAAAAAAATTCGATTGAGAAGGCAACAAAAATTCAATTCGAAACTATGAACAATCAAAATTTTAATATCTTCAACGCTTTCGTTGAAATGGTAAAAGAAAAAATAAATCAAGTATTAGATAATGTTATTGAAGAATTTCGAAAAAGTTTCGAAGATCAAGCTTCCAACAATGGCATGGATAATAATTTGGATTCTCATAAAAAAAAAGAAAGTCCTGTCCAAAAACCCAAATTGTCAAAATTGAACACCCCTGCAATGGACAATCAGGGTCAAATAATCAAGGATAAAATTGATGAAATCATAGTTAAATCGTTTAAAAAATATAGCTTAGAAAAACCGGATGCAAAATGTCCCACTAATTATTTGAATAAACCCAAGAAAAATATCAAAGAACTTGAAGTTGAAAAGCCAGAATTTCTGAATCCAAATTCGAATATTTTCGATCACAACAAAACAGATAATTTCAATTATAAATATTTTTCCACGCGTAGATTTAAAGAGAAAAACAGCAATGAATTCATCAAAGTAGACCCCAGTTTTAACAATACTGAGGAGATAACCCAAAAAATTATCTCTCAAAATGTTAAAATTGATAAAAAATTGCCAAGCACCATTATTCCACAAGAAAGATCTGATTATTCGTTTGGTGATTGGCACAACCTATTTGTTCCGCCTGATCAAATTTTAGACCGATATTTTGGTCAGCACTCGAATCTTCCCAAAAAATGTCTAAAAGTGGAAAAATTGCCAATTTTATTCAAAGAAAGTCAAAGCAGAAATTTTAAAGCAAAAGAAGAGAGTTCGGATCTAGTGGTCAAGCAGAAGGAAAGTGAGCAAGCTGAGAAAAAAATAATTTTTGAAGAAAAATACCAACCAGAACAGACCAGCAATGTCACTTCAAAAGATGAAGACAGTTCGTTCGAAGCCCAAATCAAATCCAAATCAATTCATGAATCTACACAAGAAACAACTCTGAGTGACGATGACACTATCACTAGTTATCTTGGAACCTTTGATTTATCCCAAAGCAAAGATCTATTTTTGGACTACAAGTTGGCCGAGGCCCATAGAGATGTCATCTTTGAGGCAGACTTGGTCTATAAAAAGTTAGAAACAGTAAAAGATAGATATACAAAAAATGTCGCTTACTTGATTAGGGAAAGGCTAAATGAGCTGATTAATTGTATCACAATTAACAAAAAACAAAAAGCAAATGAAATAGATGGTGATTTGAGACAAATTTTGGATTTTATTAACGTTGATTTTAAAAAATTTGAAGACCAACACGGCCAAGAAGACCAAAATCCAAGAATTCTATCCGACAACTCTAGATCACTGATTGAAGAAATTAAATCTAAATATCAAAAATTTGACGAAAAAGGCAGACTGATATCAAAGCCACCACCAGTGCCAAGAAATTCGCTTCACAAAGCCAAATCTTCTCAACAAATCGAAGAAAGCAATCCAGAAAAACACTTTGAAAAAGAATCATTCGAAGAAATCGAGAAAATGATCTTAAAGTCTGAAGAAAATGAAAACAATTCAGAATTTGCTGTTAGCTCAATCGAAAGTCCAGATTTCAGTCAACCCTCCTATGCTAGTCACATTTACGGAACTAAAAGAGGAACAATGCAACCAAGCGAACCTCTCCAAAGATCTCAATTGATTGACCATGGAGACAGTTTTGACGAAAAAATCAATCAAATCAACAATGAATCACCACTACAGAAAACTATTAAACTAGAAAAATTTAACTTCGCCAAAGCTAAGCCAGAACCAGAAGAGAATTTATCTGATGAATGTTTTGAAAGTGATTGGATTTCATCTGATTTATCTGACGGAAACTTTAAGAATAAATATCTATTTTCAGACCAAGGTGACATAGTAGATGAACTAGAGAACACAGAGAAGAATTTTGTCGAGCCAAATGACACTCAATCGGAATCAAATGAAGCTTGTGAACACAAAGATGATAATTTGAAAAAATAAGAATTTGCTAATTTTAAATAAATATTTACTGTTTTAATAAACTTAAAATATTTTCATTCTAAAATTTATATCTTCAAAATAGGATGACTGGTGTCTTTAGACTGAACGTAAAATTTGAATACTTTAGAAAAAGTCTTAGCATTGTGTAATTGAAAACACTTAGAATGGGTGATACTGGTTCTTTAAATATCCTTTTGGTAGCATAACTTTTCGGGACAGAATTTTGAGTTCATAACATTCTTTTTATAATTTAACTTTCTTCCCCATCTTTCAATTTTGTCCAAATTACACCGTTTGAAAGCAAAATTATTTGAACCTAAAACCAATAAGAGAAGTTTTTTTGTTAAAATTTTCGGGTAAATACATGATTTCTTTTCTTGTTTTTGGTCAAATCTATTTTCACCCTCTAATTCGTCATCAACTTCATTATCTGCTTCTTCGACTCCATTATTTTTACATTCATTTCCGTCTTTAATTGCTGCAATTTTTTTATTTGTCACATGGACAATTTCTTCTTCATCAAAGTCATCTCTATGCTTTCTTCCACTTTTTAAATTTTTTTTTCTTTTAACTTTGTTCATTTTAAAATTTTTATCAATTTTTTTAACAACATCTACAGAGCCAATACTTAATTGAACTGCAATTATATGACAGCAATTATTTTTTTCACAACAAGAACAAACTGGTTTTGGGTATAACGTTACCATAAAAATATTGTTGCTTTCGTCTTTTATATTAAAACAGCCCATTTGTGAAGAAAATTGAATTAGACCTTTTTCGACGAACCTTTTTGCTCAGCAACGTCTAAAGGAATTTCTTTTCTATATCTAAATAACATCACTGACATGTAAAAATCTCCTATGTTCAAAGTTGTATCATACGAACACATAACTGGTTTACTGGAAGTTAATATCATTGAATTTATTTCATCAACCAAGTTTTCATCAAAAGCTGTAACAATTAAATCAGGTGCAGTAGTAATTGAACTTATTTTTTTTTTTTTAATTTTGATAGTTTATTTAATAAAATTTTTTTTTAAATGGCTTTGAGTAATTAAACTCCTTTCACCATTGTTAGAAGAATTTTTAAATAGTGTTTGAGTTTAAATAATTTCAGAAAGAGCAAATTACAAATACATTTTAGAAAAGTTACAAGCTTTGAACTATCCACTGCTGCAAATACTTTGAGACAATTGACAAGGGAGTTCTAAAGTCAGGTATTCTTGAGCTTTCAACAAAGACATCAACGTACTCTTTCGAAAGACTTGTTATTAAAGCGTTTTTGTGACCAAAACAATTTTTTAAGTATCTAATAAACAGTTTTTCTAGTCTTAATTTTATTGGATCTAATTTAGTTTCTTCAAGGAAGTTATAAAAAATTTCCGACGGGGTGTCAAAGGGGAGATGGTAAATAGACTTGATAGAGATATTTTGAAGTACTTGTAACCTCTGGATATTTGTTTTTGAGACTAGTTTTATAGTAAAAAAACTATAATCTATAATTGAACCTATGAGAGCATAATAAACCCCTACTAAAGTTTTATTATTGAGCTTCCATGATTTATGGGACAGAATTTTGATAATATTTAGTCTATCTTGACACCTAGACCGGATAAACTCGACTTGAGAGTTAAAACATAAGCTTTCATCAAATTTTATACCTAAAAAAATTGGACAATCACAGGATGGAATTTTCTTGCCAAGAAGATTAAGAACTAGATCCTGATTTTTTGAAGAATTTCCAGAAAAAATTAAGTAACAGCACTTATCGGGAGCCATTTTTAGTCTCCATTTGTAGAGCCAAGTTTCGACTTTTTCAAGTAGCTATTTATAACTTTGGAAATGTTACCATATTTCTTAAATATGAAGAAGGTGACTAAATCATCTGCAAATAATAAAGAGTAAGAATTGTTTTTTTGTCCTGTTTAGGTACGTCATTAATAAAAATTGAAAATAAAAGAGGGCTAATAACGGCACCCTGGGGACGCCAGTTGCTATTTCTCCACAAGTAGACTCAAAATTATTTAATTTAATAAAAAACTTTCTATTATTTAAGAAATTCTTTACCCACTCAAGAATATAGAGTGGGACTCCAGTTTTACTTAGTTTATAAATGATACCACTATGCCAAACCTTGTCAAAGGCTTGAGAAATGTCAAAGAAAAGGGAGCATACTTTTTTTTTCCTAATTAAGGTCTCAGAGACTTTTTGGCTTAAGAACACAAGGTTGTCTGAGGTACGACGGTATTGTCGGAAACCAGATTGTTCTTTACAAATGAAACCTTTGGATTCCAAAAATGAATAGAGTCTAGTTTTAATTATCCTTTCTAGGATTTTACCCAGACAGCTGGTAACACTTATTGGCCTGTACTTTGATGGATCATGGCTTATTGTTTTTTTTGGAATCATCGTTATCTTAGAAATTTTCCAACTGTCAGTCTATAAAAATGTTGGCTGACTGGTGGCTTGACCACGAGTCAGTCGTTTTTATTAAAATTAAAAATTAAGTTCGAAAGCTGCCGGTATCACTTTGAACTTAAGTCTTTAAACAACAATTAAGTAGCACATATTTCGTCCAAATATACTCTTTTATTCCTATTTGCATGGTATTTAATATTTTGTAATTGCTTTAAATTTCGCGTTTGGATTAACACCCAGTCACAACCAAAATAATGTTTCATCGAGGAATTAGCGAAGTTCATTGAAAAATCATCAAATATTCCACTGATTTTACGATGAGACTATTAAATCCCCAATCAGAAGTCATATTTTTGTTAGATACTAACAAAATATTAAAAAAATAGGAGGAGTCACTATTTGAACCTTGCATGAACTTTGAATCTATGTTTGAGTAATATTTAGAAAGCATATATGCTTTAAAACATCAGTCATTAATTTTTCTTGACTAGTATTGTTGCTTATTTCTATTAAACACGCAAGTAGTAAATTTTAATTGATTCATTCATCGATTATTTGTTAAGCATACTCAATTTCTGTTAAGATTCGTTAATCAGAGTTATTCAAAAATCTTAAGCCAAGCTAAAGTCACTGACTTTAAATTTTTTTCAAGTTAATCTTATTTTAATTTGCAATAGCAATTCTAGAAATTTTATTTATTTTTCCTTTCCCGTCGATCAAAAATTCAAGATTATTTAATACAAGTAAAAAATTGGCTTTAGTGACTTTGGCTTAAACTTGTGACTCAAAAACAAGCCTGGCCGAAATATCATCATTATTAAAGAAAATAACCATCTTTTTTTCTGACAAATTAGACTTTGCTCAAATAACTAATTTAATTAATTATTGATTTCTTTTTTAAAGATAAGCTTAATTTAATAGAGAAATAGATTTTGAAAAAAATGAGTTATGGACCTAATCATATGATTTACTGTAAATTAATGTTAAAATATTTTGATGTCAAAAAATTAATGTCAGTGAGTTTAATGTTAAATCTTAATTAAGGAATCTAATGTTAAAAATTAACTAAGGAATTAAATGTTATTTGCTAAATAAGGAAATTATTGCTAAATCTTAAATAAGGAAAGTATTGCTAAATCTTAATTAATAATCTAATGTTAAAAAATGTAGCTATTCTATTTTAATTTGCCTAATTAAAAAAGACTAATTGACCGCTTCCTTAAAAAAAAGCTTTGAATTAATAGAAGTCCGAAATTGTTTTGAAATCAGCATTCTTTTGATAAAAATTAAATTTTTACCCTTTAAAATATTGAGTAGTCCAAAATTTACTTTAAAATTTAACAAAATTAACTTTTTTAAACAATAAAAAACAAAATTTAAAGCAAATATACGAAATGGAAGACTCTGAAGAGATTTTTACAAATATAAGAACACATTTTTAATTATCTTTATTGACTATAGCTTTTAACATCAGAAAATTTTAACATTAAAATCCTTATTTCATTTTTGACATTTAAATCATTTAACAATAATTTAAAATAGACCAATCATATATCCTAATCGAAAACTTGGACTATTGAAGTCAACGACAAGCTCTGGTCTAGTTGAGACAAATTCAACAACTCAAGTAAACCGTGGTCAAAAAAGCAAAATCACACAACTAGCGATGCCGACTTTAATAAATAGTACAATACGGCAAAGAGAACTTTAAAATTATTGTTAAATGATGAGAAACCATAAACCACAATTTTTTAACAGTTTTTGTTAAAAATGTTAGTTATAAATTTTTTTTCTTAATTTAAATGAAAATTGTATATTTTATTTACAAAGTATAATTAAACTAATTTTTTTTTATGAGAATTTTTTTAATAGTTAATTTTGAATTTTTTTAAATAGGCTTGAGTATTTTATTGTTTTTTTCAAAAATATTTTATAAATTAAATTAAAATAAAGAAATAACAATTGATAAATTACTTTTATATTTATTTTAACTCGATGAAAAAAAATTTATTGAAATATGTAAGAAAAACCGGTGAAATTTATATTTTTCATCGATGTAACATAATGAATCCGCTCACTCCTCATCGATGATAACTCGATGAATTTTTTTTTTCATTGATGCAACATAAAATTTCTGATTTTAGTTTTTCATTAACTGATTTTTTGCTTCGTTCAAAAAAACGAATTTTTTGAATTACCATGACTACAAGGTAGATATAATTCATGATTACCAATGCATTTAATAATTACAGGAAGTTGGGTATTTGGTGAAATAAAACATGTTTAGCAATTCATTTAATTTTTCTTTTCCAATTTTTAGAGAATAATAAATTTTGTAGACTTGTGGTTCACCAATACTAGCTTTTTCAGGTCTAATTTTTGACCATTGTTTAACCAAGTATAATTATCAGATTACCAATCCTCTTGAATTTCATTTTTTATTTGTTTTTTAAATTTAAATTCAAAATAATTCTTAATTTTACCAATTTTTTAGAATCTTCAGTATAAAATAGAAAAACTTCGCCTCCAAATGGTTTGTCTAGCACATCGGTATGGGGGTCTTTATTAGGATCAAAATTTATTAAAATATCGTAGGCCTCTTTGGCTGACAATGATATTTCTTTTTTTTTTTATAAATTTTGATTTTGGGAACAATTAATTCAGAAAAATAATTATTTAAATGAATTTAGTATTAGAATTTAAGCTTACCGAAAATTTGTTTTGCTTAGAGCTCCGGTCATTTTTCAAATTTTTTATAAATATGAAAAAGTGACGCTAAAAAAATTACGCTTTATATTTGGTATTTTAAATTGAGAAATAAAATTTTTGAATTACATTGCTTTTTTTTTTTCGAAAAATTTTGAAAAAATTTTTGAATTTCAATTTTTTTGAAAAACCAAATTTTTTTTACCAACGTGTTACTCTGTAGTTTAAGAAGAAATCCGGGTCCGGATTTTAGAAATGTCATGTCCGTGTCCGGGTATTAGTGATGGTTACAAACCTTTATTTGATTCCATCTACCACCTCTATCACAACAGACACCTTAAATTTTGTTCTATACTACTTTATTTCAAATACTAGATATATTTTATAGTGATGGGAGTTTTCTCTTTAGTTTAGTTAACTAAAATTTAGTCGACTAGTTTTTAGTTTACTAATTTTTTGTCCGTTTTTTTTAGTTAACTAATTTTTAGTTGACTTATTTTTAGTCGACTAAACTAAAATTATTAACTAAAGTTTAATTTTTAAAATCTATTTTTTTTAGAAAATTTTTACTAAATAAAAGTTATAACTAAAGCAATTAGCATTATTTTTCTGTAGCAGAAACTCAAATAAATTAAAATATGAGTAAATTATCAATTGATGATTCTTTAAACCTTTGAATTTAATTGATTATAAATTATGGAATCAACAAATTAAAAAATGTTATGTTTATTTTATTAATCAACCAATAGAATAAATAAATAACATTAAATAAAGACTTAAATTAATAACATCTGGTTTTGTTACCTATCCTCTCTTAAAAAATTTTCACAAAAAAAAATGTATAACTGTCTAAATAAAGGAATGTTTCTTTTAATTAAAATTCAATAGATTAATCATCAAAATGAAATCCAAGATATTAACTAAAAATTAAAAAAAAATTATATAATGTCAAATCAATGTTTTTAAATATTTTTTTGTCTCACTATTCCTTAGATATCTCGCTTTTTGCATACTATCCCGCTATTCCTAAATTGTCTCACTATTTCAAAGATATCTCACTTATTCTATTACAACTTTTTTTTCTTAATATCAGACTTGTTTATGAGTCATAGTTTTAAGTCTGAGTCACAAAAATTAAAGTAAAAAGTTATGACTTGACTTAAATTTTAGTGACTTTGACTTACTAGGCAGCCACAATAACTACCTGGAACGGTAAAAGGAACATTTGGCCGCAGCAATAACTACCTGGAACGGTAAAAGGAACATTTGGCCGCAGCAATAACTACCTGGAACGGTAAAAGGAACATTTGGCCGCAGCAATAACTATCTGGAACTGCAAAAAATTCATGTTGCTCAGACTTTTTTTTAAAAAAATTCATTGACTTGACTTGAGACTTCTAATTTTAAACAAGTTTTTTAATATCATACTAATCCCGAGTAATCTCAAATCGCAAATAACATCCCTTTTTTCGCATTTTTTTGTACCCTTAGTCTAACTAATTCGACTAAACTAAGTTTTAGTCGACTAAAAATAAGTTAACTAAAATTTAGTCGACTAGTTTTTAGTTAACCAAAATTTAGCCAACTAGTTTTTAGTTGACTAATTTTTAGTCGACTAATTTTTAGTTTACTTATTTTTAGTCGACTAGCTAACTAAATTTTAGCTAGCTAAAAACTAGTCGACTAAAAACTAGTTGGCTAAATTTTAGTTAACTAAAAATTAGTTGGCTAAAAATTAGTCGACTTAATTTTAGCCGACTAAACTAAATTAGTTAAGTTAGGACCCATCACTAATATTTTAATGCAAAATTTAAGATGTATTTATATTAAAATTTAAACAAACAAATAAAGTAATATTCTTCAAATTTAAAAAAAAAATAATTTATAAATTATTTAAATACAGAGATATATCTTAATTACATTTATTTGAAAAAATTTTGTTTCACCGAAAAAATTCATTTAAGAATTCAAAAGCTCTATTAAGGTTAATTTAAAAAAATGAAAAAGAATTTTAGTCTAATTATTAGAGGGTTTGCATGAAAATTCAGAATCTTAAATAGTGAATTTTCTTTTCTCAAAAACTGGAAGACGATTTTTATTTTAGTTAAAAAATTAATTTAGTTTTAAATAAAAATTTTATTTGATTTGTTTTTTTGGAAAATGAAAATATTTAAAATCTGAAATTATCTCTTCTGATGTAATCAATTTTCAAACTAATTAATGCTTGTTACTTTTGTTCGATGTATCCGTTTTCTCAAGGGTTCTTGTTCTTCTAGAATTTTCAAGTACTCTTTGGCTATTTCTTTCTGTGATCTAGTGATGGTCCAAAATATCCAGATAATTCCTCTATAAAATAGAAAAATTAATATTTAGCGCTCATCCCTGAATCTGTCTCATAACTGAAATACTCTCATTCACAAAAAACCTAAATAAATTTTTACCTTCAAACTCTTGATTGAACCTTTTTTCCGAAAAATTAAAAAAAAAAATTTAAAAATTGTAATCACAACAATTTCGAGTTATCCGACATTTTTAAAGAGCAATAATTTTATATTTTCTGATTTCAGAAACAAAGGAACTTACATTAGAAAGAAAGTTAATATTGTCAAAAAAAAAGTTGAGAATATGAATTCTATTATTATTGTCAAAAAATTTGGTAGAGAAATATTTAGTTGATTATTGATTTCGTACAAGACTGTAAAATCATTCATCGGTGAATACTGAATTCGAAATGGTCCACAGCTTCGAGATGGTTTTAATCTTTTGTTAAAAAAATAATAAAAAATAGTATATACGTAAAAATGCGCAACTCACGTAGTAAAAATGAAGCCAAACAACATTAAAACAAGCAAAAATACAACAAAAAGTACTAAAAAGAAAGATGTGTTAAGTTTCATTTGGCTATTCTTATTTTGAATGTCTGTAAAATATTTCAATGCAATCTTTAAAAAAAATTTTATTAGAAAATAAATTATTTAACAATGTACTATTTGAATTTACTATAGTCAAATAAAATTTTATTAGGAAATAGAATGGTGCAAAAACTGCTAGAAAAGGACTGAAATACAAACCAATCCAAAACAAAGTTTGTGCATTCATTAAATCAAAAAAGTTGGATTCTAAATCAAACTCTGCTTTTGTAATAAACTTGAATTTCGAAAAAATCTTCCTTATGATTATGACCATAAAGAGTAAAAACTTGACAATTAAATCGATCACCACCAATTTGTAAAATTCTTGTCCAACATAAGTTTCCCAGCACTAAATTAGATATTTAGTAGTAATTCATTTTCTATTTAAATTTATTAGAAAAAATTACCCAAATTTCAGTCTTTTTCTGAGTGGAAAAATCAAAAGATAATAAATCTTTAATTAGCTTTGAACTCTGTGTTGCGCAAACATTTTCATTTCGTACTATATTAATTGAAAGATTTACTATGATAAACAATATTGAAGCAATTCTTGTAAAGCCAGTTCTAAAAAAGATTGACTGTCTTTTATTTTTATTAATTTAAAGTAATGTTCTTACCTGAGTAGGAACAAATTCGTTTTAAAGTTAGCACTATAATTTTCAAATTTTCTAAATTTATCAAACAATATGGGATAAACCAAAATAATTATATTAATGGCTATTGCAGGCAGATATTCAACTATGGACAAAACATATCTGTTCAAATCTTTGTTTTTAAGCTTTCTTCAATTTAAAAATATTCGTTTAATGAATAAAAAAATCTTACTTCAAAAGTAAACTCATTCAAATAATATAGTCCAAAACCTGCCATTCCAAACATTGAAATTGTCAAAACATGAAAAACGGCTCTTTTAAAATTTATAAATATTTTTTGTCTCCAGTCCAAACTTTTCATTTTTTGATTATATTTAATTTGATTTATTTCATTCTTCAATTATAAAATCAGTTTGTTAGTTTAAACTTTATTATCTAAAACTGCTCACCTCATAAAATCTATAAATTATTGACTTGGTGAGTTCAATGGTTTTTTCACCTTTCAAATTGTAGTCCCACAATACAAAAGATTGGTTTATCATACTAATAGTTTCAATTCGATTTATTATTGAGGTCTCAAGACCTTTGCCCAATCTTGAATAAAAAATAAAAACTGATTTTGAACTAAAATTTTTTATTATGACGCTATTACCTTAGTAGCATACCAATTGCCGAGATGATTAGCGACAGTAAAGTTATAGAGGCAAATGAAAGTCCCATGTAATAGATGTGTGTTTTTTGGACTTTGATTGTTGTTTTATTGCTGTATTGTCCATAAAAAAAGAAACTTTCTTCGAAAATTCCCTAAATTTAAAAAATATAATTAAAATTAAAATGTATGAAAATTATAGTTTTGTATAATTCAATTCAATAGTAAAATACAAAATGATAAAAAATAGTAATATTTTTAAATTTGTTTTTTATATAATTTTAGTATTAACTTAAGATTCAAATCTTATCAAAACCTCCTAAATGAATTAACTAAACCAAATTAAATCAGTTAGCTTCTTCTGGTCCAGTTGGGCTTTATCAATAACTGAATCTTTTTCTACTTTTTATTTGTTTTTAATTTTACTTTCTTTTTATCATTATTTTACTTCTTCTTATGGAGGTTAATTTGAATTGAATAAAAAAATAATTTTAGTATTCTACTTTTTCATTTTTTAAAAGGCTCAAATGGCAACTAGAAGTTCATCATCAAACTTTAAAAGATTAGAATCTTAATAAAAATGACCAAATATGCTTTTTTTAATTTTTTTTTTCAATTAAACACTAAATGTTTATTATTGTAATTGTAAAAATATCTTTTTTTCTAATTGATCATTTATTGATTCTTCTAAAATCTTTTTTTTTAAATTTTAAAGACAAATTTAAAATCCACATTAAGGTATCCAAATTATGGCTTTAAATAATATTTTAATATTAATTAAAATATATTACAGCGAAACATAGTTTAATTTTGTATGACCAAATTTCAAAATATTGATTAAGATTTTGTTTTACTTCATATAAAAATTCACATAATTTTCTTCCTAATTAAAGATTAAACAAATCATGTTAAACTTAAGACATTTATAATAATTACCTATGGTATATGTCTGATATGTGCACTATAGATCACAAATTATGTGAACTAAAAATTATGTGCACTCTCTCGAATAATAGTGCACAAAAAAGTGTGAACTGAAAATTATGTGATCTTTTCAGTGCACAAAATTTTAATTTATTTGAAAAAAGCAACAAACAAATTTAGTCTCTTCAGTTGTTTTTATAATGATTGATTATAATGAATGATTTAAATGCCCGTCTAGAAAATGTGTCTTAAAATAATGTCAAAAGGAATGCTTTGGTCATTGAGAAAGTTTCATTTGAAACTCCAAAGCCGAGTAATGAAGCTGTGCAGTCTGTAAATGTTCTTTTAAACAAAAATAAAGTAGTCAATAAAAGTGGTATTTTATGTGAATTGTGTAGTCAGTTGGGGAAAGAGAAATATTGTTTGAATGAGTGGGGTCTAAAAATACATGTAAGTCGGACTCATAAAAAAAATTGAAACACTGTGATACTTTTTTTTTTTAGATTAACTAATTAACACTCTAATTTTCAAGTTCACGTATTAATTAATCAGTTCACGTTTTTTTTTGTCTATAAATTTTCGTGCACTTTGTTCACCTATCAACTTTAAGAAAGTGCACATGATTTTCAGTTCACATATCAGACATATGACTTACCTATATAATACAAATTTACATTTGATCATGAACTTCAATTTGCAGTCTCATATCCATTTATAACTGGCTATGCAAAATAATATTACCTTTTATGAAAGCTTAAATTAAAAAAAATATCATTCAAAAATTTTAAAACGATTTAGGCCCGTAAAATATTAAATAAAAAAATTTTTTTTTGTTTAATTTTTTATCCTTTTGAAATTTGTTATTGCATTGAATATGAAAAAACCGTAAATTTTTAAAATTTAATTTTACAGTTCCTTGAAAAACATCTAATACAACATCTATGGTTGTTTTATTTTTTTCTCTGTTTTTCAAATATTTAGTATAATTATAGTAGCAACACTGAGAAAGCACTAATGACTCTTCTATGCTTGAGTTGGAAGTCAAAAATTCAAGAAAATCAGTGCCATTTTGATTGTTTTCTTCAATCACAGGTTGAATTATATTTTTGCAAGTCTCACTTAGGTTTGTTCCATTGTTATTAAGATCTAGACGACTACTTGTTTCATCTAAGTTGTAAGCATACTGAGGTGCAATGATAAATGAACCAGCTAAGATTGCGACTACCAAATTGATTATGAAAAGCCATCGATTTAATTCAAACAATGAGACAAAACTTCCGCCGTATTTAGCTAAAAAATAAAATTTTTTAATTAAACTTCTAGTTCTATCACATTTGGTTTTGCATTTTAATACTCTCAATTTTTGCCAACGTTGAATGCCATGGAAGCCATTTTTTCAAACTTTTACCAGTGGAATAGAGACTTTTTAAAGAGGTTACATATGCCTTAATTAAAGAATATAAAAATAAAAACAAATGAAAACAAAATCTTACATGTTGATTTTTTGAGTTTTTTGAATCACTTGTTTCAATTTTAGCCCTAAAATTAAAAAAAAAAATTTTAATCAAAAGTTATTGTTTGTGTTATAAGTCTAATTTCTTGATTGAATCATATTTAATTCAATGTAAATCTTAGAATACAATCTAGAAAATAGATTAATTTATAAATACCATATAACCCGTTCTCTCATTATTGTTTTTTTTTAAATTTAAATGAAATGAAAAATGGAAAAAAATTCTATTGTTTTAACAGTATGCGAAATTAAATTTTAATATTTTATAGAAAAGATAACATTATCAAACACAAATAAAATTCTTCATGATTTAAAAAAAATGATTTTCTTAATTCTCTTCGTCTTTATTACTTTTATAATTTTATGATATCAGTTTAAATTTAGAATTAATAATTAAAATAATTTGTAAAAATAACTATTTATTTCGTTTCCTTTTGTTAATCATTATGAATATTTCTACAAAATTAGAATTAAGAGATAAGTTGACTTCGTAATGTGTGCGTTTTGTTTTGTCAAAAAAAATAACATAGATAGAAAAATTAACAGAAAAATTTATATTATAATTATTAATGTAATCTAAAATACCTTTATATATATCTGCTTATTTTAAATTACATTTTCAGATATACGCATAATTTTTTTATAATGACTTAAATATTTAAACAAAAATTATTTTTTTTATTCATTTAATTCAATAAACGCCAATATTTTTAAAAATTTAGTTTGTATAAAAATTATAAAATCTTTTGTATGATCATGATTTTAATTCAAAAATTTAGTCATAGTAAATTTAGTCATACGTCATGTATAGAACACTGAGCTAAGTAACTCGTTAACTTTTTCAATGCTATTTATTCCTTCCTTAAGTTCAATCCTTATTTTATCTGCTATTAACCATATGCTATATCATGTATACTCCTATTAAGATTAGCCACAAGCTTACAGACTTCTTATTTAGCTCTACCTTTTTACGTTCACGCTTAGCCCTTATTTGTTCAATAAGCAATCTTGTTGTCGTATTTTTCAGGAGACTATCAAAGAGCTCAAATCGTCTATTTGTCAAACATATATTAATACTCTCAATACCAATTGCAATAGAACTGTTCTTAATATCTTCTGCTTCACATAAAAGCATTCCTTACCTTTCTCAGAAAACCAGCTTTCCTTCGAACATTGTTATTCTGATAAAAGAAAATAGAGAAGTTAGAAGAAAATTCCAGAAATCCCGATGTCAAAAACTCGAGCAAAAATTTAATCATCTTCGATTGGAGTACGAAGTCTCTTTAAAAAATTTTGGAATCAAAATTGGTTTGGTTTCATTTAGAAGATGGGAAAAACTCACTGACAAGTAGACCTTTTTGGAGAATATTAAGTACATTTTTATCAAAAAAAGGATCAAATATAAATCCAAATTTGATATCAAATGGTAAGGAACTAAAAACAAATGAAGAAAGGGGAAAATGCTTCGGACAACTCTTATCTTCAATATTTGGTCCTAATTCTGATTTGATAGATCGTGATAAAGATTTCGAAATACTTAATTCTAACTCTGAATTCTTTAGAAATTATGATCAGTCTAATTTTAATGATCCAATTTGCTTAAATGAATTAATTATGGCTTTAAAAAGATTGAAAAATGAAGCGGCATCAGGACCTGACCAAATTCAGAATCTAATGTTAAAAAACTTACCTAGAAATTCATTAATAGAAATTATAGAACTTTTTAATTTATCTCTTCGAGAAGGTAGAGTCCCTAAAACATGGAAAACATCGAACATTACTATGATTCAAAAAAAAAGCCTCTTCTTTACAAGATCCTTTAAATTATAGACCAATTAGTATAACGAGTTGTTTAGGAAAGCTCCTGGAACGCATAGTATTTTCAAGATTATACAATTATTTGGAACAAAATTCACTCCTTATCCAGGAGCAATCTGGATTTAGGAAACACCGGCGAACATCAGATAATCTTTTCTTTTTAATTCAAAAAATTGTGGAATCATTTAATAGAAAAAAAAGAGTTTGTGGCCTTTTTTTTGATATTTCTAAAGCCTTTGATAGGGTTTGGCATGAAGGTCTACTTTTTAAATTGATTAAAATGAATCCACCTCATTACTTGACTAACTGGTTTAGATCCTTTTTAGATAGTAGGACATTTAAGGTAAATGTGAAAGATCATCTGAGCGGAGAATATAAAATAACTGCAGGTGTTCCTCAAGGCTCAGTAATTAGTCCTCTTTTATTTAGTATATATATTAATGACATCCCAAAAAGAAACAAAACAAATAATGAATGCTCTCTGCTTTTCGCAGATGATCTAGTTACATTCTTCATTTATTACAAAAAAGGGAACCTTGAAAATAAGATCAATAAATACACCAACGAACTAGAACAATGGCTTATTAAATGGAAAATGAAGATATCAGTTGAAAAGTCGTGTTCAGTAGTCTTTTCTAGGTACAAAAAAGAGGGTGATAATCTAAACTTAAAAATCTATGGAAACAGAATAGTGAGCCAAAAAGAAATCAAGTTTCTTGGCATTAAATTTGATTCTAAGTTAAACTTTAATATACTAGTAGACGAAATTAAAGAACGCTGCAACAAAAGGCTAAATATTATTAAGATATTGTCAAACAAAAAATGGGTTCTCAATCAAAACACACTAGGAAATTTATATAAATCTTTAGTCGGATCGATTTTAGACTATTCTTTTCCTTGCTTAAATTCATTTTCAGAAAATAATATCAAAAAATTACAAGCAATTCAGAATACAGCAGTAAGATCTATCCTTAAGTTAAAATATGATACTCCCTCCAACATCGTGCAACATGAAGCTTTTAATAAACTTAAATTACTAACAGTCTCGAATCGTCTTTTTGAGTTGAGTGAGAAATATGTTGGGACAGGACTGAGTCATTCTATTCCATTGGTTGAAAGACTGGTGTTGAAAGAATACAAAGAAGGTTTCGAATCAAGATATATTGAATACCCAACTCCATTGTGTAATTGCTACCTTACTATTTCTTCTTTTTTTCCTGAAACTTGAACTATTTAAACATATGCCACATGTAACAATCTTTTTCAATTTTTGTCTTTTCAACTTTCATTTTTTTAGCTTATTTACTCTATTTTGATTCTTTTTTTTATCTAATTTTATTAACTTTAACTTTAATTTTATTTTTATTTTATTTTTTTATTTTATTTTTAATTTATTCTGAAGGAGCTTTATCTCGGTACAGAAAACAAATAAATAAATAATATAACGAATTGTTTAGGAAAGTTACTAGAACGTATAGTCTATTCAAGATTATACAATTTTTTAGAGTAAAAATCACTTCCTATCTTGGAGCAATCTGGATATAGGAAACACCGGCATCTATTATTTCCATATTATTTTCTTTTTAATTCAAAATTTTTAGAGTCACTTAATAGATAAAAAAGGGTATGCTGTCTGTTTTTTGATATTTCGAAAGTGTTGAAAGTTTATTTATAAATTGATTATAACGAATCCACCTCATTACTAACTGGATAAGATCCTTTTTAGACAGCAGGACATTTAAGGTAAATGTGAATGACCACTTGAGCGATGAATACCAAATTACTGCAGGTGTTCATCAAGGCTCAGTCAATTAGCCCTCTTTTATTTAATATATATACTAATGACAATTCCAAAAGAAACAAAACAAATAATGATCAGTTTTATTTATCGCTTAATATAGATTACATTTTTTCTAAAATATAATGGAAACGAGACTATTTGAATAGAAATCCTTAATCAAAGTTCACCAAAAGTCACTTAAATTCTCTAAGATACATTTACAAATGCGATATACATTTTAAAGAATCAGCTCGTGCAAAAATCATGCTTCCATCGTCCATTCCCTCATAAAGTCTCTCTGCCTTACCAGTTAGCAACAAAGGCAAAATACTTAATTTCTTTACCGCATCCCACCCAAACATGACAGCATTCAAACTGAAGTTCTTCTTAAATCCTTTCGGATCTCCATTTCCATCAAAATTCTTTATGTTTATCCCCTTGTTTTCCATTCCAACACCCAAAACATTCACTTAGCCAGCTAAACAACACAAGCCAACAGAGTTTTACACGCCACGAAACAACAAAGCCAAACTTCGCACACCGCAATCACCACTTTATGTAAACTTTTGTGATCGTGAATCAAACACTTTAAAATTTTTTTTAAAACTTCATTTTCGCACTTTTTAAAATTAAAATATAAGTTTTTAAATAGTGATATTTTCTATTGTCTCACAATTGAAAGAGAGAATTTTACTTGTTGCTTTTTTTCATTTATTTTCTTTCGAACAGTGCTTTAACTTTTCTTTATCAAAAAACTATTGTTTCGACTTATCTGGACTCTAGGATCCAGGCACATTGAATAATTTAAGTTAAATATATTAGATTAGCACTTAAATCCTTTTTTGTTAGAAAATTTTAATGGTCAATGTGTTTTGATTCAAAATAATGGTTTGAAACATGATTCAAGATTGTCTGTCAATTACTTAATTGTGAAAAGCCTTAAATTTAATTGTGAATTAGGTAAAAATTTTATAGTTAAAAATTTTTGAATAAAAATAAATTAGTTGAAGACTCCTGTATATTCAACATATTTAAAAGTCATTGAATTTTTATGTCATGATTTGAAAGAGCATGTAAGAAGGCATCGATTTTGAAAGCTGCAACAACTAAACCAACTAATCACTTAATATTCTGAGAAAAATAAAAGAACAAAAGGGAGATTGAATTGATCATTAAAAAAATTTTTATTTAGAAAATTTAAAAAATAAAACGATTAAAAAAAACATTTTTTTAAAAAATAAGCTAATTACTTAAGAAATTGCTACTCTGTAACTCCTGATACTGAGTATAAATTTTGAATTAAAATTGATTTTTGTCTGGACGGTTATTACTATTTATAAGAAAATTGATGATTTAAATCAATAAAAAAATTAATCTTGAATATTTTATAAAATGTAAAAAAATTTAAAAAAATTTAAAAAAGCAAAAATGATAATAAACTATATTAAATATAAACTATAAACTATATTTATTTTCAAAATAATTTAGATTTTAAATACCATTTCTTATTTGAGAGATATTCTTTGTATTAAGTCTTGAATTAAAGTGCACTATTCATGATTGGGCTAAAAGTAAGTTTTGAGTTCAATTTGATGCCTTTTTCTTCATTATTTAAATAATTACCATTAATTTTATGGATTAGATTGATTTTAACTTTGGTTTTTTTCTCAAATACTATGTAACATAACTTTTCAATAAAAATTTTCATTTTCTATTTGAAAAGCCACCTTTCAACTTCTTTTAGGTACATATTAATAATTTTTTCAAGATTTACTTTATTTTTAAAAGTAAAAAAAAGTAGCAAAATCATCTGCAAAAAGAAGAGAGTATTGGCAGTTTGTTTTGTTTATTTTTGGTATCTTGATATCATTTTTTTCTCCTTTCTGAATAAAATTTTTAAAAGAAAATTTTTTTTCTACAAAAAAAATATAAGCGTTTCTTATTAAAACATTGAAAGCCTCAGTAATTGGTGTTTTTGTAACAAAATTGATCTATTAAAAGATCAATAGCCTGGATAAAATATTTTCGATTGGAAAGGAAATACAAGTTGCTACTGAAATTAATTGAATTTTCTTCAATTGTTAACAAAATATAAAAATACTTTTCTATCTATCAGAATCGTATTCAAAACATTTTACTGAATTTTTGAATATTTTTTGAAATAAGTGTTGAACAAAACCGATAGAGAAATTATAAATGTCAATTGTCTTGGTTAAGAATTATCTAGGAAATCAATTTTGGTCTGTTTTAACTTATATCTTTTACTTTACTTTAAATTTAATTAATAATTTGTCACCGATAGAGTTCAGTCAATTAAATGAAACAAACAACAAAACAAATTTTTTTTTTTTTTATTGAATATGTATTTAAATTTGAATCAAAAAATATTTTTTGTTAAATTACAAATTTTTTTTTAAATAAATTGTAATCCTTTTCAAACAATCCATTTCTCATTCAATATTAAATTAAGTTGTCTTTTCAATAATTATATTTATTATCAAATAATAAAATTTGTGTTTAAAATACTTTAACATAAATTGAAGCATTCAAAAAAGAGACTATAATTTTCTACTACATCTTGAATCGATAGTCTTGAATCCACATTTCCTTGCATGCATTGAATAACACATTGAAGTTTAGTGGCTGTCATCTTTAAGTTCAAATTTAGCTACATTTTTTTATTCTATTAAAATCTTACAGAAAACAATGTAGTGACAACATCAATTATACGCTCATTATTTGATGTCTGTATAGCCATTGAAGAAGATATTTCTAATAATTAAGTATTTATTCAAAAAAATTCTAAACCAAGTCTAGTATTATCATGCCAAAAGAATAAGATCTTAACCGAGATAATGACTTTATCCAGAAATCTTTTTAAAAGGATTGAAGGATAAAATTAAGTATCTTTACATCATAGCAGGATAATACCATTAGTGACAATTATGTAAGTACAATAACGATAATTACCGAATAGAATAGAACAAAAACATGCAAAAAATAAAATTTTCTGAATCATTTTTTCGATTTATAAAGACAATTGAAAATAAGTTTAAATTTATCTTATAAATACTAATCTGCCCACATAGGGTGAGAAAAAAATTAATTCAAAAAATCTTTATTTTTTGCAAAAAATTAGAAATTATAAAAAATAGTTACACCTTTTATAATCAATAACATCTTTTTAAAATGATAAGAAACATTATTATCAAAAATTATAGTTAACATGCTCAAAACTCATAAGTGTTGGTTTTGATTTACCTTTGAATTGAAAACGATTGAGAATAGCTAAAATTTAAATAATTTTAGGATTAATATATTTGAATGCAATAATAAAAATAATGATAAAAATGTTTCCTAGTTAATACAGAAAGTTAAGAAATTTAAAAAAAAAGAGAATAAAAATAATCAAGAATTCAAAAGATAAATAATTGATCGCATTTTCCGTTGTAAGTATTCTTTAATCAAATTAAACTTTTATTAATAATTCGAATAAAAATTTAAAAGTCATAAATATTTTGAAAAAATTAACAAAATTAACTTTGACATTTTTTTTTGCAAATACAAATGAGATTGACACTAGTCTCTTCGGTTGAATTGAAAAAATAAAGACAATTTGTTATAAAGAATTATTTATTATGACTTTTTATTGATCTTAAAAAAATGTAATTTTTTGTTCATCGTTTGACGTTTTGCACAACTATATTTTAGCACTGAAAAAAAATTTTGTTTCAAATCATAATTTTTATCTCATTTTAAAGTTTTGATTTTTAATTAGATGAAAAAGTATCCGGAATTTTTTCATAAAGTCATGAATCCTTTATTTTTTAAGAATAAAGACTAAGGTAAAGTGACCTAGAAAGAGAATTCAAAGCTTTACATAATAAATTTAGTAGTAGTAGTAAATAATACTGCGACCCTATTGGGTTAAGCTTCTTCGAAGCTATGGCAGTAAATTAGACTTTTTCTTGAGCCATTTGTCCAAATTAATTTTGAAGTTAATGATTGATTCGGAATTGACGATGTATTGAGGTAGACTATTCCAGACATTAACTATTCGATTTGTTAAGAAATGATATCGTTGCATGCAACATATCTGTTAATAATTTAAAAAAGTTGGATTAAGTCTCCTCTCATCCTTCTAACTTTGAGATTAGTTAAATTTAGCATTTCAAGTCTTTTAGAGTAGTCAAATTTTCGAAGTGAAGGAATTATTTTTGTCATTTTTCTTTGTACTTTTTCGATTTCATGAATATCTTTTTCAAGAAATGGACACCGTGAACTAATGGCAAACTCCAAATGAGGTCTAACCAGTGCTGTGTAGAGCATTCGCAATGTATCAATGTTTAAATACCTGAAACTTTTTCTAATCATAGCTAAAATACGATTTCCTCGACTCGTGCAATATTTTACTTGGTTAGTCCACTTCAAGTCACTTTGAACATATATACCTAATTCTTTTTCGAGAATTGTTTTAGATAAATTCTTTGTACCGTTTCTGCTAAAAAAGGTATAGTTAAACAAAGGATTCTTTGAACCAACATGGATTACATTATATTTTTCGATATTTAAATCCAACGACCAAGTAAGTGACCAGCTTGAAATAAAGTCAATAACTATTTAAGCTTTCTACAATTTTACTAGGATCATTTCTGACTAGATTATTTTCATACTTAATTGCCTTAATTACAGAACTGCTTCTATTCTTATTGTTGATATATTAATAGATAAGCTTTGGGTCTGATTTGAGAGCTTAGCTAGTTTTGTTTCATAAGTTCGACCAGCTAAGTCAACACCAGAAGCTGCTTCCTTTTTAGCTTTACTAAAAATAAGATATTGCTTAACCATCCGCTCATTTTGTATGCTTGCCAAGCTGAATATTTTATTCGCAACTCTTTCTTAACATCTTTTTTTAACCATGGAACAGATCGTATGTCGTTCGGAAAAAATACTTTTGGTATAAATCGAATCGTTAATTTTACTAAGAGGAGGACCGTAGACTATTTCTGTAATACGGTTTTGCTCTTCTGTAATAACCAGGTCCAAAATGTTACCCATAACACCTGAACCAAATTGATAAGTGGGTGAATGAACATTTTGAATTAAAAACAAATCATTAAGAGTATCGCAAAATCTCGCTGAGAAAGAATTTAATGAGTCGCTTACCAAATTATAGAATTCGGTGCTCCAATCAATATTAGGGAAATTTAAATGACCACAAATAAGAACTCCAGTAAAAGTACCACGAGTCAAAAGTTCACAAACTCTTGAAAAACTAGATATTAGAACGTCTTTATCGTTTAGATCCGGAGGTCTATAGATACAACTAATTAAAATGTTTTCTTTTCCAACCCTGATTGAGCACCATACCTGTTCAATTTTGTCTGAATTTAGTAACTGGTCATCTTTAGGGTATGTAATTAAATTAAAGGAGGTTAATTCAATTCAATAAATAAATAAATAATTAAATTATCTCTACGATAAATAAAACCTTCTCCGCCAACACGAGATTTTCGATTTGCGTTGTATAAAGTGTATCCTGGAATAGATGGACTGAATTGATCGGTAAACCATGTTTCTATTATCAAACAGCTGGATGATACTAATAAGTTCATCAATTTTATTTACAAGCGATGACGAGTTGGTGTAAAAACATTTTAATTGGCTTAAATTGACTATTAAAGGTCTGATCTTTTACCGATTTGAGAAGTTCCCCTTGAGTAATAATTATAATAATAATTTGTTAATTTTTTTCTTATTAAATATTTTATTTGTAGGTAAATTTAAAGACAGATTAAGTGACACGGTTAAATGTTGATTTTTTTGTCCGATCTGAATATATTTTCAGTAGGAAAAATTTTTTTAATAAAAATTTTAAAGTTAAACATGCTTCTGTAATATATCTTTAACCCATTACATTTAATTTTGTAAATGAATGACCAAATTCCCATCTCATTTCATATTAACAAGATTTGGGAATTCAAAAGTTATTATTCTTATGAAAAATAAAATAATTTGGTTAAAAAAAATCTTAAGTTTAGGTAAATAATTGAATTTATTTTATTTTAGTAAAATTACGCCATTCATTTTGATGGGAAATTGTACCTTTTTCGGGAAGTACACTTAAATTTTTAAGGCCCATAATCATAACTCACCCTTTTCGCAGGTATAAAATAAGCATTGCTTTTTTAATAAAAAAGTTTCTATTTGAAAAAAAATATCTAAGTTAATAAAATAGAAAAAAATGGATTTTTTCTTTGAGTTGCATCTAAAGCAGAAGATCTATTTTTTTAGGCATTGGAATGTTGCAAGTTGAGAAAAATTTATTTTCTACATTTGGTGTACCGTTCTTTTAGATGAACTTTCATTTTAATTAGATGAGGTTTTATTTTATTGAGGTAAGCTTATTAAGTTAAAGAAAAGTTTATTAAAAGAGGAATTTTTATAATAAATAGCGGTATCGAAGATTATTTGTCTTTTTTAATTAAAAAAAAAGGGAAATAAATTTTCAATAGATTATGGTTACTAAAAAAAAATGAGTCATTTTAGATTTTAAAATGTTTAAATTTATTTTGTAGCTAAGAAAAAAAAAGCTTTAATAATTTATTTAGTGATATTAAAAAATGTCTACTTAATCAAGAGATTTTTAGACCTAAAAGGATTCAACCTATAATTTTGCTGCTAATCTCTGAGAAGTATCAGTGAACAAAAAATCGTGTATTATGAAAATACTTTTAAACAAAACTTTTCAAATGATATTTTGATTTTTTACTTAAGAATTAATTTCCCAAGTACGTTGGGATATTTTTTTATCTTATTTTCAAGGTTCTCTTTCTTATTATTAAAGAAAAATGTGACTAGGCCATCCGCCAAAAGCAAAGAATATTCTTTATTTGTTATTTTATGTTTGGGGATATGGTTTATAAATATGATAAACAAGAATGAACTAAGTAATAAATCTTGCTTATTATATACGCTTGTTCTTCAAGATATTTCTTTGTTTCTACTTTACTTTTATTTTTTTAATAATTTTTTTAAAATTTTTAAATCTTCTTAAAGCAGGTTAATTAATTAATAAATAAATAGCAATAAATGTCAGAAAAGAAAAATATAAAATAAGATTTTAATAATTCTGAACATGTAATAATAAAGTTTTTGTTTTTGAACACTTTGGTAACATGTTCAACTTATCCTTATGTTGTAGTCCTTTAAATGACAACAACTTCTTTCAACTTAAAGAAGAACTTTGTTTAGTCAATTTTTAACTTGAAATTGGTTCAGTGTAAACTGAATCGATTCCATTTATTTAAATAAATATTAAAAAAGAACAATTTCTTTGAATTCTTGTTAGGACCTAAATAACGTAGAGACATAAAATATAAAGGTCTATAACACTTAAATATGAACAGCAAAACAGTATTTATTCGTATTCCTGACGCTCCTAGTCACCGCATCCAGAGTGTTCCAGTTTACGGTTTGTAAAAAAGTTTTGTCTTACTCGACAATTGCGGATGGTTTTATGCCAGTTCAGGTACCATTTTAGAGAATCTAGGCTGAACTTGCTCGAAACGGAGGTCAATTAACTTTAGGGAAAGTATTTGATTGCTAGTTGTATTCGACTTGACACCATCGTTGCTCTTGCCACTGCTAGTTTAGCCTGTTCTCTTGACTTTTGGTCAAGAGTGACTATCACGTCCCATGATTGTTTTTGCCAGCGTGAGGCCCCCGAGCTGATAATCATATTTCCTGTTGTTGAAACCGCATGACGACATACTTTTCTTTGTTGAATTTAGTTTGTCATGTGTCTGATAATATTACCAATCTGTTTAGAACTGACTGCAATTCCATCGAATCCTTTTTACGCATCGCTCATCTCGCCAACTTGCTATTGTCCGCTTAGAGCTTATAAGGTGAGCTGCAAACTTCTGGCATGTCATTAATGAAAATGATGAAAAGAATAGGACCAAGGACTGATTCTTAAGGAACAACGCTGGTAACCGGCACCCAACTCGCTGCTTGCGATTGCTCATGTGGATCCTTTTAATGATTTAGTCTAGAAAACGGAATACACTTAGTTTAATGAGAAGCAGTTTATGTCAAAATCAGACTTGTTTTTATGTCAAAAGTTTATTAAGTCAAGTCAAATCAATGACTTAATAAATCCCTATTTGATACCAATAAAGTAGTCGCTTTCAAATTCCTGGCCGTTAATCTTAACCTATGTGCTCTGTAAATGTAACCATATTTAGAAAATAATTCTTTCAACTGGTCCAGATGAAGCAGGTATTGATAAAAATTGTGGTTGTGAAGTTCGTTTCAATTCGATCATTTCAATTCAGAAAAACTTTTTTTCTAAAAGAGATAATTCAGTTCTGTAAAATGCTTAATTATAAGCAAATTTGCTTAATGCAGTAAAATAAGTCTGCAAAATACTATGCAATTTTCTCCATTTTGCACGCCATTATAAAGTATTCTAATCAAGTGTGCAATTACATTGCAGAGTTTTTGCAGACATAGTATGTGTCATAGGCAGCCGGCGGATGCCTATGACACATACAGTTCATCAACAAGTCCATCGTTTCTAGAAGATTGGTAACGCACACTTTTTGAGCCATGAATCCGTGCTGTTTATTAGTGATGTGATTGCTCTTCTCGAAATGTAGTTCTAGAAGAGCGGCTCCAAGACTTTATGAAATTCTGCAAATTGAGCAAAATTTAAACTTTGGTAGATTTGACTGAAGTTTATTTTCAGAGATTTTGAAAATTTTTAGCAGACTTTAGCTAATGATGCAGCTATGTACGTTGCTCTTTGTTGCATCCACATAGCTTGGATAATTTTTAGCGTTAAATTATGTTCTGTTCTGTAAAGTTGCACCATGTACCATAATTCATAAAAACTTAAAACTTTTAAATTCAATTTCTTCGGCCTTATTGAGTTGAATCCCACTCAGTTTTAAATTAAAATTTAAAATATTTCAACCGCACAATTCTTCAAGGAAAAAATTCCCTAACTTTCATTGCGATGTACTCAAGCAACATTTTAATTTAATTTGTTCTTTTATCTTCTCTTTAATTGCAGACATAATTCTTTTTTATTTTATTGTAACTGAACCACAAAAACTAGTTAAATACTCAATTTTGGCACTAATTTATTCGTTTAAATTTTCAAAATAGCCAAAATATGTTCGTAATCAGCATTATTAAATTTCATTTTTAGTATCGTATCATATTTATGGCATGCATTACTTTGTTTAATTAAAATTTCCTATTATTTGATCCTTTTTGAATGATTGTGATGACGGTTTTTAGCTATCAAAATAGTAATAAATATAATTAATTTTATCTATGTTAATTTGTCAAGTGTTGATTTTATGGACAACTTCCCAAAATTCAATGCTTGTTATCTTTATCTTGTTAATATGATTACAGATTTCTGTAAAATATCAAAAAAATTCAAATTGCTTTTCGTAATTAATAAATGTGTTTTTAGTTTAATCAAGAATGTTCAAATTTTGGATCTGTTTAAAGATTTTGATTTTTGGTGAACTTGAGAATGTTTATCTATCGACTCAAACTGAATTTCAATTGAAAGTTTTTTTTTAAATGACTAAAAAACTTGATATTTATTTTTAATTTCTATCAGATAAAATAAATACGGGTTTAAAGAACTTTTTTGGAATACCTTATTTTTACACTATAACTATTTTACTACGATCTAAGGTTTACGTAAAATTATCAAAATCAATGCTCTATAAATAGGCAAAATTATTCAATAATTTAATTAATTAGTTGTATGAACAAATTCAATTATTTATTTTGTGTTAAATATTGCTAAATAATGTTCCGATCTTATTCTTATCGAAACACATCTTTATACTTTAAATTTTGTATTATTATTCTGGTGCAAATTGAGGAAATTTCCACAGATTTTGAGTGATTCACATAAATCTAATAAAATAACTGTTTTTAAATTATAAAATTTGAGTTTTTTCATGTTTTCATCATTTTTTTTCCGAACATTGGTATCAATTAGTGATCATACATCTTGTGACCGCTTCCATAATCCAACTTTAACGTGGAACATTAGGCTGAATTATTTGGCGAAACCAATTTGATTTTCAGATTTTACAACAAATTCGATCAGGATTCTAAATGATTTAGATTTTTCATTTTTTAACTCTATTTAATAAAAAGTGAATAGAAAAAATGGACTCTTATCGGACATAATCCTTTACAACTATTTTAATTATTTATAAAACTTAAAAATTAATGTATAACAAAAGATTAGTTCAACTAGATACAATCATTTTTACACTTTCAAATTCTTTTGTGTAGTTCAAAATTCAGAAAAGAATTCGCTGCATGAAAGAGTCTCTTGCTATGAAGCTTTTGATCATATTCATTAGTCAATTTATCTGCCAACTTAGGCCCAGTATCGCTAGAAAAAATTAACATTTAAACGTTAACACTTAGCCCAAGTCATTACGGTACTGCCATGAACGGTCATTTACTTAAAAAAAAAAAAAGTCAAGTTAAAGAAAAGGACTTGATGAAGTTCATTAAAAAAATCATTAAAAGCCGAACTTTTGATAATTTTTTCAACTTTTTCATTTTTAATAAAAAAAAACTGTTCTACTAAATAATTTAAAACAATATGGGCAACGTGAAAATTGAGTAAATTTATTAAAAAAATTAAATTAAAAAAAAGTAACTAAATAAGATTTTATTTTAATTTTTGAATTCTTTTAAATTGAAATGTTAAAAAAAATATTTCAATTACTTTTTTGTACTAAGTTTTAACATTGCACCAATATGGATTTTTCTATTCTATTAACTTTTTTCTTAAATAAAATTTTAATATATATTGCACAATTTTTTAATTCTAGTTCAAGTTTTAGTTAATTTTCAATCGGGTTCCGGGGTTTATAATCCGTATTTAAGAGACAGCTATACTTTTATGATTACAAATTGATAGCCAGCATTCTAAACTACAAAAATAAATTAAATTATATTTAATGCCTATTTTAATTTGAGGCTGAGGGTAGCGAAAAGATAAAAAATAAAAAAGGTAAAAAAAGTGTAAAACTGAAAAAAGTATGATCAAGCTGATACATTATTTAGGAATGAAATTTATAAGAAAAATCCAAAATCAGAAAATTAATTTTTAAGTTTAATATTTTATATTTTTTGGAAATTTTAATTTCAAATTAACAAAGATAATTATTTTTCAATATATCTAAAGAAAAAAGTATTAATATTCCCAATTAAACGAATAATTATTTTTAAATAGGAAGACAAATAAATAATCTATGTGCTAGGTCGAGACAATAAAGCTCAATTTATATATTTTATTCCAGAATTATATTGCTTGTTTATTCAGCTCTAGAGCTTTCAAATTTAGAGATCGAAAATAAATAAAATATTTTTTTCTGATCAAATTTTTAATTTCATTTTCTAGGATTTTGATAATAGCAAATGTGTGCAAGGCAAAAGGAATAATTTATGTATTTGATTATTTTTCACTAGTTTTACTACTTAGACTTTTAATAAATGGTTATTTCTTCAGTTCGCTGTGTGTGTGTGTGTATGTGCTAATTTTGTTTTTTTCTGAATTTCTTTATTTTGAAAATCGATTTTTTATTTTGGTCTATTTGCTTTTTTTTCAGTAGTTTAATTTTGAACTGCAGCTTTTGCGAAAAGTCTACACTCTTACTTTGATGATACACATCGAAAAATATTTATTGATTTTGGACTTTTCTATGTGTTTAAATGAAGCAAATAAATGATCTAGTAATAATTTTTGAAAAGCTCTTGAATTATTTTAATAAAAATTATTTTTTTAGAAATTTTTTCAAGCAGCTCTAAATGATTTTTTTTAAATTTAAAATCAAACATGGTACATGTCGAATGGATCAATTGATTTTAATTTCATTTGTTAAGGAAAAATACACACATTTTTTTAAATCAAATTCGGACACATAGAAACTATTCAAATTAATTACACTAACCTAATTACAGACCAAATGACCCAAATGAATCACACTTGAGTCCATTGACAGAAGAAGAATAACGTGAGGACACGCATTATCAGTTTGAGGATTAAACTCTTTATTTAAAAATAAATGATTGATAATGGCAAAAAATTTTTATAGATCTTATGGGTAAGCTATTTTTGGGCTTTTTTTTCTTTTTTTAAGAGAATTTTAAATGGCTTTATCTAATTTAATGTGTCAATAGAAACAAAAATTTTGCTTGAAGTGACTCTTCACTTGGCAAAATTGTTTTAAAAGCTGATAAATAAAAATAGCTGTCGGCATTTGTTAAGATAAAAATACTTTGCTTGTTAGTCTAAATGATTTTGAGGTTGTATGTTTAGTTGAGTGGTATTTTCTTGAGTTCAACTTCTTTATTGCTTAAAATGGTTTTTGTTTATTATTTTAGCTATTAGGAAATCTTGTTGAGAAAGAGAGAAGTAAAAGAGAGATTTATGTAATTTAGTCTCTAGGTGAGGATCATTTAGTGAAAGCATTTCTAGTTTCTATTTCAGTTTTTGTTTTTCAATATTTGATTGATTTTATTTGGTAGCAAACTAAACCATTTGTGAGCAGATTTTAAGTTTACTTTTACTCTAGATTCATATCGAAACATTAATAATAATAAATTAGTTTCAAGAACTTTTTTCATTTTTCTTCCTTCATTTAAATTAACTTTGATGGATAAAATTTGAAAAAAATTCTCAAATAAATAAAAAAGATTTTGTAATCACATTAATCAAATTTTTTTCTCATGTTGAAAATCTTAAAAATTTCCACCAAGCATGGTTTTGCCAATGTTTGTCTCTCTCTCTTCTTTACAAAGCAGCACATTCATTTTTCCCTTATTCACTACTTGTGGAGCATAGGGTCATTATCCGATCGTGATTGTTGACCTTCCGCCCTTAAAGAACCTTACGTCGCCCTTGTGGTGTCCATTGAAGGCCTTTTTTAGGTCTGTTGGGTTAATTGTGTTTCTTTCATTCTAAGTACATGCCAGAGTTGTTTAAAAGTCTCAAGTCAAGTCCAAGTCCGGACTTTTTTTTTTCAAAAGTCCAAGCCAAAGACTTTAATTTTATTTAAAAAAATAAAAAAAGTCCGGACTTGACTTGAGACTTGAGACTTTTAAACAACTCTGGCATGTACTTAGAATGAAAGAAACACAATTAACCCAACAGACCTAAAAAAGGCCTTCAATGGACACCACAAGGGCGACGTAAGGTTAGGTAAGGCATGTACTACATGCCCGAGCCATCGCAGTCTTTTATTCTCAATGCACTTACTTGATGGCTCTGAATTTGCATTTGACAATGTCTGAGGCCAGTGGATCCCGCAAGCTTCCAGTGTGGAATGTGTTCAAGCTTTTCTTGTCAGGTTCACACATCCCCCAACTTTCACTTCCGTACATCAATGTCGATTTTACTGCAGTGTTGTACAGTTTAAGTTTGACATTCGTTCTTTAAACAATTTTGGCTTTGAAACTCTTTCGCTTTTTCTTCAAATTTAGAAAAAATTTAATTTTAAAAATATTTTAAAGGAGTTTTGTAATAAAAAAAGGCAGTGATGGTGGCATTGGATCAGCTATTTTAGTGAAAAGGAACCTTATTTAGCAATTTAAAAAATCTCGCATCGTAAAGCTGATCTTTGTTTTTTTCTGAATCACGGGGCTGAAAGCTAGACCCAGTCTGCCCAAGGATCTTGCCCAAAATTTTTATAATAACAGAAAAATATCTTTAGAAATAATGTAATGGAGAATAGTTTTGTGATATTTTTCTGAATAGATAACTTGCACTTTGAAGCCGACACTGCCATTGTCACTGCCACCCAGCTATTTCAAGTAAATACTCTTGATGAAAAAGAGAGTAAATTTGTTTCTAAAAAGTATTTTTGCCTAAAAAAAACACGATTTTAGATTAAAAAGATGACATGCAAATTTAAACTAGACACAATTAGATTAGAATGACGTCTATAATGGAAAACGGTAGTTTAGACTTTGCGGCAGATGTTTCATCATCGAAAAAAGATTTGGAAGAGGAGCAAACAAAATGTTTGCAGCAATATGTTGACTCAACTGCCATGGCTGAGCTTGAAGCAATTTTTGTTGATTCAGCGGCCGTTTCCAACACTCCAAGTGAAAAAAAGACAGACTTTGATGCCTACTCTGACCAAAATGACAATCTAATCAAGCCCGAGGCTGCGGACAAAACCGACAAGCTCTCAGTTGCCAACCACACAATGCTGGTCAACCACAGTTCCAGTCTCAATTCAAATTCCTCAACGAGTGGCTACACGTCGGGCCGCTCAAGCCCATTCAACTCGAACCTCATCATCAACCTAAACCAGCCTAGTAACTTTGAGCACAAACTAAACTCGAATCAACTTGATAATTCACAAAAATCAAAGCTTCAATCGATGAATAGCCTAATCGATGATTTAATAATTTTGAACAATTCAAATGAAAATGAATCAAATCAGGCCAAAAGTGCGGAACAAAATTACAATAGCCGAATGAATTTCCTAAGTGCACTTGATCAAAAACAGCAGAGCGATCAAGAAGATCAGGCCAGCTCGAACTATTCCAATTTGAACTACTTGATCCGGAGAGAAAGGTCTCTGGACAGGTGCACTGCCACAGAGTCATATTTTGAAAACTTAACTCCACTGTCCAACTCGGCAACAAACACACCATCTCGCCGAGTAACAACAAGTCTTTTTCCGACCTATTCCAATTCGACTCTTTTTTTGAGTGCAGTCGCTTCAAAGCCCAGTCGGCTTCATAATCATCATCATCACAGGTCAAATTCAATCATAAATGCCAGCTCTGGTGGCCAGTGTGCCAATTTCAACTCTTTTAATTTGGAGAGCATTTGCGGTGGTCTTAGGTCGTCAAACAAAGCGCTGTCTTCGACTTCAATTCAGCGCGACACAAGCGTCACTTCGCTCAAGTCCTTGAATCAGGCTGATTCCAACCAGTCTAAGATAAACTTCATCAAAGACCTACAGATAAGGCTGATGGACATGCAGAAAGAGTGCTATTTTCTAAAGTGCGAGCTTGATACATGCCAACAAAAGCTTGCTTCCAATATGCAGAGCATCAAGCAGTTTTGGAGCCCGGAGCTGAAAAGAGAGCGGCAAATGCGCAAAGAAGAGCAACAAAAGTACCATGTCCTGCTCGACAAATTCAAAATTCTGCAAACTCAGAACCAAAACTTGCTGGGCTCATTCGAGCAGCGGGCTCTCTATGTTCAGCAGCTCGAGATTCAAATTGAACAAATGCAGCAGGAAAAATTTGTTCAAAGCGAATTTTGTGCGACAAGTAATTCAAAAAATTTTTCCAAAGAAAAAAGTCTGCTGAAAAAAACCATCAACGAGTTAGAAATGAGAATCCATGCTCAAAAGCAATCGTTGAATACTAAAGATGAAACGATCAAAAAACTGTTCCAAATAGTAAAGACACTGAGCACTAAAGACATGTCCAATGGTGACTTGAGCTCATTGAGCACCAAAACAGATGAAATCGTAAAATTCATTTTGAATATTTTTGCTTTGATTTAAACTGAAATTAAATCTAGTTTCAGCAGATGAACCAAATGGAAAGCTTTAGTCAGCAAGTTGAGGCCACAAATGCCACACTTTTAAGCGAGCAAAATGGTCTCAGAGAACGGCTGCTCGAAGAGGAACAAAAAAATTCTCATCTCCAGCAATTTGTCTATCAACTGCAGCAGCAAAAATCCAGCTTGATTTCCCAATTGAGCATAAACACTTCCAACAATTCAACTCTTTCAAACAATAAAAATGTAATTTTTTATCTCTTAAAAACTAAAGGTTTGTTCATATCTCATACAAAACTTTCAATTATTCAATTAGTGCTTATTGAAGGTAACATGTTTGACATTTTAGAAAGACATATTTAAGATAAGGCAAATTTTTGATAGATTGTTTAACAAATGAGTCAAAGTTTTCTTTAGCTAATGTGAAAGTCAGCACAGTTTTAATTTAGAAGAAACCCCTGAGCGGATAAAAAAAATTTTAAGATCACTCATCCAAAATCCTTGACGTAGAAAACCATGAATTTAGTCTAAATTTTAGGAAAAATTTTAATTTTTTAATTTTTTTTTCATTTGAAATTTCGAATGTAGAATTTGGTACAATCAATAATTTAAAAACTAAAATATCCACAATTATATTCATTTAGATTCATAAAAAATAACCAAAAAAAACGTAAAATCTAAATATTTAAAACTCAAATATGTGAAAAAAAGTAAAATTTACATGCATATACTTACGATAACTAACTTTAATTATTATTATTATTTATTTGTTTTTCTGTTCGAGCATACGCTCCTTCAGATAAAAAAAAAAAGAAATAAAATAAAATAAGATAAAATAAAATAATTAAAATAGTTTAAAAAAAAAATTTACATTTAAAGTAAGTTATTTTTCATTTATGAATGAAAAGGATGCGATACAAAATTAATATTTAAAACTTTAATATTTGAATAAAGTGCTTTTATAGTCATCTTAATCCATTTTTTTAGATTACATAATATATATGTTACCGTAAAATTCTAAAACACGTAAATTAACAAATTTGCTGGTCTAACAGTAAAAATGTAAAACATAAAAAAGTGAATAAATTTTAGACATTTTCATCTGATTTTTTTTAAATGAGTAAATTACTGAAACGAAAGGTATATTTTCAAAATAAAAAAAACAAATACTTTTCTTTTTGAGTTTTAGTAATTTGCTGTAATTTTTTTAGTAAATTACTGAAATAGTGTAATCAAAAATTTGAATTTTGCTTGAATTCCCTCCATGACATCTTGAGTTACATAACAACTGGGATTTTTTGCAACCGCCGCGATTTTTCATACATTGACCAGTACAGTTGAATTTTACCATACCTTGACCACCAAGCAAGCTTCTGGAATATATTTCTTACATTTTTTCATCATTTTTTGTGCTTGTTTTTGTTGATTATCACGTACATTATTTCTTATACCAACAAAGAATTAGCTTTATCGATAATATCATCAATAGGAATATCTTCATTTGATGGCTCTGGATTAATCATTCTTCAAATTTTAGTATATTACTGAAACAAAAAATTTGTTTCACATAATTACTAACTGAAAAGTAAATTTACAAAATTACTAGTAAAAAAAAACATAATTTTATTCCTATTTGTTTTACGTTTTTACTGGTAGACCAGTAAATTCACAAATTAACGTGTTATAGAAATTTACTGTTACAAATATATTAATTTTTTTACAACTTTAAAATAGATTTTAATTAAAAACTTAAGAAAAGAAAAAAACAATTAAATTCATTGAAATTCATTCATTCAAGTTTTTCTTACAAGAAATGTTGTTTGTACAGTATGTCACAAAAAGTTAGAATCAAATTGAAAAAAATAAAAATATTGTTTTTTTTGCAATTAAAAAAAATCGTTAACTTTGAATTTTTTTCAAATAATAGCTTTTTAAAGTAAGACCTAAAAATCTGACAAAATAGAGAAAAAATGGGTAAAAATAAAATAACTGATCAACAGAGATGGCAAATTGTTGTTTTTTTTAAAAATTAGACAAAGACTGAAAGAGAAATAGCCGAGTTAACGAAATAATGAACAAAAAACAGTCAAATAGAAAAAAAAATTTAAATATTTTGAATATTTCTGGCAGAAATATTAATTAAATCATTTAATCCACACTTATGTAAAAAAATTTTAAATCAATTTTTAATAAGAATTTTTCAATGTAATAAACAAAATATATCAATCAATTAAATAAACAATACTATTTTATTTTATTTTTTTTATTCTGGCAGCGGAGCAACAGGTAACTTGTTACGTTTGTATTCTCAAATTTTTGTTATTTTATACGCAAAATTGGAGAATTGGATTAGCAAAAAATTAGATTAATTCATGTCAATTCACCAATGTACATTTAAAGTCAAAAAGACAATTTAAAATTATTACAAAGAATTTTTTTTAATTAAAAATTTATTTTTTTGTTTAAAAAAATGGGAGAGTATAATTAAGATCAATGAAGAAAGATTAAATTGCAGGATATAAATCAAATTTCTAATGAAACTGGCAAGATTTTTTTTAAATTTTTAGTAGAAAAAATTTTATTACATTTTTAACGAGGAAGAATGATAAAAAATTTACGGCGGTGAAGTTTGGAGTAAAAAAATTAAGGCAAAGCACACTATTTTAAAAATTAAAAAAAAATTTTAGCATTAAAATCAATTAAAAGTTTTATTGTGTCACAAAAAAAAGTCAAAAAAACTTAAAATTTAGTACTGGTTCTATCAATATTCGATCTATTTTCCAAATATAAATTTTTTTTATTACATGGCTTTGTATACATTTAACAACTTTTAAAATTATTATACTGTAATTTTTTACAATACTTATAAATAATTGATATAAAACTGAGATCAAATTTAATTAAAAATGCTTTTCTACAGTTTGTGCTCCAAAATTCACAGCCGCAAAATTTTATCCTGTTTTTTTTTTTACAGTGACATTCAATTTTTACTGATTATTTACTGATTATTTACCTGTTTTGGCCTTATTTTACTGAATTAGAAAGCCTTAATATTCTGTTTTTAAATTTTATGCGTGTTTTTTTAAACGAAATAAAAAATTGTGAAATTAATCTTCTAGTTCTTTTTCAGTCTTTAATTCAAACTAAACCCTCTGAATTTTCTATTTTTTGCTTTAATTTAGAGGGTTTATTTATTTTAATAAAATACGAAGTTAAAAAAAAAATTAAATGAGCATGATATGAATAAAAATTCTAAAATATCAGTTCAAAAAAAATTTATTATTTTTATTCGAATGAACTATAACTTGTTTAACAATTGAGTCAAAGTTTTTTTCAGCTAATGTGAAAGTCCGCACAATTTTATTTTAGAAGAGAACCGTGAACAGATCGGAATGATCATGAATCTCCCTTTCAGCCTCGTGATTGAGAAAATAAAATTTTTAAAAAAAATAAATATTTATTTAGATTAAAATAATTGGTTTTAATAAAAAAAAGACAATTAGTACTTTCAATACGGATTATTGACATTCTAGAAAAACATATTTAAGACAAGACAAATTTTGTAATAGCTGAATTTCGAGAAACAAATCTCACAAATAAAGAGTATTAAATGGGTGATTAGAAAAGAGAATGTGGCAAAATATTTAGATTATTCACCTAAAATCCTTGATGTTAAAAATCATCAATTTAGTCTAAATTTTTGGAAAAATTTAAATTTCTAATCTAAAATCTGGTAAAATTAATAATCTAAAAACAAAAATATTTACAATTTAATTCATAAAAATTAACCAAAAAAAACGCAAAATTAAGAAAAGAAAGACAATTTGTACAATTTCTAATAAAATTAGCATTGAAGTTAAAAATAAAAAATTTGCAACTTTAAATAAGTATTTACAGTAGTGTTTTGATACTTGTGTTTTTACGTAAATTTACGTAAAAACAAAAATGCCAAAAAATTGATCAATTTTTGTTAATTTTTCAATAAATTTGAATAATTTAAAAAAACCATTGAAATTTTAGTAAAAAAATAATTTATCAAATTCTACTTTTTTTTACGTAAAAACTTTTTTCTGAAATGGTAGAAAATGGTAAAAATTAGTAGTAAAAATTTTTTATTTGATAAAATTAAAATTAAAAAAATTAAAGTTTTGACAAATCCCGTTTTTTTCGATCACTAAAGGTAATACTTTTATCAAAAAATCAGCTTTTATGAAATTATTTTTTCAATTAGGTTTCTTGGTTCTTGGTTCAGTTATTTCTTTTCACATACAGTAGTGATTTGATACTTGTGTTTTCACGTAATTTCGCGTAAATTAACGTAAATTTACTCAAGTAAAATTATTACTGTATATGAAAATAAATAAAACAGTTTTGCTAATTTGTATTAAAAGTTTTGTATGAAATTTCTCAATGCCAAAGCATTAGTTAACTTTTTCAATCTAGGACTCTTTTCATTTATTTTCGTACTTGGATACAAATCCCGGGACTAATTTGCTATGTGAAGCCAACAAAGATAGCCGAATAAAGCAACTGGAATTTCAAATCAAGCAACTGCAGGATGAGATAGTACCGAGCAAATCTATTAGCCAGAGATATTCCATGAATAACTCAATGAATGACGATTTGCAGTATGATACCAAAAATGAGCTTAGTCCGAATGGGTCGGCAAAAATTCCAACAAGTTCAACTCACATGGAACTCTTGCGAACAAACGAAAAGTTTTTCAAAGAGAAAATTGATGTTCTAAAATTGGATTTAAGCCGGAAGGAAACCGAACTTCAGCAACTGAAGACTAAATACGAAACATGCGAAAGCAAAGAAAAAGACCTGCAACACTATCTTACACTTTTAAAAGAATCTCTAGTCAGCAAAGAACAGCAAATCACCATGCAACAGTCAGAAGTATCTGAATTGCGCAATAGAATAAAGGAAAAGGAAAGTTTAATTGAGAAAAAAAATCAGCACATTCAGCAAATTCAACTGGAAAAGCACCAACGCGATTCCGATATTGGCGAGTTAAAAGACCAAATGGACATAAAGGAGAGGAAAATAAACGTGTTGAACCGCAAAATCGACAACTTAGAGGAACAGCTCAAGGACAAAGAAATGCAAATCAACACTCTTAGATCAAAGTTGAGTACAAGTTCAATGGGCTTGTATCAAAGCAATGTGATGCAAAACTTGGAGCAATCAATAGAGCAAAAGGACAAATTGATAGAAAAATTGACCAAGGATGCCATGAATCGTCCTCAAAGTCAATCGCGTGATCTAGAGCTCACCGAACAAATTGAAACATTGAACATATCAATGAAAGAATTGACCGAAAAAGTCGAGCTTAAAAACAAAGAAATCCAAGATTACCAAAACGAAGTCTATGATCTCAGAGACGAGCTGGAAAGCTTCAAGACTCAGTTGATTAGAAAAGATTCACATGTTAATTCATTGGAAATGTCGTTGACTCAGAAAAATGAGGAAATCGAAATCATTGAAGAAAAACTTCATCGCTTGCAGAAACACCAATTTCAGCTCTCTACCTCAAGCTCAAATCAAAATCAACAAGAATTGGACTCGACGAAAAAAGTGGTGTCCAATTTACAAAAAGATCTTCAATCGAAAGAAATTCAAATTCAACAGTTGACCACGGAGCTGATCACACTGAAGGAGTTGATTGACGACTTCGAGGAGCAGAAACAAGTCCTCAAATCCAAACTGGAACAGCAGCAAATCCAATTTAGCCAACTGGAAGAACACTTTGAACAAAGCACTCACCAATACCAACTGCAATTGAGTCAACAAAGAGAAAAATATGAAAATCAAATTGAAAATTTGGCGGCTAGCAATTTTGAAAAAAACGAAATGGACAAACGTGTCCAGGAGAACCAGGAAAAAAATTCAATGGAACACATTATCAAAAGCTTAAAAGAACAGCTAGAGGATCAAAAAAACGAAATTTCTAGACGCGATGAACAAATATCTAAGCTAAATCAAAGATTAAAAGACTTGGAAGAAGCTTTAAGAGAAAGTGTGTCAATTACTGCTGAAAGAGAACTTTGTTTCGCCCAGCAGAAGCAAAAGACAGAACAAATTGAAAATGAAGTAAATTTTTAGGAATTTTAACATGCCAAAATCTCTCACACCTATTACTTTACCTGTAAAAAAATCCTTAACAAAAAGGAAAATTGAAGTTTCAGGCCGATTTTGCGATCGAAACGATCATTTAAAATTTTAAAACTTAATTAATCAAGTGATTTTGATAATTTTTTTAAAATAAATACTAAAAATTACTGGACGGACGTTATTTCTTCTGCTAGTAATTCTTTTTCACCTACTTCTAAAATTATGTTTATGATAGCAAAAATAAAAGTATTAAAATTTTGAGTACAAAAAAATATTGGGTCTATAAAAGTTACTTTTATTCTACCTAGAATATTATTCCCTAAAAAAATGCTAAAAAAAAGGAAAATCACTCGGAGTAATTTTACATTACAAAAATAAAACTGAATAAATCTAGACATTTTTTTGCAGCAATTTTCGCAGCTAATTCCTCAAGCGACTGCCCCTTTATTAAGAATTTGAACAACTTTAGAGATAGTTGAAATTTATGATGTTGTAACACAAAAAGGTAAAAAGGAAACATGTAAAATATGCAATAAAGAGTTTGTTAGATCAAAGACACATATGACTAGAATTCATAAAATTAATGTATAAAAACTGATGAAATAACAACAATTAATTGATATAATTGATAATTTGAATAAAATATTTTCTATTAAATTACTTTTTTAGCATTTTTTTAGGGAATAATATTCTAAGTGGAATAAAAGTAACTCTTATAGACCCAATATTTTTTTGGGTCTGAAAAGATTACTTTTATTCTACCTAGAATATTTAAGGTAGAGTAAAATGGACGGCACCCAAAATTTTATTCATATTAGGTTTTAAAAGAAGAAAAAAGAAATTAAGCTTAGTGCCGACAAAAAAATAAAAATTTCATGTGTAAATATCAAATTTATTTATTTTTTATCTGTCTTTTTGATTATCTGACAGAGCTATTTTCTGTATTTCTTTTTTTAGTTGTAGAACCACGAGGTCTGCCACAGCGTTTTGGGCCATTTGAAGATTTTTCTGCATCAGCTTGATAATTTTGATCAATATTTAAATCATTCGGTTCATTTAATTGTAAAGGATTTGATAAGTTTTCTCTATTTATAACATTGGATAAATCGTAATACTCTTGAAACGAATTTTCCAAAAGAGTAACTTGTTAGTGTTGCTGTTGCTATCAAGTGTTAAGTAATTCAAATTTTCGATTAATATTAACTGGTTTTTTTCTTATATTTACTGTCAAAATTAGCTAGCTTGTTTTAATTTTTTAGGAAGCATAAAAAAAATCTAGCTATCAAATGTAAAAATTTAACAATCATTAATTAATTTTTTTTACTAGCAGTTAAAAAAATTTGCAAGCAGAAAGAAATAGATCTGTTACTGGACATGGTATGTCTAATAATGATTCATAATCAAATTAACACCAAAATGATGGACCTCTAATTTTTTTAACAAAAACAATCAATAATTTAAATAATTTAGGTTAAGTTAACTCAGATATTCATTCATTTAAACTAAATAATTTTATTTTTCCACTTAAACATATAATAAATTTCAAAAATAGAATTTTTTTACTTAAAAATTTTTATTTAAGTAAATTTAAAAAAAAATTAAGCCTATTAAAGTTCAATTAAATGGAATATTTTAAAATTTTAAATATGAAAATTAACTTGACATGTAAAGTAATTGTTAAAGAAAAAAATAATTTTTTTTCTATTTATTAAAATGTTACATTTTATATTTTGATCTTTTGATCTTGATCTCAAACTTCATTTTGCCAAAAAAAAATTATTTTATTGTTGTTAAAAGTACTCCTCTTATAGAAAAAATACCCAATTTATTGTCAAAAAAAAAAAGAAAAAAATTTCAAAAAAATAGATATAAATTTTTGTTCGGTGCATTTTTTCTTTGTTTGAACCCGTATTATCAACTATTGGATTATATTATATTAATATATGAAATATTGGATTTTTTTTTCGTAAAATTTGGTTAATTTTTGTTAATAAAAAAATTTGATTATTTTTTACGAAAATTTAAAAAATTTTACGAGAAAAAAATCCAATATTTCATTTAATTAAGTAAAAAAATAATGGATAGAAGAATTATATTTTTCAAAAAATTTTGGAACTGTTTTTTTACGTTCATATCCATTATTTGACAATAATTTACGATAATCAAATTATTATTAGTTTTATTTTTTTCTATAAAATTAGTATTTTTAGGTAGGACTATTTAAAAAAAGGGTCTATATTTTGAACACAAAAAATTACCATTCAATACTATCACAAGTCGTTTAGCACAAAAGTGAAAATTTAAATCAATAAAGAGAATAAAGTCTAAGGTAAAAATTATGAATAGATAGACTGAATTTAAGCTTAATTCTACGAAATATTCTTATTGAAAGATACGTGAAACAATTAGGGACATTTTTAAGTAATTTTTAGAGGGGTCTAGTGGAAAATATGAACAATTGTTCACAAAAAAATGTGACCATGAGTATCAAGTCCAAAATGTGAACATTTTGTTCACATAATCTCTGATCACATATGTGGTGACCAAAATAGATAAATAAAAATTTTAAAAAATTTTTCGAGTCCAGTTTTTATTTTTTGTGAACATTTATTTTAGAATAAAAGTTTAAATATAAATGCAAATCAAAAAAAAGATAAATACCAATTCCTTTTTTAATAGTTTTTATGATTTTTTGCCATATGCAACTTTACACCCTTGATGTTTTTCATTATTCTCCACATTAATCACACGGTTCAGGGTTTGCATTTTTGCTGAGTGCTGTTTTTACTACATTCAAAGTTTCTTGAGAAGTAGTAATTTCAGTCATTGCTTTTTCACCTGCGTTTAGATTTAACACGCTTAATTCCTTATCTTTTGTAATTAAACTCTCACTAAAACTCAACTTGGCATCACTATTTTGGTTATTTTTTGGTGTATCATCGGATTTTGATTTAACTAAAGTAACGGATTCTAAATCAATATTTTCATCCATAATTTTAACTTTTCAACTAAATAATTTTTTTTTGAATTTTGAATAGAATGATGAAATCTAAATTGTATTTTTTAGCTTAATCATAGTGTAAAAGAATAAGAGTTAAAATAGCATTTTAAAATAGTGTTTTTAAATTTTTGTCTTTTTTAAATTATTTAATTTTTATTTTTTTAATCTAAAATTTGGTGAACATTTTTTTGTGACCAGTTTTTGGTCACCAAATATGTGACCAGAGATTATGTGAACAAAATGTTCACATTTTTGACTTGATACTCATGGTCACATTTTTTTGTGAACAATTGTTCATATTTTCCACTAGACCCTTTTAGAGTTGTTAGAAAATAAATTTAAATCAAAAGTTTAGAATTCTCAATTTCATCTTCTATTCATTATTAATCAGGGATTGTAAAAAAATTTGAATTTTCTTTTTAAAAAAATTAATCTTGATTTAATTAAATATTTAGATTTTTTAAATTCTTACCTTAAAGTTTTATAAATCTGACGACTGAAACTTTTTTGAAACGTAAGTTTTAAGCATTTAAATACAATCAACTTTTATGAATTGATTAATTTTCATAACCTGTTAACAAACAAAGATGAAATTTGGAATTATTAATTTTGTAAATTCGAATGTTTTTTTGGCTGTAGAATTTTAAATACTATATTAGTTTTAAAAAAATGAAATGTCAAAAGGTTCTTTTAAACAAAAATACAATTTACAATTTCCATCAGCTAAATAAAAAATATTGATATCTTTTATTTAATTTCAGATTTTATGAGTCATGTCGACTAGGTTTCTACAAAAATATGTGATGCAAAATTTAGTTTTATTAAATTTTTCAAACAAGATTTATAAGACAAAGTTAAAAAAATGTATTTTTTTATGTTTTTTTGACTGGGGTTATCCCATTCATACTGTGCCGGGATAAATTTATTTATTTATTCAGTAAACACCGCGAGGGTGATGTTAATATAGAAAAATAAAATTAAGTAAAGTTTGTCTTTCTAAATAAATCTAATTGAATGTTTTCATAATTATGTTTTCATAAAGAACTAATGGAAATAGTTTTTCAACATACCGGGAGAAATATGGGCAAAAAATACTAATGCTGCGTAAAATAAGACAAAATGTTAGTTTAAAATTTCGAAAACTAAATGTGCTAAATTTTAGACTTTACCGTAAACGTGTAGTTCTTTCTAGAATTAATTTTTCAGCAGCATATAAAAAACAAAAATAGTATGCACAAAATTTACAAAAAAAATGAAATCAAGCATTTAAATAATAATGACATTTATAGAAAATGTCCTAATTTTAAAGTCAAGCTTAATTCTATGAAAAACTCTTATAAGATTTTCAAAAATATTGCTCTCATTTTTTAATTTAAAAAAAAATTGTAAAAAAAAAAAAGTAACTTATGTGTTAATAAAAAAAAATAAGTTAACAAAGGATAATAACATGGTTCTCTCAAAAAATTTCAACTCCAGTTTTTATTTATTATTTTTTTTTCATTATGCATCAAAATTTAAATTAACAAGCAGCATTTTTTCTATTTAATCTCTCTATTACTCAATTATTTGTGTTGTTGGCTATTTTTTTCTTAAAAATTAATTTTCGAACATAGTTTTTTTTTTGTGCTAAATGTTTCTTTATTATTGATTTTAATTTTTTGTTATAAAAAGAAGACTGATCGTTTTTTTTTGTGAAATTTAAACAACATTTTTGAAATAATATTCCAATTAAAAATATTCTTAATAATTTTTTATATTTTTAAATTGTAGAATAAAAATCTGATCGAAGAGATTACATCATTACAAAAATCCATGAGTGAGCAGCAACTTTTGTTTAATCGATATCAAGAAGAGCTATACATACGTGAAGACCGACTCCAAAAGCTAGAAGAAGAAAAAGTTAAAGAAATGAATGAATTATTGATCACCAAGTAACAAAAGCTTTCTTTAAAAATTTTCCATCAGGCAATTTTTTAATATTTAACATTTATTAATAAGGCAAGAAATATTGTTATCTACAATAAGTGAAAAAGACTCAGCTATTGCTGAATTAGAATGCAATCGTTCGTCAAATAATAGAGCTAAAATTAAACGTTTAATGGACGAAAAAGATAATTTGCATCATCAACTTAAAGACTTGGTAAGATCCAAAAAATTAATTTAATGATGAAAAAAATTGAGTTATTAACCAAGAATGAACAGCGCATGAAGCTAATGAATAATTATATGTCTGCAAAGGATGCCAAAGACAAGGTTAAAGTTCTAGCAATAAATCCAATAATGGTAACTGAAAAATTAAAATTTTTTAAACTAAATTATATTTTCAATTTTAAGGCCCATGATGAGGATGGGATTTACGCCTAACGATTTAATTGAATATTTTAAGATGTAAATGGTCATGCTTTGTAAATTATCAGATTTTTTATCAAGTTTTTTAATTCCATAATTATGTTTTTTTTGTAACCTTTGTCTTTATAAATGTTTTTTGATAAGATGTGTAAAAATTTTAACCTCATAAAAAAGTAAAAATTTAAATTCTAGATTTATGACAGCTTAAAAGATCAGAAGATCTATTTTGTTTAATCTTTACGTATAGCCTATTTATTTTTTTTGGAATAAATTGTTCTTAATTTTTTATCTGTTTTATTGGAATAATTAAAATTAGATTGTGCTTGATTGCGTGCAAACAGAGAACTATGAACCCTAGTTCAAAGTCGCTTTTATCTTCAAGCAAATTCAATGGATCCTCAAATGGATATGGTCTATTTAATAGAGAAACAATTTAAAGAATCTGATACTTGGTAAAATATCCTAATTAAAAACCATTTGGTTTTAACAAGTACTCTCAGACAATACCACTGTATTACACTATTAAGCTTGAAGTATATTTTCTTAGAAAAATTGTAAACAATGGTGATTGATATCTTTTTATTGTGAGACTTTGTAACTACAGCACTATGATCTTTTTGAACTCAAGGCAACGCAATTACTATCTGACGAAAGATTTGTAAATTCTTCTCTATTGTGTTGATGGTATTGTTTTTGACTGATTGGACTGAAGAGACTATTGTTACTATTATTTTCAAAAAAATTTTAATATCTCTTTAACATTTTTTTGATAATTCCAAAAATATTTGGCCTAGCTTTATCCTTGCATTGAGTACGATCATGGATCATATCTTGTGCAATGAGATTTGATTTTTGGACCCAAGTACAGTACAGTCCGTTTATAACGAACACGCTTATAGTGAAAATTCGTTTTTAATGAAAATAAATTCTATATTTGTCTGTAATTGGTTACTGTGATGATCTTGTGATCCAAGCGCCCTCCTTTAGTCATTGTCAAACTTTACTTGACAAATGCTCCAAGTATGCTCAGCGGTGGAAAATTGACTTTAATCCTTTGAAATCAGCGGCTTTAGTCTTTCAAAAAGGTAAAGCTATAATGATGAGAAATTTCACCTTAAATGGTAATGAAATACCTTAAACTGAGAATGTAGAATATTTAGGCCTTCCAATAGGCAATAGTGAATTTATTTGAAATTTTGTCGAAGAGAAATGGAAGAAAGTAGAAAAGAACTTCTACTCCCTTTATGGCCTCGGCTGTAAACCAAAAGCTGCACCACCGGGATTAGTTGGTTTTCTATACAAGCAATTTTGTCAATCGATTTTTCGATACCACTTAGACCTGGTATTTGTAGGTGAAACTAAACTTGGTGAACTTGATATCAGGCAAAATTTACTAATTAAGAGAATGTTTGACATGAAGAAATGGTAAATTATCAAAATACCAGTTATTAAAATAAATGTGTCAAAATGACACTGTTTCAAAAAAACAAGATTAAAAAAACATTGCATTAAAATGACAAGTGTCAAAATGACCTAATTAAAATAACTAATATCAAAATATTAGTATCAAAATATCGTTATTAAAATGACAAAAAAAATGTAAATTGTTTAATCAATATAATCAGAAAATTCAATTTTTTTAAAACATAATCAATGAGTTACTGAGACAATCATAGTAATGCTAGATTATTCAAAGTTTCTAATTTTTTATTTGGATCATAAAACTTCATTAAATTCGACGCTGCCTCTTCTTTTTTTGCTTTAGCCTTGACCACACCAGTTTTAATCTTTAAGATCATAGATTCTATCTTATTCTGCTCGTGGCGTAAGGCATCGATTAATTCATAGATTAATGGATGATTGTTTAATATACCAATTCTTTAAAATAATAGCCGAGATTGTGTAGCTGTGGTTTTTTTTTCTGTGATAATGTAATAAAAGCTTTAACAGGCTTATTAAGTGTTAAAGAATTAATAGATTGTGCCAAACTCTCCATTTGTAATTTTTAATTAGTATTATGTTATTTTGATTTGATTTTAATTTATTTGTTATTTTGAACAACATATACAAGTGATGTTATTTTGACACACGCTATTTTCAATTAGTTGTTTTGACACTTGTTATTTTTTTTTTGGTTTTTTTGATGTTGTTATTTTAAATGTCTTATTTTAATACTTGTTAATTTGATATGCATCCGAAGAAATATGCCAGGTTCAGACCGATGTTAGAGGCTCTACGTCTTGAAACGGTAGAACAACTTTATATGAAACACAAGATATTTTTTATGAAACAGCTTAAAAATAGTAAAATCTGTTGGGAGTTACTCCTATTTTTACATTCGGATTACTCGACTTTTGAACAAAAAAATACCTCATTTTGCAAACAGCTCAAGAACCTAGAGAAAAAGATACACTTTGATCCGATGGAATATAGCACAAAGACTTCAATAGTCATAATTGATCATATATTTTTAGATAAAAATCGTGGCTTGGTTGACTCGGTTAAGTTTGTGTGCTCGCAAATAAAAATCAATATGGAACTAAAATTGGATTACTTTTATTTTTATAAAATTTTAAATGATCTTTTGAGAGTAAACTTTTTTACTTAGTAACACTGGTGCAATTTTCTTTCTTTTTTTTTTTAATTTATCTCGAATTTAATGTAATTTTTTGTAATTTTGCCTATGGGGCTTTAAACTAATAAATAATAATAATATATTTGGCAGAACAAGAATCTTTTCAATGTAATTTCTTATGGATATAACGATGTTGAGTCGCATTTTGTGTTGCTTTATTTTTATTTTAATTGAAAAATGAAAAAATGAATAATAATTTTGTTGAATTAAAAAAAAAAAAAAAAATTAACATTTTTTCTTATATATTTATTTAGAAACTATCTAATTTTTTGTCTCTTTTTTTCTTTTTTTAATCTTATAACTTTACATCGCCTTCAAGGCGTTCAGTGAAATAAATAAATAAATAACGAAGTTCGGATATTACGAAAATTCGGTTATTACGAATCACTTTTTAACAAATATTAGTGAATTTCTCTTGGTTTATAACGTAATTAGGAAAAAAAATATTTTTAGTCTCTTTTTTTTGTTTGATTTTAAAGAATAATAATAAAAAAGAATAAGTACTAATTTATTAATTAGTCAAGTGAAGACGCATCAGATATCGAATCTTCAAATGTTATCGAATCATTTCAGGACGAAAATATATCAAATCAACAAGCTTTAAAATTAATTGATCAATCAAGAAAACATCTTTCAAAATCAATTTAATTTTAGACTTAATGGTCAAACAAAAAACAATATTGGATTATTTTAAAAAATAATTTTTTTTGATTTCTGATTTATGAATAATGATTTATTGTACTAGATTATGCTTTTAAAATTAATAAAAACTTTAAAAATAACATTATTTTCTCTTATTTGGATTTAACGAAATTCGTTTATTACGAACTGCTTTTGGATTCCCCCAGTGACTTCGTTATAACCGTACTTTACTGTAATAATTTTTTGATAGCCTAAGGCAAATACATGTAAGTTAAAAAACATATCTTTTAATGACAGGGTCGATTTCGACCAAATTTTAAAATGAAGTTGACGGCTCGTCTGTAGGTCTGTTGAATGCAAAGCTAATATATCTTTTCTCTCTGATGTTTTCAAGATATTCTGATTCGAGAAAGACATTTTTAGAGGTGAAATAAGTACTTAATTAATGATAAATAAAAATTAAATTCTTTATTGTTTGAAAATTAAAAAAAAAAATTTTTAAAGATAAAAAAAATTTCAAACAGATTCGCGTCAGCTCAGAATGAATCAAAGTCCTTCTTTTCAGCTCAATGTGAATAATATTTTGTTTTATAATTTATAAGACGAATAAGAAAAATAAAAAAAATAAAAAATATATTTGAGCATAATTTTTAAAACGATTAATGATGGTTCTGATTAAACCTTTGAAACTCGTCATTTTAGTTCTGCTGGGTAATTTCTTTACATGAAAATATAATTTTATTTTCATTATGGTTTTTTTTTTTTTTAAATAGGTCTTCTTTTTCTTAATTTATAGAAATATTTTAACTCTTATATAAAAGCGGCGGTGAAGTTTGGACCAAAAAAAAATAAAGCAAAATATTTAAAAAATTTATAGCATTAAAATCGAAAAACAATTTTATTATGTTAAAAAAAGTCCATTAGTTTTTTTTTGGAACCGAGTGGTCGGCCTCTCTTTTTAGTTTTAAGTCTGAGTTTTTTTTGTGGTGGCGTTTCGTCATTAATACTTGAATCAGAATCTGACCCCTCTCAACTACTAATGCCTAAGAGCGATATTTTTTGTGTTTCATTAGGCTGCCTCGACAAAGCATTTGCTGTAATTTTTGGACGATCTGGACGGTGTTTTCGTTCAAGCGGTAAATTCATAGCGATTTTTTTGAAGTTACATAATTCTAAAAAAAATATTCATTTAGAATTAGACTTAACTTAAACGTGAACTGACAACAATTGTATGATTTCATTTGTAGTGTTTGAGCCAGTTACTGCAATTGCATGTACTTAATTCCCATTAATCTCTGTTTATTTTAACAGCATGTATTGACTGAATGTATTCGATAAATCGTCAATATTTGTATATTTTTGGAATTTTTAGCTTGCTTAAACTTTGGCTTCGGAATCCTACATATGAGTTCGTTCTTTTTAAGGCATTTAGAAACTTGATTCGATCTTGATTTTATTTATTTATTTGTTTTCTTTACCTAGCTAAAGCCCTTATAAAAAATATAAAATAAAAATAAAATAAATTAGCTAAAATAAAATTTTAAAAAAAGTTAAAAAGACACATAATGAAATAGGTTGTTACATGTGACAAATGTTTACATAGTTGGAGCTTCATGAAAAAAAGAGGAAACAATAAGGTAGCAATACTCCATGGAGTTGGGTATTCAATTTATCTTGTTTCGAAACCTGTTTGAATATCTCTCACTTAACTCAAAAAGCCGATTCGAGACTTTTAGTTTTATTAAAAGCCTCATGATTCACAATATTGGAGGGGATATCATTTTTTAACTTGAGAATAGATCTGACAGATTTAACATTTTCTTTTTTTTTTCTAAATTAATAAACTCTATTACACTGAATGATCTAGATTTTAATTTCTCTCTAAATAGACAAAGTAAAATTGATAATGTAAATCTACACTTTATTGAGTTTATTAAAAAATTTTCCAAATTTGACATAGATTTTATCTTTGATTTTCTCAAATATGTAAAATACAAAATAAACCAAACTTAAAATAAAACTAAATCGCCTTTCTGCTCGGCCGGACGGATGGGTAGGCCGCGCCGGGCCAACAAAATGGTCAAAGCCGCGCCGGCCCGCTGGCTTTACGTTTTTATTAGAACCGTTTTATATCAAAATTTAACTTAGAATCAAATTTAAAACCAAAATTGATTTCTTTTTTCTATTTGCATAAATTTTTAAATTAAAATTATCACTCTCTTTTTTGTACTTAGAAAAGACTACTTTATTATGATCTTGATGATCTTCATTGCACGCTTTTATTTATTTATTTGTAAAAATAAATAATTAAAAACAAAAAGGATTAAATAATGAGAAAATAAAGTTTAAAACGTTAAGTTGAAATATGGTTTGATTTAATAATAATGGTTTCGTTTTAAATAAATCAGAGTATCAAAAAGTAAAATAGATACTAGTTCAATTATAAGGATGACCCTATTTTTTATCTCCAAGCTTAGAGACTGAAATCATTACTGAATAGAACTCAAAAAAAAAATTGATTATTATTAATTTTAATGATTTATTCAAGATCAAAAATATTTAAAAATAATAAATTGACACGAACCAAAAACTTTATTCTTTTTTTGGGCTGAATTCTAAATCCATTTCTGTAAGATTTTTATTTGAAAATTTGTCGACAAAATCTAAAAATGTAACATTTTCTTTAGAAAAGCTTTTTCTTAGTTCGCTCTTGAAATTAATAGGAGTTTTTTTTAGATCATTAGGAATTGACGCATTTCTGATCTCAATGCAAGGTTTTATAGTATTATCTAATTCCTTGAGAGTAAAACTGCAATTTTTGTATTCTTTTTCAATTATGTTATTATCATCAACAAACACCAAGAAACCGGAGACTAATAAAATAACAAAAATTAAATTATTTCTTAATTAAAACAAAAAAAAATTACTTTCAATTGTAGAGTTAAGCAGAATTTTATTAATATATTTATCTTTTGAAGATGTGCACGTTTTGATTGAATACAAAATTTTCATTACATAATTTTCATCAAATTTGATTGTTGAAGAAATAATAATCCATTCAGATGACCAAAGTATTTTTTTTTCATCACTAAACACTCAAAAAAAAATGTTTCTCATTTACTAAATTTACTAGTTTTTTTTTTTTTACTTGTCACACGTAAGACTCAAATTTTTTGTTTTAATCACAAGGGTTTTATTATCTGGTGTTAAAATTTTTGGATTACACTTATATTAAGAATTAATTTTTCTTTTTTTTTTTTAAATTTTTAAAATACTTGAAAAAAAATTGATTCAGCATCTGATAAATTAGCACAAACATTTTTATTGCTGGATATTCTGTATAAGAAGCCGGCATTTTGGATTCTGATTTGGATATCGGTGAAACCTTTAGATTAAAAAAAAATTTAATCAATATATTTAATAATTTCTTTGATTTGAATTTCCAAAATACCATTTGAAATCTTTTCTTCCAAAATTATTTCAGCATTTTTTGTATTTACATTTGAACCTTACAAACATTGTGAAAGTATTTATTAATAAACTTGAATAAATTACAAAAATTATACCACTTATGTTTGATACAAGAGCTACTAGTCCAATAACTAGAAATGCGATACCCAAAAGTGATAAAATAAATACTGCTGCTGATGCGATGAAAACAAACCTTAACATTCTTTACGGTTTAAAATATTTATTAATTTAAAATTTTCTTACGGAGCAGGTTTTCCGTTTTGACTGTAAAATCCTGAACCATACATTGCCACAAAATATAATCTCTTTAGTTTTCATAATAGGCAAGACACATTGATATAAATAGCTAGACATTGTTACGCTTGGGGGTTTTAGCATTCAGTCTGGTAGGTTGATTAACAAATTGTTAGACCATGTAAAAATTTAATGAGTGAACGTGGATTATTGTTTTAATCTTTGAATTATATTTAAAAAATAAAGTTGTCACGACTGTTTTTTATTTCAAAAGAATTATCCGTAATTTAATCTCTATTAATCATTTTATATGGTGTTTAAATTTAGTTTAAGTTTATTTTAAATGATGATAAATAGATAGTAGGAGAATTCTATTTGGTCTTTTTCAGTACACAAAGAAAAACAATCAAAAATTATTTTTATTATTTTTTTCGAGTTAATAAAAAGTGTTTTTAAAATAAATTATTTTATTCACTTAATTCAATTGATGTCACTTTAGCAGATTTAATAAAAAAATAAAGTAACAATAAACTTTTTGTCATCTTCATTGACGATATGCTAGAGATCATTTCAAATAGTTGTGAAGCATATGCTGATGATACAAAAATTTTATCAGTTTTAAAAATTTTGATTCAGTCCTTGAACTTCAAAACGACATTGATAAAGTTTGCAAATGGTCTGAAGATTGGTCTACTCAGCTTAATGTTGAAAAGTGTAAAGTTCTTCATATAGGCCGCAGCAACAAAAAGCATAATTACTCAATTTATTCTCAGGCACTAAATAAGTCGGATTGTGAAAGGGACTTAGAAATTTACATTCAAGATGATTTTAATTAGGACACTCAAGTAAAAAACGCAACGTCGAGAGCAAATCGTTTATTAGGAATGATAAGAATATCGTTTAAATTTCCTACGCTCGAGTTGATTAGGTTACTTTGCTGTTCACTTGTCAGACCGCACTTAGAATACGCGATTAGCTCTTGGTGTCCTTATTTTGAAAAAGATGTGAATGCGCTGGAAAAAGTACAAAGAAGAGCGTCTAAATTAGTTCATGAACTGCGTCATTTAGACTACTCGGAATGACTATCAAAGTTAAAATTAATCGACTTGAAAACAAGAAGAGTACGTGGTGATTTGATTCAAATTTTTAAGATAGTTAATGGTATAGAGATTGTGAATTTTACCAACGGGATCAATTATAGTTTAAACACCAACGATTAATCATCTTAAGATGAAAAATCGAAGATATGAGTTGAGAAGACACGGACAGAACCTTACACGAGAGCAAGTTAGGAGTTGTTTTCCTAGATTTAACTTTCTTATTAACAGGGTTGTCAATGAGTGGAATAAACTACCGGAAGAAATTATCAACTCAAGGAATACAAACAGTTTCAAAGCAAATCTTGGCGAAACGATTTGAAGCGACTGCTATAGCTCATTAGAGCTCTGCTTGGTTGACTCCAAGCTGCAGTTTACACTACTACTACTACTAATAAAAATAATTAAACTTAAGTAAGAATATTTAAAAATAAGAGTCTTATGATTAATATGCTAAAATTCATGCATTTTTATGATCAAGATATGCAAAGTTTAATCAAAAATTTTTGATTCAAATTTTTTTTTTAGGGACAAAAAGTGTATAAAAAAGATTTAGAAATCATTTATTTCAAAAAATGATACTTCTTTCAAAATTCAAATTGCCAAAAGATTTGCTTGATTTTTGGTTCGATCTTAAGAAAGAGATATTTTCAAACAAAAAAATGCAAGTTTAATTTTAAGTAGAACTATTTCTTTGCTTGTTTTATTAAATTTGTAAAATTTTTAATCAGCTGTTTTTAAATTTTTTAACAAAAATTCTAAGCTTGAAAAATTGGTACAATCAGGTGAAATTTTTCAAGAAATGTAATATTCCTGGCCCTAGACCATGGCCTTTAATGGGAAGTATGAATGAAGTGTTGAAATACGGCTTCGCAAAAAATGATAAAAGATAAATAGATAAATATTAATAGATAAATATTAATAGATAAATTTTATTTTGTTGTTTAATATTTTAAAATTTTTAAAGAATTTTTTCCTGCTTAACCTTGGACGTTATAAGTAGCTGTTGCTTTGGAGTCTCAATAGATCCGATATATAATCCCGAAAACGAGTTTAATTATCATTTGCAAAAGATTTTTCAAAATTTTCAAATTTTTTCAAGGCCCAATCTAAACATCCTCCTACAAAGTATTCTTTAACATAAGTTGTCAAAATAATTTTAAAATATTCTGCCTTTACTTAAGTCTTTTTGACAAACATTGCTGTTTTTTTAAGCAAAAGAAAATTAATTGAATTATTTCCTTCCGAAAGCTTCAATTTTTTCAAAACATTTACCGATATAATTGTTGAGCGTCTTAAGAAAAATCAAGATGTATTTAAAAATTAATTTTATTTTCAAAGCTTGATTGATTTTTTTTAATCTAGAAATGTGATGACTTCATTCAAACAATGCTAGATTTTGAAGAAAATAAATCATCACTCGACATTCTAATCAAAGAATTAGAACAACAGAATGATACAAAAGGGTCTAAATGGAATATTATTCCAAGCATGATTATGAGTTCTTAACTCTAAGGTGTAAGATAATAGTAATTATTTATAATAATACAAAAGACAGCAAGTTAACAAGAGATTTTACTGGTCCTGAAAAATTGAAAATATTTAAGTTAATTGATATAAATAATGATTTTAATTCTTTTTATTAAAGTGAGTCAGTCCATAAATTATGGAAAAGTTTTGTAAAAATTTATAATGACTTGAGAGATAATTCACTCTCTCCTGAAATGACTAAAGAAAAGACTAAAAATTGGTTTAATTTATTTAAATCTTTTTTTCTTGAAAAGCATATTACACCATATATTCATTCATTTTGCTCTCATCTGAATCAATTTCAACGTTTGTATGGAGATATAAATATTTTTAATCTGCAAGGTAATTTTATTTACAGAATATTTTGTTTCAATACCTATCTGATACTTTCCTTTAAGTCTGGAGAAATTAAATGATCAACAACCATAGAATATTTCAAAGCAACAAATAAAAAGTCAAAAACAAAAACTTTGCTTTATTTCCTACTGTCTGGCCATGAATCCACAATATCAAGATAGGCTATGTAACGAAATAGACACTGTTCTGGATCGTCATGTAAATAACCAGTACTTAATTATAAATCAAATTTATTTGAATTTAAAATTAAAAAGAATGTAAAAATAAGTTATGAATCAGTTGGTGAAATGAAATATATAGATAATGTGGTTGATGAAACTCTAAGGCTGTTTCCTCCAGTCATCAGATTGGATCGAATAGCTAGCCAAGATTATGAATATAATGGAACTCTAATTAAAAAGGGTGTTGTATGGTCTCTCGGAATTTGGGATCTTCATCATGATCCGCAAGTTTATCCTGACCCTTATGAATTTAGACCTGAACGTTTTGTTGAGCAAGAAAAAAAGAAAAGAGACAATTTAGCTCACATACCTCTCAGAACTGGTCCAAGAAAGTGTGTAGGAATGAGATTCGCACTTTTGGAAATAAAACTCTTCTTGAGCTTATAACTATCAAAATATAAATTTTCAAAATGCGATGAGACACCGGTAATTAAAAAGAGTGTATTTAAAACAAAATTTAATTTATTTTTAATAGGAAACTATTGATATAGATAATTCTGGAATGGGAAGACCAACGGTTCCAATGTTTGTCAAAATTGATTGTAGATAATTTAAAGAAAATTTTAGATAATCATGATTAATAAATAATCAATTGAAAACCAATTATTTTAGTCAATAAAGCATTTATTTAACTTTTTAAGAGACGAAAAAATAAAATTTGATTAAATATTGAATAAATTATTTCTAAGCTTACATGCGTAAATTTACGTGAAGAAAAGCATACAATTTCACGAAAAATTGTACTTCTAAAATCGTTCAAAAAATGCTTAGGGACTAATAAATTTGGCTTTTGGTTAAAAAAAAGTACATTTTTTTTTCAAAATTTTGAATTAATTTTATTTCTAAAAAAGATGATTAACTAATTGAAATTTGGAATAAGTTATCAGAAAAAAATGTATCTGTTAAAAAACTCAATTGTTTCATTTCGTTTATTGATGAAGAATTTTTCCGAATTTTAGTCTTTTGACAGAAAACTTTAATCAATTTTGTCATATAGAATGTACATCGGAAACACAAAATTCATATCAATTTCCAAAATAATAATATTTAAAACTTTTAATATATTTTTCGTTAAAAAATATATTTAAATAAATTTTTATTAGTGCCTAAGTACTTGTATTTAAAGAAAATAATAATCAACTTATTTTTTAAACTAAATAAATCAATGAAAAAAAATTCTTTCCTTCGATTGAAAATTAATTTTTTTAATAAAAAAGAATTAATTTATTTAATAACTTTATTTTGATGGTGTTTGATGACTCGAATTCGCACTCATCCATCCGACCTTACTGTAATCATTGAATAACGTTGGGTGAAAAGATAGAAAAAGGTGAGAATTTCGAATTTATACTTACTTAAATGTAATTTTTGGAAAACGAAATTTGCGAAAATTTATCTTATTGTGAAATCCAAGAATTTTGCTTTGCATTTTTCTAAATTTTTTACTAATCGACTAAGATATGTTTTATTCAAGTATCTAAAGATGCTTTTTTATATTTTTGTATTTCTTTTTTTTTGTTTTTTGGAACTTTTAAATTTACTTCTCCTACAAAGGAGTTTAATTCAATTAATAATAATAATAATAATAATAATAATAATAATAATAATAAAAATTCATAAAATATTTATTTTAAATTTTAAAAGAAATTTTTTAATTTAGTGGTATAAATTATTTCAAAGATTACATGTGTAATTTTACGTGAAGAAAAGTAAACAATTTCACGAAAAATCATTTAAATTAAATTAGTTTTAGAATAAAAATTAGTTTTAGAAACCGTTTGAAATGGCGACTAGGTCATTAAAGTTGATGTTGATCGCTGCCTCCCCTGGTAAACGTAGTCATTTTTTTTGAATATTTATTAATTTTTATAGACGGATAACTGCACAATAGAAAAAAAGCGAACCATAATATTAAATTTAATTTTAATATTTAAATCTATAATATTTTTTCCGAGCTGAATTAATTTTTTACTAATTTTCGATAAACTTATAAAATTAAATTTTAAATGATAAGCTCTTTAAATAAATCAAATCATTCAAATCTCGGTCTTTTTTACAGATTATGCAACTTGAGAAAAAGAAAATTAGTCTAAAAGATAAAGTGATTTAATTATCAATGAAAGGTAAATGTTCAAAAAAATATGCGTACCTTCATTTAAATTTTTCATGTTTTAGATAATATAAATCAAACCTTAAAAATATTGTCTTTTTGATAAAAACAACAAATTTTTTTTAAAACGATCACATGTTAAAGATAAATTATTAAGTAAGATTAATTTATGTGATCAATAAAGTTTTAGATGAATTAGAATTGGGTTAATTAGAATCAGTTTAAAAGCCTTATTCAATGCTTTTTCTAAATTAAATAGGAAAGATGCTGAACTAAACTGAACTTTAAGTTTGTTAGTATTTTGATAATAAATTAAATTTTAATTTAAAGAAAGATGAATTTAAGGAACATTGCATTACAAGGCTAAATTTAATTAAGATTTTGTAAAACAAAAAATGAAGTCTTAATTAAAAGTAATTAAAAAACTCGATTCAATTGTTTAATTGCTTTCTTACTTTTTCTTTCTTCTTCTTTTCCTGGACCGTTCAAAACCTTAAGAAAAAATACTTGACAAAACTCATTCTTTCATTTAAATTGATATTTTATTGAATTTCTTTTAGATTTTATTTTAATTCTTTTTACTTCTAATTTTTTTATCTCAAGGAACTATAGATCACATTAGTTCAAAAAAAAAATTTAAAAATTATCATTTTGTTCTGTAATTTTGTAAAAAATTGCACAAAATTTCAATTTTGTTAGCAATATGAAAATTTATTAAAATTAATGTAATATTTATTTATTTCAAAATTCAGCATTCCGATTTTGATTTTGACTAAAAAATAAAAAATTTTGAAATTTTAACGGAAAAACTTAACTTATATTGATGAAGATTAATTTTTAATCTATTAATTATTTTTCTTACCTTTTCGCAGCCCCCTATTTAGAATAAGATAATATTTTTATTTTTTTAAAATTAATTTCGAAAGTAAAACAATTAGCCGGCTAAAAGTTTAGATTTATTTTTTTCTACCCGACAAAAACCGGTAATTTATTAAGAAAGAATTAAATTTAAAATTTCTACTTTTAATACTCGGGTCTTACTAAAACACTGACCCACAATTTTAAAAAATTTCCTGACCCCCATTTTTTTGCAAAGCAAAAATATTTTAAAAAGTTTTAATATTTCATTAAGTTTGAATTTTTCTCTATTTTTTGAAAATTTAATTTCTCCAAACTTTTATTTTTTGTGAAAATTGAATATTTTTAAATTTTTAAAAACCTGACTCCCAACTGGCCCTCATTTTCCTTGAAGAGAACTTAACGAGCTTTCTAAATTTGGGCTTAGTTTCTCTCCTGGAAGTAAAGTTTTTTAGATATTTTGATTAAAATAAAGGATCTTGGTTATTATTGAAATCGAATTTAAAAATTTTTAATACGACATACTATTCGATTAATTTAAATTTTGGAGAAAAACTAATTTAATTTTCAAAAAATAGAGAAAAATTCAAACTAAATATTAAAACTTTTAAAGATATTCTTGCTTCGCAAAAAAATGGGGGTCAGTATTTTAGTAGGACCCCTTTATTTTGAGACTTTTAAACAACTCTGTTTCCAACAAAAACCTCCGAAGATACGAAATTATAGCTAATTTTATTTAAGATAAATTTTCTCCAAATTGACTTTAAACCACCAGTTATTATGGTCAATAAGCTTATATTTATTTTTAGATTCTTTAATTTTAGAACTATTTTTTGATAATTTTTTGATTTATCTTTGTTTTTTAAAATCAAAACTGATAAGTTTAATCTTTAAATTAACAAATTTTTGAGCTTTTAAGCATCTTTTAAATGTGTGTATGAACTTACGTCAGAAAAAATCAAAAGATTTATTTCTAAAAAATTTAACCAAAAACTTGATACTTAAATAATAGATTAAATAAAAATTAATAAATTTAAACATAACAGTTAAAATAAAGCTTTATTTTCTTAAATTGAATTTTTAAGAAATGCCTGAGCCTATAAAAAGTTTTATAAAATATTGTGCTGATTTTAAAAAATTGATACAAATTGTTTTCATTCCACTGATTCTAGTTCCATTAGCAATTTTAGGGGACAAAACTGGTAAGTGTGGTTATGTGATTGCAATTATGATTCTTTATTGGATTTTTGAATGTTTTCCGATTGGTATCACAAGTCTTATTCCATTAGTCCTTTATCCTGTTTTTGGAATTATGAAAAGCAAAGATGTCTCAATGATTTATTTCAGTGTAAGATTTTTTTGCATTTTTATCTATTTAAAAAAACTAATTTTATAAATAAATTATAGTCAAGATAAGTTTTACAACAACTAAAACTATATCTATTAAACAAGTATTTTTTCTTATAGAATTTCTTTTTCTTTTAGTCAATTAAATTGAGTTCTAGTGTGAAATAGATTAACTTTGAACAAATAAATTAATATAATAATTAATTTTTTTGGATAATTACGAACTATTTTTTATTTCGGTTGTGCTTTTTTATTTATTTATCTTAAATAGAAACCTAATGTTTAGTTCTATAAACAATGTAAAAGCTACCATAGTAGTATTCCGTGAAAAACTACCCCGCAAGTTTCTTGAAGGAGCTAATCACTATTATAATTATTTTTATTAAATTTTTTTTCAATAATTTTTAAAATTTTAAAGAAAAAAATATAAATTGCTCATTCAAAATTTACATCATCTAATTTCTAAAATTAAATTCTGCTTAGTTTTCCGTTACCTTTTTTTACTTTTTATATTTGAAAACTTTATTTAGTAAAAAAAATTTATTTTTTTAAATTCAGTTAAATTGTTAATTTTGGTTATGATTGCGAATTTATGAGCAAGTAAATTTAAGAAAAAAATTAGTTGTAGTTTTTTTCTAAAGACAGGTTATGCAGTTTTTTTCCAAGAACCTTAATAATTTAAAAAAAAAATTTATTAACAATAAATTTAATAACTCTTTAATTAATCAAAAATCAAATAGAATAAATATTATATATATAATATAAGATATATATTTATAAACATATATCTTATTCTATTTCTTAGTCGTCTGAAATATACAAATAATAAATTTGATAAGTATGGTACCGTAAACTCGTGTTCACGACTCTAATTCAACCTTTTTTCTTTAAGAGTTAATTACATAGTTTCTATGTTACAACAATTAAAATTTAATTTGCAAGAAAATACCCTGAATATGGGATATTTTCTACAAAATAAAGCCCAAATTTAACTTTTACTCTGACAAAAAAATTGTCTTTGCTCTCAAAAAAAAGAAAATTTTAAAAATTGTAGAGTTAATTGAAAAATAGAAAAAAAGTCAATTTTATCATTTTTTTTGAGAGCAAAGACAATTTTTTTGTCAGAGTAAAAGTTAAATTTGGGCTTTATTTTGTAGAAAATATCCCATATTCAGGGTATTTTCTTGCAAATTAAATTTTAATTGTTGTAACATAGTATTTTAATTGTTGTAATATAAATTTTAATTGTTTCCATCTTAAATTTTATTATATAAAATTTAACTTTAATGAATTTTCTAATAGATAAAATGATTAAGTTTGAAATAAGCTATAGATCGCAATTTTAGAATTATCCATTCAAAATAAAATCAATTTAAAAAAATTTCCTTTTTTAACCTTTAAGTTTTACAAATTTTGAAAAAAAAGAGTATAGATTTTAGAAAAATTTTTTTTTTACTTAATTCTAATTGAGTTTAACAAATTTGGGACTTTTTTGTTGAAATCTTTAAAATGGAAAATAAAATTTCTGAATGACCATCTATTTAGTGGGATTTTTTTTTGAACTATCACAGTTTTATATTAGCTAAATAATGAGTTATGGATTTTTCGCATTATGTATTCAGTATACTCTACTGAAATATTTGATTGTCTTTTGCGTGACCACAAAAGTTTAAAATTAAAGAAATTTTTATAAAACAAAGTAATAAAATATGAACTCAATAAATTTACATTGATTTTTCTTTTAGGCATTACAACGTTAGCGTTCAGACATTTTCATTCAAAAAACACTCATTTTAGGTCTAAATTTGAGTGACACTCATCTATTTAAATTAATTTAAGTTTCAAAAATATTTTTGATTATTAAAAAAGCAATTATTGTTTAATTTCATAAATTTATTATTTAAAATTAATAAATTTGTTTGATGTTCTAGTATTTTATTTATTCTGTTGATATTCAAAATTTTAAGGTTTGATTTATTGAAAGAATTATATTATCTTTTTTCCACCGAGTTTTCCAAAAATGTCAGCTTTTTTCATTTGATTAATTTTTGTAAATTTTTTCACAAAAACATCAAAATAAAAAATCTATTTGCTAACTTTTGAATAAAAATCATTTTTAGTTTTTTCTATTTATCTAAGATAAAAATTGATTTAAAGTATTATCTTAAATTAAAAACTGAACAGAAATGGAATTCTCATTAATTTTAATTTCTAAAAAAAATTTTTTTAATTTTTATTTTTTAATTTGTTTAAGAATAATGTTATGTTTATTTTTGCAAGTTTGGCCATTAGTCTTTCAATAAAAATAACAAAATTACACGAGAAGATAGCACTTAAAATATGTATGTTAATCGGATCAGATCCTAAATGGCTTTTACTCGGAATAATGTCGTCTACTGGGTTTCTTTCCCTCTGGGTATCAAATACAACTACTACCTCAATGATACTTCCAATATCTTTGTCTATTGTAAAAGAAATAGTTAAGCTTGATTCAAAATATTATAGAATAAACACAAAAAGTAACGTCATTTGTAGTATTGAAATGATGTCAAATTTAGATAAGTAAATAAAAAAAATTCATTAGTTTTTAATTTAGTTAAATTTAAAAAATTTTTTAGTCAGGACCAAATTGAAGATGACGAGGAAGCGAATGATGATTTTAAGACAAATGAAGCAAAAAATTTGTCAAAAGCATTTAGTTTTTCAGTTGCCTATTCATCAATAATAGGAGGCTTTGGAACTTTAATTGGAGCTAATTCAAATATTGTTTTAAAAAGTTTTTTCGATCAACAATACGAAAATAGCAATTTTAATTTTTTTACATTTATGCTATATTCGCTGCCGATTTGCATAATTCTTTTGATATCATGCTGGCTAACATTGTGTTTACTTTGGCTTCCTAAAGGGTGATTTTTGGCTAAATAAGAAGATTCAACTTTTATTTAATTTTAATTTAAAAGAACTTTTTCCAAAAAACAATTTAAAAATTCAAATTCAGAATTTGTACACAAATCAATAAAAGAAAAATATGAAAGCCTTGGTTCGTATACATGGGGCCAATTAAGTGTTTCTTTTTGGTTTATTGTGGCTGTTTTATTGTGGATAACAAGAGACCTTTATTTTGTTCCTGGCTGGGAGATCATTTTTGAGAAAAAGTTTGCTTTTTAGCTATTTAAATTTTGAATGTTTAATAAAAGAAAAACACACTTCAAAGTTACGTGACAGATTCATCTTCTGCAATTTTCGTTTTGATTATCATATGTGCTTGGCCAAAAAATAAGCCTTTAAAAGGTGTTCCTTACGAACCTTTATTAGCTTGGAAAGACATAGAAAAACTATTTCCATGGAGATTAATTCTTCTCCTGGGCGGATCATTAGCAATGGCCAAGGGATGTGAGGTAATTAACAAACTAGTTTAAAATTGGAGTCAATCGTGTATCATTTTATTAAAGAATTCTGGCTTATCAAAGTGGTTTGGGGATGTTCTTAAGTCAATCTTACCATCAAACAAATTGTTGCTTTTTTTAGTCATAACACTGTTTAGCTCGATTGGAACCGAGTTTATAAGTAATGTTGCAATGGCTTCAATAATGCTACCAATTTTAGATTCAATATCTAAAGCTTCACAAATTAGCCATTATTATCTATTAGTCTCTCAAAGTGTAGCAGTTAATTTTTCATATATGTTACCTGCATCAACTCCGTCAAATGCTCTTATTCTTGCTGAAAACAAAATACGTCTAAAGGATATGGTAGTTTAAATTTTTTTTAGACTATAACTTGGCAATCATTTTTTGTTTCTAGCTGTTAACTGGTTTAATAGTAAAAATATTAGCAATTTTGATTCTATGTCTTGGAAGCAATGTTTGGTTGGAACCAATATTTGTCAAAATATGAATTTATTTATAAATGTTTATTCTCAAGTTTAGGTTTCATGATTAAAAAACAGCCTAGTGCGGCTATCTAAAAAAGACTAATTAACACTTAATTTATTTGAATTTAAATTATTTTTTTAAATGTTTTAAAGTTTAAAATGTAAATAATTAAATCAATTTAAAAAATTAAACACTAAAAAATATTTATCAATATTGACATAGACCAAAATAAATTTCTTAATTATAAAAACAGTAAATAAACTCGAATAAAAAAGCAAATTTTTTTTTCTAAATCATTAATTAACAATTTAATTCTTTAATTTGAGTTATGATAAATCAATGTTTTGATAAAAATGCTTCTCAATGATAAAAGATGGCGATATAAATTAAAAAATCTTCTAGATTCCCTAATTAAAGGGTCCCTAGTTTTGACACAACAATTTTTTTTTAAACATCTCAAAGTAAAATTAAACACAAAAAAAAAATAAAAATCTTGCAATTAGTTTTAACACGTATAAAAACGTTAATTTTTTTTTTCAAACATTCAAATCTAAAAAAATTTATTCAACACATAGTCTTTAAAAATTAAAACATCATTTTGAAAAAAAGAAATTTTGTAACATGGATGATGAAAATTGAAGTCAAATCTCCAACTCAGAGTAAACGAATTGTTAAGACAAAAACCTAGCTTCAAACTCATTTATGACTGAAAATCAAATAGCTATTTTGGAAAGCTTGGTCTCGACCTATAATAGAATTAACAGTTTTATGTTTGAGTATGAAGTAATTTATTATTCACCTAAGAAAATTGTTGATACGATACTTAAAATTCAATCTTCTGAGCAAGAGGATGTGAGTGAGTCGAATGTTTTGACCAATGATACAGGTGTTCGAGGTCGAGGAAGACCTAAAAAACCGAAATGAATAGATCAATTTTTCCTAAATTTATTTTTTGAAATAGAAAATTTCAAAATAAACTTTACAATAAATGAGTTGAATGTATGAAAATTTAAAAATCGATTGATATGTTGATAATTTTTTTTTATTTATATAATTTTTATTATTTATTTTATAAATCTACATAACATGTAAAGTATGTTACATTTAAATTAGTTAAATTAATTCAAAGATAAATTTTAATATCTTAACTCTTTGATAAAGATGATATTTTGAGTTGACCATCAACTTCAAGATGTCCTAAATTCGATTAAAAAAATTTCAATATATTCATGGTTTTCTAATCGAAATTATTGAAAAAAATTAGACAATTGAGTTTTTAAATATCACAAGCTGAATATAAGATTATGATGAAATCTTGATTAAGTTCCATAAATATTATTTTATACGCTATTTGTCTAATTTAATTGCCTTTTATATTATATTTTAACTAATTTTACTAAAATCTTTTTTTTATCTGAAGGAGCTTTAGCTTTAGCAAAATAAAATAAATAATTAAAGCTTTCAAGTTTCTTCTTCTAAATCCCACATGTCTAATATTTTACACAATGTTAAAGACTAACGACTTGCTAAACGCATTAGATTATAATATTGCACTATGGAACTATGGACGTTTTTAGATGGCTACAGTCGGTGTTGTTGTTATTGTGGGAACAAGAGCATTTATTCTAAATTTGAAGGTGAGAAAAATTTAATAATTTTTTCCCTTTGATAGAGCTATGCATTTAGATTTTTAGAAGAAAATTTAAATTCTTTATTAAGGTCTTTAAAAACCAAATTCTCATAATAAAATTGAATTTAGAATCATAAAATTGACTTGAGAGTCAGTAAATATATTTTTTTATGTTTCTAGTTTTATTATATTTTCATTCATTACCGGAGTTGTTTAAAAGTCTCATGCCAAGTCCAAGTCAGGACTTTTTTTTACAAAAGTCTTTAATTTTTTTTTTCAAAAAAAAGTTGGACTTATTTAAAAAAAAAAATTTCAAGGGCCATCAATTAATGAACTGACAAAAAAAAATTAAATTTTACTGACAAAAAAGACTAAATCTACTGACAAAAAACTACATATGATGACAAATAAATTAATTGACTGATAAAATAATGATTTGAGTGACAAAAATACTTTTTTTGACTAATTAATTATTTTTACAACAAATTAATGATTTTGAGTTCACAATAAAAATCAAAATCTTGTCCTTTAGCACCAAAATCGGAAGGAAGTTCCAGACGATTATGACAAACCGTTCCAAATCTCGCCATCAAGCTAGAGTCAATTAGAACTAAAATAAAATGAAATAAAAATAAAACCTATCTATAAAATGGGTTTTATATTGTCAATGCATATATGCAAAATTATTAAATAGTCATCTCAATGTATATATATTTTTCAGTCGTTTAGTTATTTTTGTCATCTTAAAAAAATTAAATTTTTCACCTGCAATAAATTTAAAGTTGAGTGCCAACAATTTATTCAGATAATAAAATAACATATAAAAATTTAACAATATTTTTTTCCGAATTTTTATTATTATTAGTCAGTGCAAATAAAAAAATGATTACAAAACAAAACAAAAATATTTATTATTTATACACACACATAAATAGAAAAAAAGTAACGTTTTGAAAAGAAAAAAATCCTAAATTCAATGCCTGGATGAATATACATTCCAAAGAGCAGCAAAAAAAAATACAATAATTTAAATAAATTAGCTGTTCCGGTAAATATCAAAAACTTATTAATTTTTTCCTCATTTACAAATATAAGTCTCAACTTCAGTTATACAAGTTTCACATTTAACGGAACAGCACCATTGAAATTTACATTTACACTTTTCTTCCTTAATAGTCTTTTGAATATAATATCCACGACCACAGCACATAATCCTGCATCCGTCGGGACCATTCGAGTTCTTGTTACACTGTCTACCACTGGTTCCTAATATTCCAAATTTTTCATTGTAACTACAGTAATTTGGACTGTCTTGAATATAGACCAAATCTTCCTTGGTCGGCTTGCTAAATCTTCTATACCTGGGTCTCAATTGATTTTGTCTCAGCTCATATCTGACCTCAATTGCACTGTCGTATTTTTCCTTCAAGTAATCCCCAACTTCTCTGAATGAAGGCAATTTTAGCCAGCAAGTTTTCATGCTGCACGAGCCGGACACACCGTGACATTTGCACTCGATTTTTACCAATCTGTACACTGCCCTTCGTCCTGCTTCGTTGTTGTGCAAATTCATTAGTTTTGTTGCTTTTGCGCGCCTCACTTCAAAGCTTGTCTGCAAGTCATTGCTCTCTGATTTTCTGAATCGGTTCCTGAAACGGAGACGATTCACTTGGAGAGATCTCTTGTCATCAGTGATGGACTTTTCTGTCATGTCAACAAAGTGCTTGGTAAACTTGTAGCCATATTCCACATTGTCGCCGCAGCCTCCCCACACCCAATCTTTGTTTAGATTAGCTGGCCGCTTACTGGTGCTACAGCCACAAGTGCTGATGTCGCCGTTTCGGCACGATCTGGCAATGGCTTGCAAAACGCCTGCCGCTGAAACAGCGTGAACAAAAGCCGACTCTCTGCTCGGCACATCTTCTATAACGGGTCCATAAACACTCGAGTTGGAAATGGTCGAGCAGTTCCATTGATTAAATCTGAATTGCCACTGGCATTCCATGATGCCGATGCGGGCTCCTTTGGCAATGGCGGTCACGTGATCTGAATACAGCTCGCACAGTTTCGACTGGCCTAGAGTTAGACCGTCAAGGTTTTGACAAAAGTCAGCCAAGTTGTGCACTTGAGCGACTGTGTTGGACGAAAACAAGCTGGTCTTGAGTCCCAAATTCCACCAGTTGGCTTCCACCATTCTTGTGGCAACAACACCCAAAGCTATCAAGACTATTGAGAACATGTTTAATCTATTTAGATGGAACAAAAATATTTATTAGACTACGAAATTGTTTATTAGTTTATATAGGAGGGCAGAGATGCCAATTTTGAAAGTCAGTGCTAGAAAAACAAAAAAAAAAAAAGGTAATAAATTGACACTTAATTCAATTGGAATTTCAAATGCACATCTGATTTAAATAATGTCAATTTATTATTCTGTAAACGGTAACAAATTATATAATTAAAGGTAAGAGGAGTCGTTTTAATCAATTATAAAGAAACCGAGAGTAAGTTTTCAATTGTATGCTAACTCTAACTAGAATTGAATAATCAAATCTAAACTATTTGATGGCTGGGTCATTTCTATCAAATTAGACCGGATCTTTTTGTGCGTGTAGACAAACTTGAGAATAAGCTCAAATATTTGTACAGAAATAAGTCGATGCGATGATGCTTTGTCGGCCTGTTTTATTACACCATTCAAAACTTTACGAAGTTTACAACTTCAAGGTAAATAAAAATAAATGTAAATAAATAATAAACAAATAATAATCTGATGTGAACATGATGTGAAGCCAATTCGATAAACTTATTCAACCAGAGCTATGCTAGTTCAATCATTGTAGTCTGATTGAGTGTAATTAGTTGATTTCAATCTAGAGATCAAGTTCGAACGCGCTTCCATTTAGTAGAAATTCTCTTTATCATTTTATCTAATTACTCTTACTGTCTCGTTTTGATTAATTGATCTATAATTCGATCTCTAAATTGATATCAAGAATTCCTCTCGCTTTTTCTGTTGTTGCTGATAGTCTAGACTCGTTTCATCATGAAATAGTCTTTGGAACATTTTTTTAGAAAAAAAAATTGGAATTTATCCTGAATTCTTTCAAAATCTGGTCACCCCTCTCCTTCACAACCAAAGCTCTAAGCCACAAACAAAAATTAGATCAATTTATCATTTAACATTTGATCATGTCAATTATTAAATAAAAATAAACTCTTTGAATCATGTTTGTAATCTGAACAAGCCTTACCCATAAACACATTAACAATGCTTCCACTGACAAAGAGTCTGTAAAGTTATTTCCCCTTTCTTTCATGATCTGCTCAATACCTATTTTTATCTGAAGGAGCTTTTGCTCGGTACAGAAAACAAATAAATAATAAATATTATCATTACTTATTTCAATGAACACCTTGATGGCGATGTAAAAAAAAAAACAAAAAAAATTTAAAAAACAAAATGTCATAAATAAGACAAAGTTTAAGTGTTTTCTAAAAAATTGAGTGAAATATCTAATTTTAATTTTTTTTAATTTCAATAATTATTATTCATTTTGTGCTCTATATATTTTTTTTTGTTTTAATATTAAATAAAATAGAATCTATTTTAATATGATTTGAGGAGTAGTTCTGGGATTTTTCTATTTTTCTCTAAAAAGGTACCTTATCGATCTTTTTCAAATTTATTTATTTCCTAACTCATTTTTTTTACTCTTTACTCTAGTATTATTATTATAATTAAAAAATAGTTTAGGTAATACCCTGGTAGTTTGGAATGGATCTTAGGCCTTTCTTTCAGTCAAATTAAATAAATACAATAAAAGAATTAAAAATGTAAGACAAAAAAAAATGACTAAAGTTAGATTAGAGCTTTTTTTAAGAGACAGAAAATAGTGATTGAGAGATTTCTAAAGAAAAACAAATTTAAAATGTTGATTTTTTTTGATCTATTCTATACCATTCCATAACACATTTTTTTACTCTTTACTCTATTAGATCTTAATACACATCAGACGAGTCCATACGCATTCTGCTTTTAAAATAAAAAAATTAGAGATATTGTCAGATAGGAAATAAAATTGAGATTATCATGTTCGCAGACCTAATATTTATTAGAAAAAAGAATGGATTTTATATTAGATTTTGTCTAAGACCCTAAAGCCTATTTTTCCAAAAGACTTGATGCTAAATTAGAATCCACTGATTTCATGAAGTAAATGAAGAAGTCGAGCTTTGATTTGATTTAAAAAAATGGTTTATAGTTTAAAATATGGTAGGTTTTTTGTTGATGGCTAAAGAGTATGTAAAAGACCACAATACGAAATATAGAATGTGATAAATCTATGAATGATTGATCATTTTGCGAATATCTTGCCTTTCAACATTAAACAATCTATTCCATTTCTATATAATTTGACTATAATTAAAAAAAATCTTTCTTGACTATTTATTCAATCTTTTCAATCTATTAAATAAAAACTATTTATTTATGTTTCTATAAAAAACCCAATGGCGAAATGAGTTTACTACTCAAAGCCATTTAAATTGTGAAAAACACTAAAATAAAATTAAAATTTTGAAACTAGAAAACTTATTTTACAAATCTCATTTTTCTTTTCGTACACTTCTCTTCGCTTCATTTAGACCTGTCAAACGAAGCTTACTGTTTCCACGGCGGATGCATTGCCTAGATTCTACTCTAAATCACTTCGAATTTAAAGAAAAAAATTAAACTAAAAGTTAAAAGTGCGAAGGTTTTTAAAGAATATTAAGATTCAATGATGCATTTAAACTTAAATATGGACCAGAGTTTTATTGTATCACGTAATCTTAAAGCATATTATTTTTTTATTGATATTTAATTGTTAATATTCGTAGCTAAGGATTAAAAATTGTTAATTTTATCAGATTATAAATCAATAAAATGGTGGAGATTTAGCAGAGACACTGTGATGGAAATAATTGAGTGTGGTGGAGAACTTTTTGCTAATGACTATGTTCTATGGGATGGATAAGTCAAGTGTCTATTGGGGATGGTTTGAAATTTTTAATCTGGCGATTGATTGATACCAACATGCAAAGAGATAGCCGAATTGTTTTCACTATGCTATTTCAAAGGCAAAAAAATATCCCTCAGTTATTTGGCTATCATTCTTTGCCGAACGATCTTAACATTCAGATCCAAACAATTTATAGTTCAGTTGAATGCACACTTGCTTTATTTATTTCACTCATGTGTTAAGTATTTATCAAATTAAAGCATTGCTCTCACTTTCGATCATACTTGACTCGAAGGAAATACATTTGTAAAATAAAGACCTGCAATTTTCTACAAATATTAAATTTCTTATTTATTACTTGTCGAATTAGTGGTTCTGAATTTTCCAATAAACTCAATTTTTTCTTTCAGTTGTCACTTGCAAAAATTAAAACTCTTAAAGTTCGTTCAAAATTTAATAATTAACATTTCAAATTCTCTAAACCAGAAAGCTGATTATCCATTTTAATATGATTAAGCTGGCTCAGCCATTCTCTCCAATTGTCTAATAAAATTTTTTTTCATTTTTTGTCTTATTGTAACAATTTTTTTACCCAAGTGATCTAATAGTCAGAAAAATGGCCACTGTTTTCTACGAGTAAAACTAAAAACTAGTTGCGTAAGAAATTTTACAATTGAAAATGTCCAAAAAATAAATGTCGGCAGATCAAAAAATAGGGCTTGATCAAAGAAAAAAAAACATGAAAATTTTACACCTGAGATAATGCTGTGTTCTTTTGTTTGTTTGTGGCAAATATAAAGTTAAAAATGAAAAAAAAAACGTTTTATCGTTATCTAAGGTGAAAAATCTTTGGACACATGTTGTTGAACAGAATAGCAAAACAAATAGTCGTAATCTTGTAGTTGAACCTACTCAAGACAAGTATTTATGGCTCGATAGAGCGACGCATTAAGCGAAGTTAAATGATTCAAAAATTAAATTTAAAAATTTTTCCAATTTAGTAAAAAACCTGGGGACACTTGTTATGTATTCGAGTACTATTCCAAATTCTAGCATAGTAATCCAATTTTGCTCTTTTTAATTATTACTTAAAATCGAGCTCAACTCAAATGCTGTTGAAAAAAAAATTGAAAATACTAAAATTTGGTCTAATTTAACTGAGAGCAAAAATAGAACCTTTTAGGCAACTCTTTTTTTTTTGAATAAAAGTTAAAATTTTACTATTCGCTTTGCTGCCATGCAAATATTTATTTTGCTAATTTAATTTGATTCCAATTAGATTTTATTGACCAAACGTTTTGAATGATTTAGCTCAAAACTCTCCAAAAACATGACTAATTTGAATTTCTTCTTTTCAAAGCTCACTTGGATATTTATTAAACATTTCTTGTATTCAAAACTGAGTCACCTTATCATTTTTCCTGATGCGACTGCAAATAACACTCCGAACTATCGGAGTCTCTACTTGAACTAAATTTTTTATAAAAATAAAATCCAGTTGTCCTGTTGGCACAAAATTTTTGTCTAACTGTACACTTTTTTATGAGCTGTCGTTCAATCGCTAATTGTCCCTTTCTGGTACGACCTGCTGGAATGTCAAGACCATTTGAGCCTAGTATTTGGCTACCATGTATTAACTCAACTAGATTATGACGGTGGTGAATCTTATGAAGCTGGATTAAATCGCTACGCTGCCGTCTTTCTACAAGTGATGCCCAGTTGAGAGCTTCTCTTCTAACTGCAGATGGCTTCGACTTGAGTACAGGAACAAGTTTAGAAAATTTTCTTTGAACACGCTCAAGTGTTTCTATGTCACAGGATTCCAAACGCCGACTGCGAACTCTAGGAGGGTCCTAACAAATGACTCAAAGAGAAGATTCACAAGTTCAAGAGAGAAGTAGGTGAATGTGTTTTTTATTCTAGATGCTAGCATCGAAGCTCTCGCTGCTGCTCTCTTATATTTGTCTCCTGATTTTAGACCACCGGTAATGATAATCCCCAAATCATGGCATTTGTTGTCCCCGCCATGATGCATGACTACACACTAACTCAGATTAAAGTCCATAAATATTTATAACTTCGTGATGATTTAACTTAGAACTTTCCATTTAATGATCCAAAAAAAACATGATTTATTTCAATTTCTTTTCTTCAAAGCTCACTTGGAAAATTTTTTAAAATTTTACCTCCTTGTATTCAAAAATGAATCACCTAATCATTTTGACTGTAAGGAACATTCCGAACTATCGGGAACTTGAACTAAATTCTGTATTAAAAAAATATCATGCTATTAAAACGATTATTTTGATTTTTTTGTGAAATTTATTTTCTTAAAATCTCACTGAAGATTATTTTTTTATTTTGTCATCTTATAATAATGGACATTTTATGAGACCTTTTAGCTTTATTCCGAAATGTCGGACTCTTTACTTGAAAAAATGATCAAAACTTTATTCTACTTTAAACTAGCAGCCCTGCAAATTCAGAAAAAAAAATATTTATTTTGATATAATGAATTAAATGAGACATTAACAAACAATATTCCTTAATATTTGAGTAATTAATTGAATGACCCAATTCGTTATTTATATTTGAAATAAATAATATTTAGAAATTTTAAAACTTTCAGTACTAAATTTATTTTAAATTCGTTTTTAAATTGTAATTAATCATATTTTACACTTGGTTGATGTTTTGTCAATTTGCTTTATGAGTTATTGTTTTACTGGAGCTATTTACTTTCTAAAAATTACAATACCATTTTTTTACAAATTACAACAATGGAGACTAATCTAAACAAAAAATTTAATTTTGCATGTTTTGCAATCATAAATTACAAAGTTTGATCGATTTATTAATATTCTAATAAAAAAAACAAAATTAAACACCATTTTGGATAAAATTTGTCAATTCGCCACTTCAGGTAGATTTTTAATTAAAAATACTTAGAAATCAAAAAATAATTAACTTCGAAACGCCTCTAAAAAGTTCCCAAAGTTTTAACAAATTTCAACTGTTGATAAATTTAATTTTGTAATAAAAAATAGCTCTGGCTTTTGGCATAGACAAATTTACACAATCAATTTTGATAATGAACTAAAAAACCGCTCAAATACATTCTTTCAAGCTTATCCAAAAATAAAACTTTTTATAAATAAAAATTTATTTTAGCCACCTTAAAATTTAGTCACAAAAATATTTACGAATTTTGTAGAATTTATTTGGTCCAATTCAACCCCAACATGGTTGTGATTTTTCGATTAGTTTAATTTCTAGTTAAAAGACAAAATATTAGGTCCTTCTATAAAATGTAGCTCTATGAGTTAAACAAATAAATAAAATTTACAGATGGAATCGCTCTCAACTTAAAAAAATAAGAAATAAATACAAGCTACCCTTTAAATTTTCAAAATTTATCTAATCTTTTTTATGGCTATTTTTATTAAGAGTTTTTTTTGTTCATAAAAATATAATTAATTTTTTTTAATTCTTAATGAAACAAATGCTTTAACCCAAAATTTTTATCAAGTTCAAATTCTGCTCAACAATTAAAGATGTTGACTTTTTTATTAAATAAATTGATAATAACTTTTCAACTTGTTAACATGCTTAGCTGATTAAATTGGAGCTATACAAACAAGTTGTAAAATTTTATTTTAATGAATACTATAAATTTGTTATGAGATTTGTCGATGAGCCGGATGAATTGAACTTTGAAAAATTGAGCTAAAACATGCTTTTTTCACCTTTAGAAAAAGAGCAAACGAATTCTGTTTTTTCCGTTTTCGAATTGCCAAATATTAACGCGAATTTTCATTTTTTTAGGTCTATAGGAAGCTATTTTGGATTTTAGCTTTCATCCTGTTTACCTAATGATTTAATAGGATTATTCTAATATTGAAATAAAAAATAAAATTAATATTTGGTGTTATATCTAGTGGACAATACTAAGTTTTTATTCTATAAAAATCAATTTTGACTAAAAATATCAAAAATATTGTTTCTAGATTTTTTTCTTGAAATGAGACATATTCTCTATGACAAATTTTTGTGTTGATTTCAAAAATTTTCTTTTGAATTTTGAAAGAAAAACAATTTAATTTGGCTGATTTTTTCCAAAAATAATCAATAACTTTATTTTTTTAATTATTTACAAAAATTTTCTAAAATAAATAAAATTTTTGATCAATTTAATTTTGAATATTAAAACTAGATATAAAATTTTGCATAATAAATTGACTCAATCTTTTAAATTTTATTTTGATTTTATAAACAGAGTGCTTATCATTCGATTAGATAAATAGGACACTAGGCTGTCGATTAGCTTTGATTAACTTGAAAAATGAAATTAAAATATTAAAAAATTTGAGTTTTTTTTGATACAATCATTTAAAAAATTATGTTCCTATATTTTTAATCTTAGTTTCTCGCCTTTGGTTATTCGAAATTGATTGACATTAAATTTATTAATAACTGATGATTAAATATCAATATTGAAAAAAAACTGTACAAAATGACTTTGGCCGAATTCTTTACAAGAACTTCTTTAAACTAAAGATAAATTCGATTTTCATTCTATGAAGAAAAAATCTTTCCAAAATCTAAACAAAACATGTTTAATTAAGATTTACTTGAGTTATCATAAAATTAACTTTAAGACTCATTATTTCTTTTTTTCTTATGTTTAAATAAAGAATTTCATTAGAAATTATTTATTTTTTAGCTTAAATTCAAAAAGCGACTTAAAAAATTAAAGATAAAAATTTTCAATTAGACTAATTGAATATCTCTTCCTGCTCTAGTTTTATCTATTTCAATTAAAAAGTAAATATTTGTGTTTAAGCAAAAATCTTTAGTCAATGGGGACACCAATATTAGGTTTATTTAAAAAAAAAACCCAATTTAAATACTGAATAGTTAACCCCTTACAATCTCAAAGAATCGCCCGTCATTCACTATTGTCCATTTTGATATTCAGCTGCTCCAAAATTTCAATTTTTTCTCTAGACAAAACTAAAAGACAGATGACCACCTTTTAATCACAATAAAACTTAAAAGCTCACATATCTTAAAAGAATTCACAATTTTAAAAAACATCCTCTCTAGGAATTTTCTAATGAAAAAATAAACTGAAAAATCAAATATATAAGAATGAAGTTTTATAACCAGGTTATTAACTTAATTAAAAAGAAGATAACTTCTTGAATACTTCAATTTTTTGCAGGATAATCGAAATGGAAAAATTATTTCTAAATAGGACTCATTACTAGAAATAAATCTTTATTCGATTTTTGAGATCCTATATCTTTTTGCTGGTTTACATCTTGACTTGAAAGAATTTTTTCAAATACTCTATCACAAAATCATAATTTAATTTTAAAATTTACAGTTAATTGAATCGTGTAACTCGGTTCAATTTGATTCTCTAGATTTCCTCAGAATCAATCTTACGTAATTAGAAAAATAACTTAAAGACATCGAGTTTTTATTCTAAAACAATTATTATACTTTTAGCTGGTTTGAATTTTAATTTTTGACAACTTTATAGTTACAATTAGAATCTGTGATTTTTATACTAAAAAAATAACGAAATAGGGTGAAACCATCTAATTTTAAAGCAATTTCAGATATGTTTTCCACTTTATCGTTTTTCGCCATGAGTTATGAAAAAACAATTTAGGTAAAATAAAAATGTCATATTAATTTCAGATTATTTTATTTTAAACAATAAAGAAACTAAGGATCAATTCTGTTTTTGATTAATAAATAATTAATTTTAAATTCGGTATCGATTAAACTATAATCGATAGAACTTGGTACCGAACAAACGGACAGATGAAAATCATACAAAAAAGGCTTTCTCTTTTTTTTGAACAAATGTTTTGAGTAGCATTTTAAAAAGAAAACATTAAAATAATCATTTTTGTTTCTCATACCTGAATATGGATTAAAAATTATATGAATTTTAATGCTCTGTTGAGCTTATGAATAGATTAAACATACAATATTCAAATATAATGCCTGGTCTCATGTTAATGTTTGTAAACTCGATTTTTCATGCGAAATGCTCTCCGACAAAATGGTCTCAATTTAATTGATTAGCAATTCTAATATCATATCAACATATTTTTTGTATTAGATATACCTTTCTAGTGGCGAATACTTTTGAAAAAATAATCAAAAAATGTCTAAGATTTTTTTATTAGGAAAAAATTGAATATTTTAGCGTAAATGGTATTTACAATTCAATATTAAATTGTGTTTTTGAATTTCGAGGCCTTAATCGAATTTTAAGTCTGGGTAAATTGATTATTAATGAATATTTAAATTTTAAATAAATTTTTTATTGATATTTCATGATTTATTATTACCATTTGAAATTAAGAAATATCTGACTTGATTGTCAGTTGAATTTATTAAATTTAATAAAATTTTTAAGTTTTAGATTTTTTTTCAATAAAATATTTGAAATCAAATTAAAATGCCGAAAAAATTCACCACTATTTCATTTTATTTTGATTGATTTTGCTCCTTTTTAATTTTACCATGCACAATTCTTTATTTTTTAAAATAAAAAAAAAATTGATGTTTTAGCTTGATTGATCTTGTCAGAGGAACTTTGAACTGTTACAGATTTTCTCGCATTGAATTCTGCATTTTGTCTTTCATTAAATTGACAATAAAATTATTGTTTAAATTTTTCATTTATTAAAAAATTAAAGCAAAGTCTTAATCTAAAAATACATAACAAAATTTTTGCTTTAATAAAAAAAAGTAAACCATCAAAAAAAAGTAAAATAAAATTGTATTGTAACAACAATAAAATAATAGAATATTTATAGTTAAAGATTTTATACAATACTCAGCCAACTAGTAGTTAAATATTTAAAAGTTGAATAATATAAAATTTTGATTCAATTTTCCTATTAACAAAAACAAACTTCAATGTGGTTTTTACAAGTTATTTTAAAATTTTTGTTGGATTCAAAAGTAAAGAAAAATTAAACGAAATTCTGAATGATTTACGATTTTTATTTCTTCTCAAATTTTTGCAGAAAATTTTAATCATAAAAAAAGGACTAATTAATATTTTATTTCGGGTACAGCTCGGTCTTCCTCATAATTCATTAAATTATTTATTCCATTACTCGATTTTTTAGAATTATCATTAGCCAGACGACCAGGAGCTGAAAGCGAGATTCCTAGCGGAGTTTTGGCCACTTGTCCCGAAAACCTATTCTCAAATGACAGAAATCTATTCAAATTATCGGAATCTGATAATTTAAGCCAAGAATGAGACAAAATTTCACTGGGATAGAGCCTTTCCTCAGGTTTAACTCGAATTAGAGATCGAAGCAAAAGTTTTCCCTCTAAGCTTAGCGGAACTGAAGGAGGAATCTGAAATCTTCCTCGTGCAATTTTAGCAAACAAATTTGTAATTGTTGGGTGATGAAAAGGATATCTGCCAATCAATAAAGTATACAGAATTATACCTAAGCTCCATGAATCACTTAATCTACCTGAGTAACTTGATTGAGAAGGATTAAGCACTTCGGGGCTGACATAAGCAGGACATCCTTGTTGACTCTTAATTAAATCATCTGTAGCATCTTCATCTAAAACTAGGCAATCTTCCAAATTCGCCAGTCCTATTTGACTTTTTTCTTTATCAAGAAAGACGAACTTTTTTAATTTTATGTCACGGATGATAATGCCATTATCGTGACAGTCCATCACTGCCTGGACACATTGACGGTAAATGTGCTTCGCTTCGGACTCTTCCAAACGCTTTTTTTCTTTCATGTAAGAATGCAAGTCGCCAAAATGAGGCTCAAAAAATACATAAGCCCAATTGCTGGTCTGACCAGGCGATTGTGTGCCAGAATCAAGAACTATTTGGCTAAATTTGTAAATTTTATCCGACGCACCTTCCATGATAAAATATGCCTCCAATTTTTTCATGTAATGTTTTACGTCAAATTTCTTGAAAAAAAAATTATTTCAAAATTACTTTCAAAAAAGGTGTTTATTTGAAAAAAAGCATCATGAATTTTTTTCAATTTTCAACTAGCAACTCTTTACTCCTAGTAATTTCATTTATCAAGATAAAAATTTACTCAAAAAATTCAAAGAATATCAAAGAAAAAAAGCAATTTCATAAATTGATAAATTATTTCTAGAAAATTAAAATCCTAAATTAGTTCCCTTTGCTTTTCTCTTGGTCTGGTTCAGAAAAAAATCCTTACTTTCCAATAGTAAATCTTTTGATTTTTGGTATTGATTGCACTATTGAAACAATCTACTTGGGGGTTCGATTCCAGCAGCAAAAAATCTCCTTTTGTCGAGCATTTTTGTGATAGCTCCTGACTTGAGTCGCTTAAAACCGTTCGGTTGGAACTTGGATTCGATTCTTCATTTGACGAGTTGGACTGCGTGGAACACTGCTGGCTGAGTTTGATTAATGAAGAAAAAGATTGTATATCGGGTTGGATAGACGGGCTTAAATTGGAACCTTGGTTGTCCAAAGTCGGACTAGTTTGTCCGTCTTTGGACAAATGCAAACTCAAAGATCGGTTCAGTTGTAATCTTGTGGACATTTTAAAATATTTTTTTTTGTTATTTAGCGACTTAAAATGATTTTAAATTGACAACATAAATTGAAAATAAATTCAATTACAAATCGACAAAAATTTAGATGATATAACCAAAATGAAAAAGAAATTAGATTTTTATAATTGGAATCTAGAAAAAATGGTTCATAATTTATTTTAATATGAAAATATTTTGAAATTATATTTAACAAATGTTTATCTAAATTAAATGTCTCCATTGAATCACATTTTGGGGATTAAAATGATGCTTTGATCTTCTGAAATAGTCACTATCTTAAGACTCTGTAAGATTCTTATCTTTTTAGCTTTGGCTTGTGATTTTAGATTCGACATTATTAATTTTAATTTATAAGAAATTTTCTCGATGCAAATTTCAAAATTTCTTTGTTTTGTTGCAACCGAACTAAATAAAACTACATATCTACGTAAAAGACTCGTTTCATTTTTTTATAATTTCAAAATTATTTTTTTGCGTTTAGAAATTAGTAACCTTAGTTTAATATATGAATTTTTGCTTGCTTGTATGTTTTCTAAGTCTTCAAGTTTGTCTTATATATATTTTTTCCTTTACTAAAATCATGAAATTATAACAAAATTATATTGATAGAATTTTAAAAAAGTTTTATTCTTTTTAAAAACTAGTTTTTTTCGCTTGGTTCCCGCAACAAAAAAGAGTCTTTGGCTAAACATTGATTTCAAAAATTCAAAATTCACTCCTTTTAAGTAAAAAAATTTCAACTCTTTTTATTTGTTAGATATTTAATGAAAAATCGAAATCATTATATGAAAAATCATGCAAATCATGAATTTTTAATAAAATAATTTATGTGACTTTGTTCTAAGGTGAAATTTGTAGAATATCATAAATTAAAAAAAAGCTTTGTCAAAATTAAAGCTTAGAAATTTCGATTAAAAAAATAAGAATTTTAAAAAATTTTTAATTTGAAAATATGTTCAAAATGAATAAGGTAAATTTTTGGATTTCAGAATTCAAAAAGAGAGTCTTAGCAAAGGATTGCGGCTAAGAATCTCAACCAAATCAAATTTTTCAAATAAATATATTTAGAAGTTTTGTTTTTATTAAATAAAAAAATGATTTGAAATATTTCGGGAAATAATCACACTTTTTTTGCAATCGTCTCATCAACAAAAAATGAAATTTTATAAGAAAAACTTAACGCTTCTAATAAAAATTCTATTGACCTGTAAAAGTATTTATAAAGTATTTTAAAAATAATTTTTCACTCAGGCTTTAGAATATAAGAAATCTTTTGATCCATTATAAAATGTATTTTCTAAATTTTAAATAAATTTTTGCTTTGTTTAATGTTATCAGAGCATATTTTGGTGAATTTATGTTCATCTTTTGTTTTTAAAATTGAATCTAATATATGGCCGCTTTCAAAATTGATTATTTTCAAATTTAAAAAAAAAATTATTTTATAATTTATTTAAGAAAATAATAATAAATAATGAATATAAAGGTAAATATCAAATTTTATTTTGATTATTTTTTTTAATATAAATAATAAAAGTTATTAAAATCCATTAATTTATAAACTTTTGCTAAGCAATTTTGGTGATATTTTCAGAAACATTACTGAAAAATAATAATCCGTCATTTTTTCTTGGTAAAATTTTAGTGTTTTGATGCTTCAGGTATAAAAAATTTGTTCTTTTTCTATCCTAGTGGATAATGATGAGGAGGCGCTCATCTCCATTTCCAGTACCTTTTTGAACAACAGCTTCGATATAATAAGGAGGTTGCTGCATCTAGTTGATCTTCTACACCGCATTATTACCAAGTCGAAAAAGCTCTTTTATATTAAAATATAAAAATTGCTAGGGAGTTTTTTCAAAGTGTTGAAACAGCTTAATTGTTTCAAAAATTATTTAGTATTTTTTAGATAAAAAAACAAAATTTTTGATTACATTTTTATTTAAAAGAATTAAATGTTAACTTTCTCCAAAAATAAATTTAATATTTCTATCTGATTGAATTTAAATTAAAAAATATTTAATATAAATTCAAAAATCAAATCAAAAAAGATAATTTTTGTAATCAATTATTATTTTTCATAATTTATCAAAAGTCACAAAATTACTTGAGACTTAATTGTGTAACTTTCGTTCCAACTGACTGTTTAAGTATATTGATAGAAAAAAATCCAAAAACGAATTTTTTTAGGCATTAAATTTTTTGAGGGTGACAAATTTAATTTTTTTAAGATGACAAAAATAACTAAAAGTGGTGACTAATTTAATCTATTTTAGCTGAAAATAAAAAACTAATTATTCTGACAAAAAAACTAAATTTATTTTATTTATTTATTTATTTGTTTTCCTTCAGAAAAAATTAAAAATAAAATAAAAAAATAAAAAAAAAATAAAATTAAAGTTAATAAAATTAGATAAAAAAAAGAATCAAAATAGAGTTAATAAGCTAAAAAAATGAAAGTTGAAAAGACATAAATTGAAAAAGATTGTTACATGTGGCATATGTTTAAATAGTTCAAGTTTCAGGAAAAAAAGAAGAAATAGTAAGGTAGCAATTACACAATGGAGTTGGGTATTCAATATATCTTGATTCGAAACCTTCTTTGTATTCTTTCAACACCAGTCTTTCAACCAATGGAATAGAATGACTCAGTCCTGTCCCAACATATTTCTCACTCAACTCAAAAAGACGATTCGAGACTGTTAGTAATTTAAGTTTATTAAAAGCTTCATGTTGCACGATGTTGGAGGGAGTATCATATTTTAACTTAAGGATATATCTTACTGCTGTATTCTGAATTGCTTGTAATTTTTTGATATTATTTTCTGAAAATGAATTCAAGCAAGGAAAAGAATAGTCTAAAATCGATCCGACTAAAGATTTATATAAATTTCCTAGTGTGTTTTGATTGAGAACCCATTTTTTGTTTGACAATATCTTAATAATATTTAGCCTTTTGTTGCAGCGTTCTTTAATTTCGTCTACTAGTATATTAAAGTTTAACTTAGAATCAAATTTAATGCCAAGAAACTTGATTTCTTTTTGGCTCACTATTCTGTTTCCATAGATTTTTAAGTTTAGATTATCACCCTCTTTTTTGTACCTAGAAAAGACTACTGAACGCGACTTTTCAACTGATATCTTCATTTTCCATTAAATAAGCCATTGTTCTATTTCGTTGGTGTATTTATTAATCTTATTTTCTAGGTTCCCTTTCTTGTTATAAATGAAGAATGTAACTAGATCATCTTATATGTCATGTTATTTGTTTTGTTTCTTTTTGGGATGTCATTAATATATATACTAAATAAAAGAGGACTAATTACTGAGCCTTGAGGAACACCTGCAGTTATTTTATATTCTCCGCTCAGATGATCTTTCACATTTACCTTAAATGTCCTACTATCTAAAAAGGATCTAAACCAGTTAGTCAAGTAATGAGGTGGATTCATTTTAATCAATTTAAAAAGTAGACCTTCATGCCAAACCCTATCAAAGGCTTTAGAAATATCAAAAAAAAGGCCACAAACTCTTTTTTTTCTATTAAATGATTCCACAATTTTTTGAATTAAAAAGAAAAGATTATCTGATGTTCGCCGGTGTTTCCTAAATCCAGATTGCTCCTGGATAAGGAGTGAATTTTGTTCCAAATAATTGTATAATCTTGAAAATACTATGCGTTCCAGGAGCTTTCCTAAACAACTCGTTATACTAATTGGTCTATAATTTAAAGGATCTTGTAAAGAAGAGGCTTTTTTTTGAATCATAGTAATGTTCGATGTTTTCCATGCTTTAGGGACTCTACCTTCTCGAAGAGATAAATTAAAAAGTTCTATAATTTCTATTAATGAATTTCTAGGTGAGTTTTTTAACATTAGATTCTGAATTTGGTCAGGTCCTGATGCCGCTTCATTTTTCAATCTTTTTAAAGCCATAATTAATTCATTTAAGCAAATTGGATCATTAAAATTAGACTGATCATAATTTCTAAAGAATTCAGAGTTAGAATTAAGTATTTCGAAATCTTTATCACGATCTATTAAATCAGAATTAGGACTAAATATTGAAGATAGGAGTTCTCCAAAGCATTTTCCCTTTTCTTCATTAGTTTTGAAATCATTGTCATTTAAAAACAAATTCTGGATTAAATTTGATCCTTTTTTTGATCTAAATTTATTTATTTTTTTTCAGAATGGTCTACTTGTCAGTGGGTTTTTTCCCATTTTCTCAATAAAATCAAACCAATTTTGATTCCAGAATTTTTTTAAAGAGGCCTTTAACTCGAATGTTAGTTGATTAAATTTTTTCTTGAGATTTTGACAGCGAGTTTTTTGAAAGTTTCTTCTTACTTTCCTGCGTTCTTTTGTCAGAATAACAATGTTCGGGGGAAGACTGGTTTTGTAGATTTTCTGCGAATGATAAGAAATGCTTTTATTTGAATTAGAAATAATTTTTTCTGTAATTTTATCATTTAATTTATGAAGTTTAATTTCCGTAATGGAAACAAATCGAGCTTTACTTGTGACAAATGTAAACAATTTACATGTTAATAACAAGTGATATATTATTAAAAAAAAAAAATTCTGTATTTTTATAAAATTTATTTTATGAATAATTTGAAAATTTAACTTGAAAATAATCATTTTTTTTAAAAATCAAAATGAAAATTAATTAGAGTTATTTATTTTTATAATTAGTATATTTTTTAGCATATTTTGAATAATTATGGTAACTTATTCTAAAAAAAAGCATATTTTTTCAAAGGGTTTTTTGGTTTTTTGAAGCCCAAAACGTGCAGCTCTTTTATTCGAATGTATCTCTTCTGATTCTTTGAATTTGCATCTATTACCATCGATTAATTCTAAAACCAAAGCTGCTCTACAGCCATGAAACGACAATAAAATCGACTAATACCATCTTGTTAGCTCTTTATCTCCCAAAATAATTCCTGTTTATCTCACCGTTTTGTAATTTTGATTCAATTTCTTAAAATTATCAAAAAATTTAGGTAGTTTAAATTCAATATTCTTACCTCTTATCCTCTGTTAAGGCTTTTCAGTTTTAACTGGAGGTAATACTGACAGGGCAAAATATTTTCACCGTTTTGGTATAGCTTTGTGTAGCTGTCAGACTGCTGACGATTTTTCTTATTTTCGGATTGCTTTTTACAATCAAAAAATCAATCCGAAAATTTTGGTAACAGATTGTGATGATGCCATCACAAATGGATTCAATTTAATTTAATTTTTTTTAGAATTAAATAAGAAAATAAGGTCGTGCCTACAACATCAACCAGCGGACTGTATTCAGAACGAAGAGAATGTCATACTTGAATCTGGAGAATATTCGGATAAAGAACTTAAACAAGCTCCAACATCATCTAAAAGACACAAGCCGAATGATGCAGCTTTATCAATAGAGAATATCTTTAAAACTTGTAATGCCCCAATGAAGAAAAAAAGAGGTTTTTATTGCCCTAATGGTTGTACCATGAAAAAAAATTAATTTTTTTTTTATTGATTAAATGGAAAAATTAATTTTTTTTGGTATTTTTACTAAAAAAATTGTGCACAAATATTAAGAGTCTTTTTTGGTCCCTTTTAGTTCTATACGTAAAAAAAATCGGTCTTTGAGTGTTAAATTATATGAAAAGTCTTAGAATATTAATTCCGATAACACTGTCAACAAGCAGGAAACGCGGTAATCAGTACAGACTAAGAAAAGAACTCGTAAAAAGCTGTTTGCCAAGGTACATATTTTTTAAAATAATAAATGATGTTATAGAATTAAAAACGATTGATATATTTAAGAAAAAATTGAATAAAAATTTTGATTTAGAAATTATAGTTTATTTTTTGTTACTAATATATAAAATTAAATAAAGGGTCAAAAATAAGATGAGACAATTAACTAACTCATTGTGGGTAATCATTTAAATAAATTGAAATATAAAAATGTCAATTCTTTAAATTTAGAGTAATAAAAGCCAGTTCGGGACGGCGGTCTCTTCCTATGACCATGTTCGAAACCTTAAAAACAAAAAAAAAAATTATTTTTAAAAAATTTAATTTTATTTATTAGCTTAAAATAATTACTTGGTTTGATCTAGCAATTACTGAGTTTCTGTTTGAGAGTTTCATTTTTTGGCGTTCAATATCTTCAATGATTATACCACGGCAGGCATCTTCAATAAAGACCACTCGATAGCCTAAATCGAGAGCATCATTGCATGTCGCCGCTTAAAGAAAACAAAAAATACTCTCTAATTCGGCTCTGGAATAATTTTCGAGCAAAATACTTACCAACACAAACATCACCAGCTAAACCACACACATAAAGTTCATTGATTCCAAGTTTCTTTAGATCCGAGTTTAAATTGGTCTCATTTAGTTTGCAGTTATCGAAAAACGCTGAATAACTGTCAATATCAGATTTAACGCCTTTGTAGGTTTTGATAACTGATCTCCTAAATGGATCGGAATTTTCATCTATTAAAATCAAATCCGGATGAAGCTCTGATCCATAAGAACCTTGAATGCAATGAGCTGGCCAGAGTTTCTGCTCGATGTCGGGATAATTGTCAAAAACAACTATATCATTTACTTGTACATTTTTTCTAGTCTACAAACACCATTTTCATAAATAAATATTCAATATAAAATAAATTACGCATTTACCGGGGAATTAGGGGCAAGTTTTCTTTTTTCAACATTTTCAATAAATGAGCAATGGTCTTCAGGATGCCAGTCATACGTGTACACAATAGCGTCAAAGGGAACACTTCTGATCAAATCATTGATACAAGGTATCACTTCTGATCCATCCTGACCCGATGGGCACTTGCTAATAGCCATTGTTCCATCAATGAAATCATTTTGAACATCAACAATAATTAAGGCTGTTCTGGGACGGACTGTCTAGTAAAAAATGGCTCTAGCTTTTTTGCTTATTAGATCAATAGAAACTTACTGGAATTACAAATTTCAACCAAAGGTTATTGAAATCGTTCAGATATAATTTTTGATTCTTGAAAAAAATTTAAAATTAATGCATAAACCCAAGTAAAAATTGACTTTTTTTGTTACTTTTTTTTCACAAAATATATTGAAAATTTTTTCAACTTCATTATTAGATAATGGATAGGGCTTGTTTTTATTCGAAAAAAGACCGGTTAGAAAAATCCTAAACTCTGGATTTTCTAAATAGCCGTTCCTAAAAACAAAAAGCTTGATTTAAATTTTTGCCAAGCTGGAAAAAGATTACCTTTTTGCATCTAGTGTACAAAAATATTCCTTAATTGTATCTGAATCAGAAAGCTTGTTTTGAATTTTGTATCGGTAAAATACGTCCAGAGAGGCTGAGCTTGGCATTTTTAATTTAAAAATTTTCTAAATTTTTTTTTTAAATAGCTAAATTTAAATGATTAAAAATGAAATAAAAAATTTATTATTTGTTTTTGACATCACCACAATTTGCGTGGATATGAATAAAAGAATAATAAAAAATTCAAAATGGCAAAAGATTCGAATGCCAAATGAGATGGCCATTATGACTCTAGCTGCACGCTTGAACTGATCTTCAAACAAAATTTGCTAATATTTTTTTTTTGAAATAAAACAAGACTTAAATAAACTTTATTTAATTAAAACGGAAGATATTAAAATGCGTCATAAAAGAGTAATAAAATGTCTAGATTTCGTAAATATGATCTGATTATTTATCCGCTTGTTTCCTCATGCAAAATTCTTTTCATAAATATTAATTTGAACAATAATTTTTTGCCAAAAAAAAAAAACAAATTATTTCTTTATTTTCTTGAGTTGCGTTTTCTTTTATTTAGTCAAGAAACTTGACTAACTTAATTGTTAAATACAAATAAACCAATTGAAAAAATTCTTTCCTTAGTTTTTTGTTCCAAAATTGGAATTAAATTTGCTATGAGTTTTAGGGGAAGAAAAGCTGCTTATTAAATAGTTTTGTCATTTTGTTCTTTTGTGTCCAATGACGTAAATCATGAAAAATTGGAAATTCGTAGTTAACCTAAAATAAAAATTTTGCCAAGGAAAATTTTTACAGGAATCGTCAATAAAAATAATAATAATAATAGTGAATTTGCATTTTTTTTAAGATGCGAAGCTGGAAAAAAAACGCTTCTAGAACAAGTTTCCTGTTAGATATTTGGCAATAGCTTTCTTTAAGTCTCTAAATAAAACAACAACAGTGTGTGCTTTCCAATGCTGAAATTTTATAACAAGCATATTTGAGCATAATTGGAAAAATTTCAAAAGATCGACTTTATAAATTATTAAAGCTCATCAAACAAGTGGATCTGAGAAGAAAATTTGAGTAAGATTAAATTCTCTGCTAAAATTATTCAAAAGAAAAAATATTTTTTTTAATATTTATTGACAAAAAAGCTAAAAAAATAGTTGAACACAAAAATTTTTGAGGGACTAAAAAAAGATATTCGTAAAGTTGACGATTTGGATGAGTTTAATCTAATTTTCTTGATGATTCTTTGAGCTGATTAAGGACAAAAATGTTGCATATCCCAATTCGGGTCTTCTATCTCTACATGTTACCATATTATATATCTTATTTTAAAAAAATTTAAAAAACTTAAAGTTAAAAATAAATTTTTTGTTTTTTACATCTTTACTCTTTACAACTAACGCACCATTTTTTACCAGTCTTTTTTTCTGATTATCCATGTCTTCAAGATCCACTCCTCTAGTTGCATCTTCGATGAATATAACTCGATAATCGAGTTCAAGACCATCGAAAGATGTAGCAGCTAAAAAAATGAATCGAAATACTAAGAATATTTCAAAAAAATATTTTTTTTACCAACACAGACATCTGCAGCAAGTCCACACACATAAATATCTGTTATTCCATTATTTTCAAGATCGGCATTCAAAGTGGTCTCATTTAACCTGCAATTGTCGTAAAAAGCCGAATAACTGTCTATTTCAGACTTGCTTCCTTTATGGACATAGATAACAGATCTTCCCAATGGGTCTGTTTTTTCACTGACGCGTTTTAAATTAGAGTGCAATTCAGCGCCATAAGTATCTTGAATACAGTGAGCCGGCCAAAGTCTCTGCTTGACCAGTGGATACTCTTCAAAAATGACTGAATCTAAAATTTTGATATTTTCTTTAATCTATTTGAAAAAATAAAACTAGAAATAAAAACTCTCATTTTGATATTAAAAAGCATCTTTACCGGTGAATTTCGATCCAGCTTTCTCAAATGAAGATTTTCTATGAACGAGCAGTGATCTGCCGGATGCCAGTCAAGCGAATACACAATTGTATCGAAAGGCACAGCTTCAAGCAGATTGTTGATGACTGGAACGACTTCTGCGCCATTCTGCTTAGCAGGACACTTTTTCAAAGTTAGAGTTCCATCTATAAAATCGTTCTGAACATCCACAATAATTAATGCACTTTTTGGCAGGAGTGTCTAAGAAAATTCAGCAAAGATATGCAGGGGTCTTTCAGTTTAGCAATAAAATTAGAGCTTACCTTTTTAACTATTTTCAGCCAAAAATTTTGAAGTTCATTGAGCTGGATCTTATCATCCTGATAAATCTGTTAAGTAAAGTTTAAAATGGCTTTTTTCAAAATACTTTATTTTCGTCAAAATAGTTGAACATTGTTTTTATCCTTGGTTTTTGCATAAAATAAGCGTTTCCACTAAACGAAAACAGCGATTTGAGGAGCTGTTCGAACTCGTTCAAATCAAGAGCCTGATCACTTCATAGAAAATTCACTATCAGTTTGCCTAAAATAAGTTGATCAAGTTAGATTGTTACCCATCTTTGTCAAAGTTTCTCATGCACTCTTCGATGCTATTTTTATCATTGAATAATTTTTCATTTCTGTATTTTAAGAAAAAATCCCCATTTTCTTTGAAACCGTTCATTTTTGTCAACCAAATTCTAAATTTTGAAAATTACTAGCTTTAGTATGAGAAATTCTGAAAGCTTATGTAACCAGATTAGACTTAAATTTTGATGAAACAGACTTGAATAAGATTTTAATTGCTTGAAATTCCAATAATAGAACTTTATTTTATGTTATGTGCTCGGTTGACAATAGTAACTTAAATGTAGAAAAATTGATTTATTTGAAAAGGTAGAGAAATTAATTTTCATTTAATTTTTGAATTATTTTCCATTCAGAATTTAAATTACAAGTTGTCAAATAGCTGAATTCATGTTAAAAACCTCGATAGCAAGATCGGTGAATTTCACTTCATTTCGGACTAACGTCAATTAAAACATGATTTTAATTATTAATTTTTTCAAGCTATATTCAAATTAAAATTCAAATTAAAGGAAACACCATTTCTTTAGAAAAAATCTTTTTTCTATAATTAAAATTTAATTCTTGAGCAATTCGTAGATAAAAATTAAAAAAAAAATTTTGGTAAAATGTGAACAATTTATTTGACTTGGGTAAATTATTAGACTTTTACCAGTGCCAGAAAAGTTTAATTTAAAGTGAGTTTGAATTAATTTCCGATTGAAAAATATACTCGAAAAATAAAGTATAGAAATTAACCTTAGTTGTCAAAAATTCGACAGTCTTAGACACAGGCATTACTTAACATTTAAAAAGTCAATCGAGAAGAGAAAATAATTTTTTTTTTAAAAAATTCCACCACGGTCTGATGTAATAAATGTTTTTTTAAGTCATGAAAAAATTCCTTTTAAGTCTAATATTTTTCAAAATATTTTTCGTCAATATTTTTTATGCATTTTTTTTCTGTTATCAAAAATTATTTCAAAATCACTATTTCTTCCGTATTTAAAATTTTTTTGAGAATGACGAAATAAAATTAACTTTGGGTTAAAAAAATCCAAAATTTTTTCATTCAAATTTGAGCTTTTAATTTCAATACCTGGATGATTAATTAAAAAAAATTAAATTCTAAAATCCTTCTCTTGCTCAATAAACATGATTTTTATTTTAATTAATGAATATCTAAAAGTAAACTAGTTTTATTTTAATAGAACTTATTAATAATCAACAAAAAAATACATTTTAAATGCTAATTCAATATACCTGATTATTTATTCGCAGAAAAAAAAAAAAACTGTTTGATACAATTAATTAGAACAAAAATGAGGTTCAATTATAGAAATATTAAGAGGCATTAAGTATTTTTTTTAAGCAGAGTTGGTCAAAAGTCATAGTTAAGCTTTAGCTCTTAATTTTTTTTAGTCAAAGTCTGATTTGATTTGGACTTAAAATTTTAATATATTACAAAATAAACAAATTAATTGTTATTGCTGTCTTTCAGATTAAGAAAATTTTGATTTTTTTTAATTTGCTTGGTTTTTAGAAGCGAATTATTTTTTAAATTAGAAAAAACTTAATTTCAAGAATAAGTTTATTTTAACTTATTGAATAAAAAAAAAAATGTGTAAGAATCTTAGAATTATTAAAACAATCGAATCAATTGAATTTGATTAATAATTACAAAAAATTATTAATCAATATTCTTTTATTTTTATTTAAAAATCTCTAATTAAAAAAAATAAATTTAAAGTTTTTGCAGGCTTTTAAAGAATTTTTGACTTTTGACCAACTCTGATTTAAAGCATCAAAGGGAAGACAGAAAAACTGAGACGTAACACTGTATATGTTGAACTCGGGATAAGCACCAACAAAAGTTCTGTGTAATAACTGTGATCAGTGACAACACCTTAAATATGCTGACGTCTTTGCAAGACTCAGAAGCGTAATCAACAAAAATGGAAGGCTCTCATCAAGACACAGAAACAGACTAGCAAAGTTAGGAATGAATTCTCAAGATTAAAGCGTGCTTGGGAGCCTTCATTTTTTTTCAATTTTTTTTACTAAAGATAAAATTGACATATAAACATCCTAAAAGAATATAAAAAAATTTGAAAAAAAATATAATTTATTGAATTTCTTTCATTCAAGATTTTCTTTCAAAATATAGTATGTCACCAAAAGTTAGAATCATCTTGATTCAAGATTTATCGAATATCAAAACCCATTATGTAATTGCTACCTAAAAATTTCTTCTTTGTTTCCAGAACTATCAAATATTTAAAAAAAAAAATTTATTTAATCTTAATTAAATTTATTTGTAATTTTTATTTTTTTATATTTTTATTCTATACAGATTTACCAATAAAATAAATAAAAGTTAGAATCGATATAATTTTGCAAAGCACATACAGGATGGTACACTGTCTAATCATAGAAAATAAAGAAATTCTTGGAAAACGATGACAATAATAGTCTCTTTGTTGATCTTGAGGAATAACTTCAAGATGAAAAATAACGATTTATAGATTTTTATCTGGAAACGAAAAAAATAGTCATTATAAACATAAATCATAATCATCAATTGACTTCAAAAAATTGTAACAAACTTTTAAAGAAGAAAAATTGTCCCAAAAAAAGTTAGAATCAAACTTTTTTTTTTTGAAATAAAAATCGGATATCCGATTTTCTGTATAATTTTTTTCCCGAATTTGCTAAAAAAACTTAGCTGTCTTTGATTTGAGACCATTCTTGCCAATAAATGCGACAATTTACTTATTTCTTAATTTCATTAAAGAAACACTAGATTAAAACTTGACAAAATAGACAAAAGATAGATAAAAAGATGGTTAAAAATAAAATAACCGATCAACAAAAATGGCAAATTGTAGGTCTTTTGGAAGATCTGACTAATACTGAAAGAGACAGAGCCGATTTACCGGAATGAGGAACAAAAATACAATCAAATAGAAAAAAAGTTTGGTTCTACATTTTTGTCACATACTCTACAAAAATATTTATTTAATTATTTAATGAATACATATGAACAAATTTTTTTAAAATCAATTTTTAATAAGAATTTTTCAATATAATGAATAAAATTTATCAATAAATTATTAATTTAAAGAACAAATTTCCCTTTTTTTTTTTTTATTATTCCGGCCGCGGAGAAAGGGGTAAAACCCTGTTATATTAAAAATTATTGAACACTTAAATATGTAGAATTAATTGGCATATTAATAAAGTTGGTTTCTGCAAGCGTCCTTTTAGATTTATTTTCACTGTTCCTCCCAGTGAATAATTAGTTACTTTCAAAACTTTTTACATTTTATTTTATTTATTTTATTTACAATGAATTGATCATTTGAATTTATAAAGAAAAAACAATTTTTTATAAGATACATAGCTACATATCTTCTGTGCTCCATTTGTAAGCTTCTTGCTCAAACACTTTCTTGGCATTAATGCTCTCAAAGAATTTTTTTTCAAACCCGTTTGACCGATCAACACCGTCCCATTTAGATCCAGGAAGAATATTATAGCGATTAGGCTGCGCTGGAGGTCCTCGGTATTTAGGTTTAGGCTTTGCATCTTCTTTTTTATCGTCTGGGTTATTTTTTTTTAAATAAGCCAGCATTGGATCATCTAAAAATAAATTAATGTAAACAAAAAAATCTCATTTTTTAAATGGAAAGTTTACCTTCACGCTCTTGACTTTTTAGCATAGAATCAAGGTCTTTGTCATCAGCATATCTTGCTAAAGGCTTTTCAGATTCGTACAAAAAATTTGAGATTTTTTCCTCTTTTTCTTTTTTCTGTGCCAGTCCCATTTTCCAATCTTCATATTTGGCTTTTAAAGCTGATTCTTTATCTAATAAGAAATAAAATGTTTAATGACCCATGGAAAAAATTTAAATATCAAACACTTTTTTTTAATTCTTCTTCTTTTGTTGGCTTTCTTATTCGCACTTTATTTTCATCTATCTCAGCATCTTAAGCAAAAATGTACTTGAAATTTAACCTTTTTATCACAATCTTACTTTCTTCTATGTTCTTAATACTTTTGGTTCTATCTAGAATAATTTAAATAAATATTTTATAAAAATTTAAGTCCAAAAACGCATTCAAACCAGGAGAGGTTTTTTCTTTTTTAATTCTAGGTATGTAATCCAAATCTTGGTCAGAGTCTTCATTATTTTTTTGTTTGTGTCTGACTGCAATTAAAATTTTTTTATATAAATCAAAATTTATTTAAATGATTAAGAAGCTACCAGATGACAAATTTTCTGCTGATTTTCGTCTTCGTGGAATCATGTCTAAGTCGTCATCATCTTCTTTGCTTTCAATTCTTCGTCTTGCTAAATTTTAATAAAAAAATTAAATAAAAAAATAAATTTTTTATAATTTTTTTATAGAAAAAATTATACTCAAATCAGATTCTTGATCTTTATTTTTTCTCGGAATTTCATCTAAATCATCATTTGTTTTACTTGATTTTACTAATTTTGATAAAAACCCAAATTAATTAATTGTTTCAAATGATCAATAATTTAAAAATTGAAATACCTGTTCTCTTTTTAAATAAATTTTTTGAATTCAATTCTTCTTGATCTTCGAGTTCTTGATCATCAAAAACTTCAAATTTTATCCACTTGTTTTTAGAATCGACTTTTGGTTTCTCTTCGGGAATTACATCATAAACAATCGATGGTCCTTCAGGGTCGAGCAAGTCGACAAGTATTTCATTTTCTTGAGACGTTTTCAAGTCATTTATGCTAATATCGTCATCGATTATCTTAAAACTTTATTGTTAATTAAAAATTTTAAAATATTTTTTAAACCAGTTTTTAAAATACTTTCGAAAAGGTTTTCCTTTGGAGCTATGGTCATCTTTCTTCTTCTTTTTTTTTGGTTTCTCCAGATAGTCTTGCATTTTTAATATTTTTTTCAAAATTTTTTCATTTATTTAGATTAATTATTCTTATTTCGTTTATATACTGAAACAAAATTGAAATTTCACATTTCGTGAGTAAATTTAAGTTGTCTCAAAAATTTTCTGATTTTTTACTTCATTTTTGAATAAATAATTTATTTATTAAATTGAATTAGCCTCTTATTAGCAGAAGTAAATTTAAAAAAGAATTTTGAAATAAAAATTTTAAAAAAATGCTAAATTTTTTCTATTAAAAAAATCATTTAAAAAGGAAAAAAATAAAAAAAACAAGAAAATATCTTCTATTATTCTTTATTAATTCATTTGGAATCATTTCAAAGTGTTTAAACCTAATTGATCATAAAATAAAACTCAATAGAATCAGAAATACCACTTAATGGTTCTTTCTGTACGATTTCTTAACTTCTTACGAGAAAAAAATAAATTTGATTTTTTACAAAATAATGATAAGACAAAAGATAATTAGACTCTAATCCTAGAAATTGATAGCCATTCAAAAATTATTTTCTTTTTTGGTCTTTTTTATTAATCTTGATTTTGTTGCGGCGGTGAATTTGGAATAAAAAAAATGAAAGCAAAGCAGAAAATTTTGATAATTAATAAATAAATTGATAATTTTGAATTTTTTTAGCATTGAAATCAAAAAAAAAAGTTTTATCATGTCAGAAAAAAGTGAAAAAGTTTGTACATCACTGCAAATTTTCTTAGTAAAATTTATTAAAAAATATTTAGATTTTTGACTAGATAGCTTTGATAAAGATCAATTTTTCAAAAGACAAAATAAAGAATTCAGCCTTGGAAAAAAATTAAAAAAGAAGAAAAGGCAATCAAAAATATAAGCTTGAATGAGAGTTTCTTTCACCCAACTAGTGAGTGTGTAAGATAAAGACAAAATTTTAGGAATATTTCAAATTTCTATTCAAAAAGCTGCAATTTTTTTAAATTTTTTGAAAAATTCCTGATACTAGAGAATAAATCACCGATTTAAAATTTTTTAAAAGATTTTTTTTTTAATTTTATATCATCCTTTTAAGTTTCTAAAATTTTTATGATTGAAATTTTTTTGAACTCTATATTTAGAATTTCTATTGAAGATTAAAAAATATCGAGGGCCAGGAGTAAAAATATGATTTCACGATTTTCATGACTTTAATTTGAGGATAAGAAGAATTAAAAAATTTAAAAATAGAATTAGAAATAAATTCCTGCCAATGTATAATTTAAAATTTTACAAAATCATTATTTTGAGCTGAAATTTTGGATAAAAGAAGCTAAAAAATTTTACAAAAAAATCATTTTATATTCTTATCATTTAGATTGATGTCAAAAATTGTTTTCAGAAATCTTATTTTAAAATTTTTATATTAGTTCCAAATAAAAATTTTTAATTAAAAAATATTTAAAATATACAAAAAAAATTTTTGATCTGAAAATTTATAGAATTTTAAAATTTTTTTCTCATGGTTTAATAAATCAATAGCAATCAGGAATCAATTTAGTTTTATACATATATAATTTCATCTTTCAATAAAAAATCAAATCAATAATACTCTTGTCCCTTTTAAATTTAAATCAAATTAATTAAATTATTTGTGTAGAATTTGATAACCCTAGCAGTAACAGTAAAAAGAGCAATAAATGATATTGAGATTTAAAATTGTTAATTAAATTCGTGATTTATCTTAGATGTTATTATTTACCGGCACACCTTGAATTTAAATTTATTATCAACATGTCAATTCCAATTTATAGTACTTACCAAAATTTTTTTAAAATAATTTCATATTAATTTTAATCGACTCTGTAATTTGCTTAAGTTTTTGTTTAAAATACTCAGGTTAAAAATTTTTAATGTTTAATTAATCAGTATTCTTTAAAAATAAAATAATTAATTTTTAGACATAAACAAATTTTTGCTTCCCGTAATATTTTATTTATTAATTTTAGCCAATTTTTAAATCAACAAATTGCTGTCGATTGCTTTACAATCTTAGGCTCTAAAAAAATTTTAAATTTTTTAAATTTTACACTTTTTTCTCTTTTGCTCAAAATAATAAAATTTGAAGTAATTATTAAAGTTATTTTAGCATTTATATATATTTTAAAAATATATTTTAGTACTCTTAGTAAAAATTTAATTTAACAATTTATATATAATCTAGATATTAATTATACACATATAATTAATACATATCTTAATCATATTGCAACCATGTGGGCTGAAAAGAAGGCTCTGCCATTCGGAACTGCCCTGGAAAACTTTTCCTAAATTATTTTTTTAATAAATAAATAAATTAAATTTTTTTTAGAGATGCTTAATTACACAATTGAAAAGCCAAAAGTTCTGGTCGTCAACGATGAAAAAAATGATCTGCTATTCACCTTTATATGTCCAATTGTGGGCATTTGTGGTTTTCTTCTTCATTCCTTCAGTTTCGTGATCTTTTCGAATCTTGAGTTTAAAGAGTTGCTGTACAAATATCTCAAAATGGAATCTTTGAGTGTACTTTTCGATTTACTTATAACATCTTTGAAGCCTATCTACTACTGTCGCACATGTAAAGTGTCAAAAACATACTTTGCACAGTTGTATTTTTTAACTTTGGTAGTCTACGGCGCTAGTTTATTCGAACTATCAGCAATAATCAATAGAATCATATCAACTTTTTGCTGTTACATGCTGTTGCGCAATAGATTTAATCAAATGAAAATATTTTTTATTTTTAATTATTATAAAACTATCAATTTGATAATTTATTTTATTAGTGCTTCTGTTTTTGTTTATCAAGTTTTCGAGTACAAAATAGTCAGCAAAAAATCAAAAGAAAAGGACACAATTTATTTAATAGAAAAAACTCAGTTTTCTAACACAACAACAAAATCTGTTCTGGAATTGACCGGTTTCATTTTCCGGGATGGTATCAATCTGGCGATTTTGATTTTTTTAAATTGTTTGATTTTTATTCGATTCAAAAATGATTTATCAAAAAAGAAAGTATTCTTGATGCCAACAGCTTCAAATACTAAAATAACCATGCATCAAGATGAACTAGTGATTAGAGTGAAAAATCTGCCATCTTATAGAGAACTAAGTTTACTAAATCGGATAAAAAAATGTGAAAATAAGCAGACAATAATGGTGTTTGTAACTTGTTTATGTAGCATGATTGGGCGACTTCCGATTTTGGTCTACTTTATATTGAGAAATTTTGATAATGAAAATAAATATCAAAATTTTATCAAACTTGCAGCTTTGTCCGTTTATTTGACATATATTTTTAATTTTCTAATTTATTATCACAGCAATAAGCGATTTAAAAAAATTCTTATTCAAACCTGCTCAAAATTTTTTAGCAATATTTCGGTCTGTTTGCAAAATTTGAAATTAGAACCATTCAAGTAATTGTTGATGAAATTTGAATAATTCAAATGATAGAGCAAAAAGTTTTTTTAATATAATAAATAAATCTGAAAAATATATTTCTTAAATGATTTAGTTATTTCATCCTATTTTTCAACAGCCATTATTGTGCTATTGTTTTAAATAAATGTCGAAAAATACAAATTGAATGTGGGAGATTTTGTGATTTTTCTCCTATCTAAAACACGAATGTGTACCAAGGAAAATTCATACTTAATAAGCTTGGTAAATTTTTTTCTCTTTTACAGTACTGCTACGATAAACTGTTTTTACGAAATTATACGTGATTTTACGTAAATTTTTATTAAATTAAATGGGGAAAATGGTAAATTTTAGTAAATTGTAGTAAAAAAACGAAAAAAAAAAATAATTATTGAAATAAACAGCGTTGTAGTTCACGGTTGAACTTAATAATTTGTTTGAATTCATTTTCGGAGACAAACATCAAAAAAATTCAAGTTTTACAAAACTCAGCAGTTTGTCTTATACTTAAACTAAAATATGATATTCCTTCCAATATTTCGCATCATGAGGCCTTTAATAAACTTAAATTCTTAACTGTCTCGAATCCACTTTTTGAATTGAGCGAAAGATATGTAGCGGGAGGACTGCGTCATTCTGTTCCATTGGTTGTCAAAAAAAAAAAAAAAATTTTGTGTTTTTAAAAAATGAAAAATTATTACCTAAAAATAAAAGACTTATATTTTTTCGTGCTATAATATTTCAATTCTTTGCATTTTATTTAATAAAAAAAAAATAAAATGATATAAAAATTAACGGAAATGATATAAACTAAAAAATAAAATTGATAAATAATTGACACAATCTGATATAATAAATAATACCTGTGATATAAAATAAAAATACCGATACTATAAAATTATATGTAATGACAATATATTAATTGAGCATTAACTAATTAGTGAATTTTGAATAAAATTATATGTAATGACAATATAATCTTCGTACATGGACTAAAGCATGGCAATGGCAATGTGAACACTGTGATGTCAATATTCCTAAGAAAACTGATCATTTGGGTTCAACATATTTTATAGCCTCAAAGTTCTCAAAAAAAAAACAAGTCGAAAAAGAAGACCTCAAAAACTATAAGAGCGAATTTACAAATGAAAACGTTGTCAATAATACAAAATGGCTCAAATCTGCGTTACAAATATGGTCGGTCAAAATCGATTCACAAGAATGGAAGAATAGCACTTGCACGTGTCCGTTTTGGAAAAAAAACTACATTTGTAAACACGTATTGGCGATGATGTGTCGCTTTCATGATCTTGATCGAAACCGAAAGATCAATCAACCGGGTCTAATACTCATAAAAGACCAAAAAGAAAATAGTTGACCTTTTTTTCTTTGTTTTTTTTTTTATTTTTTTTATTTTTATATCATTTGTATTTTTATTATACTAGAAAAATAAAGAATTATAGCAGAAAAAAATAAAAAAAAATAATATTCTTATAGCATTATTATTTTATAGCAAACAATTAAATTATTATAGCACGAAAAATAAGACCCAAAATAAAATTACAAAAAAAAAATAAAAAAGGAACATTAGTTCGAAAATAGAAAAAGGCATGAAAGTTAGAATTTATTGACCTTTTACAATTTATCAATTTTAATTGTCTTTTTATTATATTTTAACTTATTTTAATTTTTTTTACATTTTTTTTTTATCCGAGGAACTTTAGCTCGGCACTGATAAATTGAAAATAAAATAAATTTTTTGTAAAACGTACACGCAGCTTAAGTGTTTCAATTTTCTGTTTATTTTCAGGTAACTTCCGTGAAAATAAACGCATTCTTAATTTTTTTAGGATAATTTGCTTTTTAAGATTTAAAAATTTTTTGAACATGAGAATAATAATTGCTCAACTAATTTAAGAAATCGAAAGAGTAATAAATGCCCTCATTTTAAATCGCATAATTGATACTAAATAAAAAGATTACTTTTACATACAGTCAATAACCGATTATCCGAAATATTTTTATCCGGAATGCTCGATTATCCGGAATTAATTTTCGGACCAGCGCTTTTTGATTTTTTACTTTGAGCTTTTTCGCTTCCTACTTTTTAAGCTTTGATCTAATTAGAACAGCATTAGTTCCGTATTACTTCCTGATATATGAACATAAACGATGTGAGTCATTCTGTTATTCGCATTAAAAATGACAAGACCTATGTATCAAGTCTCTATGCCTCCCAAGAACGCTAGTAAAAAAGTTATAGATACTACAATTGCAAAACGCAAAAGGTTGTTCTCAACTTTGTTCAGCGGGAGGAGATCACCACTAAGAACAAGAATGGGTACTGCCCAAAAAACTTGCGCTAGATAATATGGTTAGCTTGACTACGATTTACGACATTATCGCCAAAGGTTCAGCAGAATTTAGCAAATTCAGAAAAGATAATTTTTTTTCTTTTTTTTTAAAGGAGACTAAAGAAAAAGGCTTTTCTTTTTGATATCTTAATTAAAAAAAATTAAGGCCACTTCCAGCCAAAGGCAAAAAAAAGAAAACAACATAAAAAGAAAAGATGAAAAAAATTTATTCTATATGTTTTTTTAACAAAAACACAAGTTGCCATTTGCTTGATATTGCATTCCAGCAAATCGCTTTTACTACAGTTACAAAGTTTATCTGAGAAGACAATTGGTGTTGCTATAGCAAGAGTTACAACAAATAGATAAAAAATAAATATATATATATAAAAAATAATCACTCTAGCAAAAGAAAATTTCTATATGAAAAAATTAATTGATCTAGTTTTTTAGTAATGACTCGACAATCTTAACTTACCAGATAGTACCACGGGATAATTTACAGCATATATTTGAAATAAAGTGCATACAAGCGGATTCCATAAATCGAAGTGTAGGTATACTTGTAGGTGTAATGTTATCTCCATCTCGTACGCCCATTTAAGAATAGTTTGGTGTTTGGACACCTTATCATAATCCAATCTAGGAAAAATTTGAAGTACGTTACAAATCTGGTTAATTAAATTCCAATAGTTCAATAAAGGATTAATTTACTAAAAAGCATTTAATTAGTAGTAGTAGTAGTAGTAGTTCTTGCTGCGACACCTAACATTTAGATTGTCTAAGCCCATCACCGCCAATTGGCCGTGTAGAGCTGTAGCAGCCAATTTCGTTAAACTTAACTAAAGCCATTTTAAAATTAGCGGTTGACTTGGATTTCACCACGTTTTCTGGCAACCTATTTCAATGCCAAACTACTCTGTTTGAGAAAAATACATGTCTAGCATTTACTGCAGCCGCAAAATCGTTTCTAATTTTAGCTGGGAAACTTTCTCTCTGGTCTCTGATGCTATTTCCTCTTAACGCCCCGGCTGGTCCCTTGTTTTCTGATTTATTCACTAGATTCTTGACCAAGCTTACTTTTTCTATTCCATTCACTAGTTTGTACATTTCAATCAAGTTTACTCTTCTATCACTCAGCTTTGTCAGTCCTAATTTTGTCAGCCTCTTTTCATATGGCATGTTTCTTACAGACAAAGGTATTTTTGTTGACCTCTCTTGCACCTTATCCAACGCATTCACGTCCATTTTCATACTTGGATTCCAAAACTGCACTGCGTAATCTAGGTGGGGTCTCACCATAGATATATACAATCTTACCCACAGTCTTACCTCTCTACTTGTAAACGTTCGCTTTAGCATTCCAAGTACCCTACTCGCTTTCGCACAAGCACTTTTCACTTGGCTGGTCCACTTTAAATCTGATGAAACCATCACTCCAAGAACTCTTTCACAATCTGTGGTCGCTAGTATAACATTCCTGTTGCTTTTTTGTGTATATTTATGCCTTTCATTTAGTCTGCCGAAATACATTACTTTATATTTGTTAGCACAAAGTCCCATACGCCAAACCTCTATCCATTGACATACTGCATCCAGATCTTTCTGTAACATCGCTCTCTCATAAACATTATTAATTATACCGAGTATTTTTGAGTCATCTGCATACAATTCCATTCTATTTGAAACGCAGTCAGGTAGGTCATTTATGAACAAAACAAATAGCAGGGGTCCAAGTACAGATCCTTGCGGAACTCCACTCAGTACCTCTGACCATCTAGAAGCTCCATCTCCAAGTACATCTCGCTGAGTTCTCATACTCAAAAAGTCTTCGAGCCAACTTACTATTTTCTCACCTAGTCCATAACCACGTAGTTTATGAAGAAGTCGTTGATGCGGTACCGTATCAAAAGCCTTTGAGAAGTCTAATAGTATTTCATCCACACTGTTACCTTTGGCCAATTCAGTCGTGATCATATCAAGCGTTTCAAGTAGATTCGTTACACAACCTTTCTTTGGAACAAATCCATGTTTACTTCCAATTATTAGATTATTCTCTTGAAGGTAATACATTATTCGGTCCTAGACAATACCTTCCAGAACTTTACAAGCGACAGACGTCAGTGATACGGGTCGATAATTTGCTGGCTCTAATTTACTTCCTTTTTTGTAGGTCGGAGACAAGTTTGCTCTTTTCCACTCTTTTGGGATTTTTGCTGTCTCTAATGATTTTTCGAAAATTATATTCAATGGAACTGACATCGTTTTTGCGCAGTTTTTCAGTATCAGTGAATGTACTTGGTCTGTGCCCATCGATTTGTGCCATTTAATTTCTCTAGTCTCCATTCAATCAGATCCTCGTTTAGCTCCTGCATGACATTCTCAATATTGAAAGTAGAGGAAGTACCTAAAGGAAAAAAAGGCAAATTATTATTGGTTTCTTTATTAAAGACTGAATGAAACTGATCATTTATTAGCTCAGCTATCAGTTTTTTGTCACTCGTTTCTTCACCCTCTTTTGTTCTTAATATTCTTATTTCTTCCTTTACTCCCATTTTGCTTCTTACATAGGCATAAATTAGTTTCGGATCACTTTTTGCTTTTTTAGACAGTCTGTTCTCATAATCCGATTTTAAATTTCTTAACTTTTGCTTTAACTCTCTACATGCTTTTCCATAATAATATTTACTTATTTCAAATGAACTTTTATTACATGCTTTCATCTTATACCAAGCTCGATTCTTTAGTTTTATCACTCTATTAACCTCGCTAATTCTCTCTTTTCTCAAGTACGTTTTTCTCATAAAGTCGCAGATACACATTCAGAAAACTTGCATAACATTCATTTACATGCCGTCCAACAAATTCTTTTTTCCAGTCCACTGACCCCATACCATTGTTGATTTGGTGAAAATCAGCTTTTCTTACGTTTTTTCTCTTTTTTTTCGTAAATCTTGTGCTCACATCTTTCATTGCAAATATCCACTCTATCAACACATGAGCCTTCTCGGGTTCACCTAGTGGTGGCAAAGCCCTAACTTCCAGAACTCTTTCAGTTTCACTCGTTAATAGTAGATCAAGTACACTTGAATTTCAATTTTTTCATATATTGGAAAATCCACACACTGAATCATATACGATTCATCTAAGCCTTCCAAGAACCGCATCTCATTTTCTCCACTGGCATTTCCGCCATCACATGTCCAGCTGATTTCTGGGAAATTGAAATCTCCACAGACTACCACCGCATTATATATTTTATTCTCAATCATTTTCCTTGCCTCTTTTAATGAATCATTCACACAAACAGTGACAAAACCATTACTTTTAGGTGGTCTGTACATGCATCCCAACAACAAACTTTCAGCACCACTTCTCACGCCACACCATATCTGTTCAACACTATCTGCAATAGAACTCTACAGGTCACTTACATCGAACACAGATCATCTCTCACATATATACAAACTCCACCGCCACGTCCCGTTCTGTCTCTTCGGTATAAAGTATATCCAGATATACACGGTATCGAGTACTCGGAATACCAAGTCTCAGATACACATACAATATGTGGCCTATCCAACTTATCCAACCGGACAACAAGCTCCGTAAGTTTGTTGTTGAGTGAAGTGACATTTGTATAAATACAAGTGAGAAAAGGTTCACGAACACTTATCCTTTTCTTATCTAAACTACAATTCAATAAAGGCGACCCAAGAATTTCATTGACCTGGCTAGAAAAAGATCCACCACTCCCCCTAACTATTCTATTAGCACTAATTACATAATTATTTTTAACTTTAAAATTCTCAGTTTTTCTATTATTTTGTATAACAATTAAATTGCTACTTATCTGCTGTATTTGTTGACGTTTGTTTAATTCTTCGGAGCTCATTTCCTCGTTTGACCCATCGGTAATGCCTCCCTTCATTCTTACTCTCTTCCCCTTGTTGAGCACTTCCTTTCTTTCTGTCAGCTGCTTCTCTAACCTTCTCTCGCACTCTGTTCGGTCAGGACAAATATACACTTCGGCATGACCATCAGTTTTTCTCAACTTTTTGGCTTCAGCCAAGACACCATTTCTATCGACGCACTTTTTGAGACGGATAAAAATCGGAGGAACACTTTTCGAATTCGTTTGTCTGAATCTCCGCGCATGCTCGATGTTATTTGTGTTCACACCTATAACCTTGAAAAGATTTCTGACTTGTTCAACAACATCTATGTTTGACTCTTGCTTTAAACCAAACACGATTAGACTTTCTTTTTTACTTTCTCTTGCCTGATTCTCTGCAAGGACAGAATTCGTCATATCTATCTGCTGGGACTGCAGAGGCTGAGATTTTCTTAATTTTTCTCTACCTTCACCACCGCCAGGTAGCTGAGCAACAATAGATGACCAACGCAAGACCGAACTAGTGTTGGGACTTCGCTCTAACGAAGCCATTTCAACGTTGTTTTCGTCATTTCCTTCTAGTCTCGGTTTTTGAAAACCCATTTTGGATTCTAGTTTAGCAATTCGTTCATTAAACTTCGCTTCTATCTAAACGGCTCTTTCATTGATTTTTTCGTTATCTGTACTCTCCAGTTGCTGCACTCTTTTTGTCAGTTTCTCAATTATCTGACCTTGGTTTTCGATTTTTTGGGAGAGTTCTTCAATAACTTTATCTCTTGATTTGACAATCCATTCGAGATCCTCTAAAGCTATCACTCGATTCTTCCAAATTGTTAAATCGGCCATTTCGACGCAACGAGGTTCGGCGGGGCTCTGATCGGTACTAAGATTTGATCGTGTTGGTCTTCTTGACGCCTCCGATAACACATGCAGTCTGCTGTCTGGTATTTTGGGGAGTCCATTGCTAGGTTGACCCAGTGTCAATAAAGTTTTCCTCCATAATTTATGATAATTTATTTTTCAATTTTGCAATTCAAGATTAATTTTTTATTTTACTTAATTTCTACTTCCTAATTTACTTTATACTACTTCATTCTGAAGTAGCTTTAGCACACTGCCGAAAACAAATAAAAACTAATTAAGGCATTTTTTTCATTTTTGTAGAAAGAATTCAGTCGTTTTTCGAATTTAAAAAAAGCAAATATTTGTTATGTTAATTTTCAAAACATTAATATTGTTTAGGAATAAAATAAAAATAAATCCGAGTAAATTATTAATTATTAGAATTTAAAATTAAAAAACGATTTTATTAATTTCCTCCAAAAAGAAGAATCACCTATGAATCTTCAACACATGGAATTCCGAATCCTTTAATTGTTAACTCCACAACAGTTAAAATACATTCATGAATTAGACACATAAATCGAAGTTGAACAGACAAGTAAACAACAATCAAATACAGCATACAATAGGGATTCAAATTTTAATGAATCAAATTCATCGATCCGTAATTCAAACAAAATTGTCATGTGTAATGAAGTTAACAAATTTTAATAGTTCAATTTAGTATTGGATTGGACATATGCAAATCTGAAAAAATAGAGAGACAGTTTTTTTGCCTAGTAATTTTACCGGATAATTTTGCGATCCAAAAATTAGACCGCTAATAGCATTAAGAATCACAAATACACAATAATCTTTCAAATTTATATTTTTTCTTAATTTTACCAATAGAAAATTATCAATAAATAAAAATTTAAAAAAATTAATTTATTATTTTTAGTAAAATATTTTCCAAAATTTTAAACCAAAACTGGAAAATTTAAAATTTATTTTTGATAAACATTAATTTAAGCATCACAAGAACATAAAAAATTGTTTTTTTTAGTGTGACTGAGTTTACATCAAACAATGAACATAAATGAATATGAATATATTTACCTTGATTTTTAAAATTATAAGTTCGTAATGAAACCACGCAACAACTATGGAGGAGTAGCTTTTTCAATTAAAGAAGGAATTGAATTTATACACGATTTTTCTTAGTTATGAGGAAATCAATTCCGATTTCCTTTGTATAAAACTGAATTTAGAAAAGAAAAATGACTTATTTGTATTTAGTATATATTTTTTTTTCTTTCCTTATTCACTTCTTGTGGAGCATAGGGTCATTACTTTTGATTTCCACTCAAGTCGATCTTTTGCCTTTACCCTTACTTCTCCCTATGTCATCCCCATATCGATGAGCTCTTTCGTGATTGTTGATCTCCATATTACTGCTGGTCGTTCTACCTATTCGTGTTTCTTTCATTCTAAGTACATGCCCGAGTCACCGCAGCCTTTTATTCTTAATGCATTGACTTAATGGCTCTGAATTTGTTCTTCTGTTTAGATCAGCTTTTGACAATGTCTCAGGCCAGTGAGTCTTTATATTCCGACCAATGTATTTCTGAACTTTGAGCTTTTTAAAGCAGCAAATAATAAAAGTAGGAACTACATTTTAAGTGGTGACCTAAACGCTAGAACAAAGCAAATAGGCTGCGTAGAAGAAAATGTAACCGGTATAATGCTGAAAAGAATAATCAATGAGTAAGATTTTTAAGTAATTAATGATAAGCGTCCTATTTTTAAAATTTTTAATAAGAATTACTTTGAAATTCTTTTAATTTTTTTGGTTTCTTACTCAATAATTGACAAAATTACCGACTTAAATGTATTAAATAGTGAAGATTTGACAAGTGACCATTTCCAAATCGTAGCATATATTTCTATGGGCTTTGAATAAGAAAATATTTATTTTTTATTTATTTATTTAAAATGTAGTTCGGAAAAGCCTTGGCCGGTTGGAATGGAAGCTTAGTCCTTCCTTTCAGCCACAAGAAAAACATTTTTGAAACTAAATAATTTTAACCAAAATGTTTAGTTAGATTAAAGTTAAATTTTAAAATTTTTTAGTGAATTTGTTAAAAAATAGAAAAAAGTCTTGAATAAATAAATATAAAGTTTTTGAGAATCTCATTATGGAAAAAAAAAAAAAAAAAAAAATTTTTGGAAACAAAGTTGGCTAGTTAAAATTAGAATAGAATTTGGTTTATTGATTTGAAACTGGGGCTATTTTAGAAATTAGTCAATTGGTGAGGTGAATTTTTTCTGGTCTATTTTATTGTAGTTCGAGATGTCCGTTTGTATTTGTTTATGGGTAAGCCGGCTATATACAAATTTTTTAAATAGTTTTGTGTATCTTTTCTCTAACATTTGAATTTTAAGTGAGCTGTGGATATCCATTATTTTAGTTTTAATCGGAAAGAATTTAATTGTTCGAAGAATACGGTTTTGGAGTTTTTGACAGTCTGGTAGCACTCTTTGTATCGAATTTTTAATTGCAATTAACATAAAGTCCAGCTGTGATCGAATAAAACATTTGTAGACTAGTAGCGAGAGTGAGGTTTTATTTACTAATTTTAAACTGTTTATCTTTCTAATCAAATTTGTTTTATCAATGATTTTTTGGGATATCGATTGGAAATGACGTCTAAAACTTAATTTTGGATCTAGTTTGTGTCCAAGGAAACGAGGTGATGGGTCAATTGGAATGATACAATTGTTTATATAATAGGTAAGTTGGTAGGTTTTTTCGTAGTTTTTCCTATAACCTGCTGTGGTGAACACTGTGTAGAGTGTTTTTGAGGAGTTTAGTTTTAAACCCCAGATAAGGCAGTACTTTTCTATTGATTGAATTGCAGTTTGTAGAGTTTTTTGTATAATTTTAAGATTTTTATTTGAGAACCATATTGTAAGGTCGTCAGCAAAAAGGGTTTTATGGTCAACAATATCACAAAAAAAAAGCGAGAATAGAGTAGGGAAGCTTCCTTGTGGGACACCTGCTCTAATTATCTTTTGACTTGATTTTGACTGACCATATGAAACGAAGAATTTGCGATTGTTAAGAAAGCTAATCATTCAAATATAAATTGTTGGCAAGACATTAAATTTCTTCAGCTTAGTAAGGATGGCGAGGTGGTTTACTTTGTCGAAAGCTTTCTCTAGATCAAAAAACACTGCTCCTGTTTTTTCTTGTTTATTAAAGCCGTTTAATATTGAGCGATATAGTCTGAAGAAATGGTCATGTGTACTCATTTTTTTCCTGAAGCCTGATTGACACGGTGGTAGAAAATTGTTTAATTCAAGCCAAGATGTAAGCTTTTGATTAATGATTTTTTCAAACCATTTTGCCATACATGATATGAGAAAGATCGGTCTTTATGAACCAACGTTGTCAGGAGGTTTTCCTTTTTAATGAATCATAATGACTTTAGAGATCTTCCAGCTGTTGGATACATATCCATACTTAAGCGAAGCATTAAACAAATTTAAAATACGTTTCAAAAATTCGTCAGGACAATTTTTTAAAATTTTGTTAGCTATTTGATCACTTCCTGGTGAGGATTTTGTGTTGAGGGTTTTCAGCGTACTAAAAAATTCTTCCTCAGAAATTGAGTCTGTTTTAGTTATAGGTATCGGAGTCGTAAGATTCTCTTGAAAGATAACTTGGTGATTTATAGGTTTGAATACTTCAAATAAGCTGTCATTGAACATGTTAGCTATTTCGTTTTCTTTTTATGTAGATGAGTCGTCACTTTTTTTGAGTTTGATTGTGTCGGTTTTTTCATTTGTATCTTTAGGATTATCTAGTTTTTTCAGTAGTTTCCAACATTTAGATTCCGACTAATTGAAATTTCCAAGATCGTTGAATTCAGTTTTTAGTTTAGATGATTTAAAAGATTTTATTTCTTTTTTTATTTTGTAATACAGCATGTTATTGACTCTAGTGGTATAATCATTCTTAATTTTGTTTTATGTTCTCTTAACTGTTCTTTTTAGCTTGATCAAGTCTTCCAGGTGACTAGGAATAACTATTAGATTAATGGCTTTGCAAAAGAATAATTTTTGAGACGAAGTTTTTTCGATTGTATCACTTATGTCATAAATTATTTTCTTAGTTTCGATTTCAATGTCTTCAACTGAATTTAAGTCAACTTCTGGTATTTTTTAACTATTTCTGATTTAAAAAAAATTAATTGGGATGTTTTTTAATCAGAAATATCCCAAAATAGTGAAAGGTCTAAGATACTTTTGCTTCTTATATAGGTGGGTTTGTTGCAATTGAGTATGTGACAATTTTTTTTGGTTAAAAATTCTTCAACAAGATTTCCACTAAGATTTTCTTTGTCACAGTACCAAACTTTGTTTTTAGCATTAAAATCTCTTGTAATTATGAAGTTTTTTTAGTGCTCTGAGATGCAGAATAATAAATCTTCATTAATGATTTTATTAGAAGGACTTGAGTAGATTGCAAAAATAGCTAGTTTAAAGTTATGGTCAATTGTTAATTCACAGCCGATTGCATTATCTAGTTTTGAAATATTTGTTAGAGAAATTTCTTCTGAGATTAGATTATCTTTGATGCAAATTTCAGATCCACCGCCTCTTCTATCTAATCTATCTCTTCTATAAATCTTGAAGCCTGGTAATTGGAATATTTTATTTGGTTTTAGGTAAGTTTCGTTTAAACTTATAATATCTATTTTATTTATTTTAGCGAGTCTTGTTAGTTCTAAGATTTTTGATTCGGATTCAACAGATCGAATATTGAGATGAAGAATTTGAAGTGTTTTATTCATGGTGAGATTGGGAGGATTCAGAACTGACTTCCATGATGTTTTGATTCGCTTCGATTGGAGTGATTCAAGTAAGTTTAAATGTAGTTGCCAAACATTGGTCCAAAAAATTGGTTAACAATCTTTATAATTAGAAAATATATCGACTGCTAAAAAGCTTATTTTCTTTCTTTTAATTCTAAAATGGATGTGGTTTAAATAAATTAGATGACTTACTAAAAGTCGATTTTTCAAGATAATTTTTTTATTTATAATTAAATTTTATTTTTCTTTTTACTTAATCGAAAAACATATGCATTAATATATTATACAATTATGTATTCTTTCAATAAATTTTTTTTTTTGTTAACTTGCCTATGAGTCTCAATTTTAATTAAATAAATAAATAAATAAATAATAGTCGACATATTTTGAACCTGAATACTCGATTGTCTAGGCATAATAAAAATAATTTAAATTTTATTAATATTATTAAAAAATAGATTTCGAAAAAATTTTTAATAATTTACAAAAAAATCAAATTTTTTCCAGCACTTACTTAAATATTTTGATTTTCAATTTTTTTGCAAAATTCGAAAACTTTCGAAAAAATTTCATGCAGATTTGAATAGAAATTTTCTTGAAACGCCTGTTGCTGTGATAATACAATAAAATATTTAAAATATATGTCAAATAAATGGAAAGAACTGCTAGTTTATTCAATAATTCATATTTTTTTTCATTATCGAAATTTCTCAAAATAAAAAATATTAAAATTGGTAAACGCCCAATCATGCAGGATATACAAGTTAAAAGCACCATTATTGTCTGCTTATTTTCACATTTATTTATTCGATTAACCAAACTATTTGTTTTATGCTTATCTCTTTTAAGTTCTTTATGTGATAGATTTTTCACTTTAATCTCTAATTTGTCTTTTTGAATAGTCATTTTGTTATTTGAATTTGTTGACTTTAAGAAAGTTTTCTTTCTAGATAAATCACTTTTGAATCGAATAAAAATCAAACAATTTAAAAGAATCAAAATCGCCAGATTGATACCATCCCGGAAAATGAAACCGGTCAATTCCAGAACAGATTTTGTTGTTGTGTTAGAAAACTGAGTTTTTTCTATTAAATAAATTGTGTCCTTTTCTTTTGATTTTTTGCTGACTATTTTGTACTCGAAAACTTGATAAACAAAAACAGAAGCACTAATAAAATAAATTATCAAATTGATAGTTTTATAATAATTAAAAATAAAAAATATTTTCATTTGATTAAATCTATTGCGCAACAGCATGTAACAGCAAAAAGTTGATATGATTCTATTGATTATTGCTGATAGTTCGAATAAACTAGCGCCGTAGACTACCAAAGTTAAAAAATACAACTGTGCAAAGTATGTTTTTGACACTTTACATGTGCGACAGTAGTAGATAGGCTTCAAAGATGTTATAAGTAAATCGAAAAGTACACTCAAAGATTCCATTTTGAGATATTTGTACAGCAACTCTTTAAACTCAGGATTCGAAAAGATCACGAAACTGAAGGAATGAAGAAGAAAACCACAAATGCCCACAATTGGACATATAAAGGTGAATAGCAGATCATTTTTTTCATTACTAATTACCGCAATTGTGAAATTTACCATTTCTAAATTTTTAATTAAAAATTAATTAGTTTTTGAACTAAGATTTTTTTATGTTTTAATATTTAAATAAAGTTTCTTTAAAAAAGTTACTAGACTCTAGCCTGAATTTAGAAAAGAATTAGTTTAAATATTTATAAAGTCATAATTTAAATACAAAACAGATAGCATGAAAATTGGAAAAGACATGTTCCAATCAATTTTTTGTTCAAGGTGTGCCGGTAAACAATAACATCCAAGTATTTGTTCTAATCAATATTTATATTTATTAAAAATTTAAGAAATTGAATAAAGTTTCTAAATTTTCGGAAATTTTTTCTCATTTTTACAACTTAAAAGCTTTTAATAAATCGAAAATTGTTCAAAAATTGTTTTTTTTTGTTGTTACCTCTCAATAGAAAATTTGATAATAAATCAACATTTTATTTGTCTTAAGTAAATTTTTGGTTTTTTTAATTTTTTTTAAATTTGGTTAAAAAACTTCAGTATAAAAAATTAACTTCTGAATTGAGAATTTTTGTTAATCTGAAATATTAAATTAGTTCTACTTTTTATTCATTGAATTCGACTGGTTCAAACTTTTATTTGTAGAGCCAAAGAAAAAATAGAAAAATAAAATAAATTATCGAAAATCTAATTAAGAGTAATCCTAAGAATCATTGATGATATCTCCTTTGGTTGTGCTTGTTGTATAGATTAAATCATTCTGAGTTGAACTCTTTTACTTTTTTTAATTGTATAAAATTGTATGTAGAACTTTGGTTGGAACTTTAAAAAATAAATAAAAATGAAAATGTGGTTTCACTGTAAAAACATTAAGAATTCTTAACAATTGTTTAAAAGAATCAATTTCTTTTCCCTGAATAAAATCATTCTCAAAAATATAAAGAATAGAAAATATTTATAAATAAACAGTTCGATCTTAACAATGAAAAAAGGAAGATCGGAGAGAAAATTTAATTTAATTTTAAATTTAAATTTTGGATTTTTAATAATCTCTAAAATTAAAAGCATAGTTTTTATTAAATAAAAAATAAAATGATAGAAATTAATTCAAAACATTCCAAATAAATTTTGCTAGATCTTTTTGGTCCAGTTTTGAATTGTCGGAAGATTGAATATTCAGAATTTGGCTAAAAAATTGTATACAGACTTGTTCAAAAGTCAGGAAAATAAAGTATTTTTAAAATTAAGTCAGTAACTTGACTTCTAAAAAATTTTTTTTTTGAAAAAAGACTTATGACTGAAAGAATTTATGACTTTTGACTTTTGAACAACTTTTTGAGTATGTGAGTAGTCCAAAACATTTCGAAAAAAAATTATATTTTTTCTATGATGTCATCTACACTGATTTCTCTCAAGCATCTGATAAATTATCACAGCATAAACTTCTGATAAATTAAAATCGTATGGAATTCAAAGAAAAAGACTTTAATTGATCCAATCTTTCTTGAACAGAAACAAAGGGTTATACTTGGTGATGGTATGTCCTACTGGAAAGAAGTCACAAGTAGCGCTCCTCAGGAATCGGTATTATTTCTTATCTTTTAGTTTTAAATGTCCATGTTGGTCATATACTAATGATACAAAAATAATTGGTGTAAGAAGCCATGAATCCGCAAACCCAATTTTAAATGAAAATTTGAAAATACTATATTAGTTTCAGGGCTGTAAAGTGCAACACTAGGCAGAAGCTGCCCAGCCATTTATTACTACTACTACTACTACTAGTTGAAAGGACTAAAAATGGTCAATAGAGCTAAACCTTTCGATATGCAAGGCATTGCACCTAGGGACATAAGAATCAAAACCCATTTATTATTTTAGACAGCATTATGAAACCTTTTGTCTAAAAGGGACACTAGAAGAGAGGAGTCTTGGCATAATTATTTCTAATGAGCTTAAATGGTAAAAACAGTGCATGTTTGCAGTATCTAAAGCTAAAAGAGTCTTGGCACAAAATAAAAGTTCATTTAATTAGCTAGATAAGGAGATTTTAATTCCTGTATATACATCGCTTGTAAGACCTCATTTAGAATATGTAAAATAATTGAAAAGTTTGTTTTTAAAAATAAGTCTTTTGCCGTTCCATGTAGTTTTTAAGGCGGCCATTTTTATTTCAAAGTCTTTGAAATGGCTTTTTAAGAAAAAAATTTCAAGTCAAGTCAAAAGACTTTTTTTTGATAAAAAAAAATTCAAGTCAAGTAAAGAAAAAGTCAAGTCAGTGACTTGACTTTGAAAAGACTTTAAAATGACTTTTTATTCTGACTTTTACGCAAGTCTCGTCTACATCTAAAAAGAACAAATAATCATAAACTCGTAAGAGAAATCAACAAAAAGAACAAAACCGTAATTAATTTTTAACAAACAGAGTTGTTAAATCATGGAATAAGCTACCAAAAAAAGCTATATCAGCAAGGACAATAAATCGTTTCAAGGCTCAAATCGATAAAGAAATATTCAAATTGAATTCACAAGGACTGCAATAGCCCTTGTGGCTAAGCGCAAAATGTACGCTGGTATAGAGCACAATACAAATTACTTCTCCTACTACTATAAAAAATCTTTCGGTTAGGTTAAACAAATAAAAATAATGTCTAAAATAATTTATTAAAAAGCAGTTATTATAGAAAAATAAAAAGACTTCTTAGAATAAAAATTTTTACTAAAAATGATATTAAAATTTCGCTTTTTTATTTAATACCGTTTTATGCTTACTTTTCGAATACTTTTTTCGGCAACTTGAAGTTTATGATCAATTTTTGGTGATCAAAATAATCAAATTGAGTTTTGATCATGAAATAAATTGAGAATTAATGCAGAGATACATTTTTAAGTTTAAGACAAACTCCAGACATCAAATTTTTTCTTTATTCAAGTCCTGAGTTGGACTTTAATTTTAAGAGACTTGAATAAAAGTTATGAAAAAAAGTTCGAACAAACCTGATTCAAGTCACAGTCATGACTTTTTAAAACTCCTAAATGAAAATTTTGCCGTACCAAGCAGTTAAGATTGCGATAAAAATCCTAAATATCATTTAAAAAATATGACTTTTAAAAAAATCCTGGTAATCTTAGTGACTTCGGCTTGAAGTCATTTTTAGGTCTAAATAAACATTTTAATTTTAATTGTTCCATGCAGCCATGATCATGGCCAGATGAAGTCTGGATCTGGAGTTGACTTTAATGTGACTTTTAATAATCTCTGTCAATAACAAATAAAATAAAGACCATTCTATTAACTGCCAAATTGTTTAGTCTTGTCTCCTCTGAATTGTTTAACATTTTCTCTGGAGCTCAAAAATCTCAATAGGAATCAAATTTTTATGTTACTTTCTAAATCAATTTAGCAGACGGACTAATACCTCAATAGGGTCATATTTTAATCATGGTTTTCACATTTAATACGACTATTTTTTAGTCACGTTTTAAGTTGTGTCATTGGAATTTTTAATATTTACACTAAGTCTTCAATAATGAACATAATTGAGAAAATTTAATGAAATTTGATCGGACAAAAATTTAAAAATATTTTAAAAATTATTAGAATTACCTTATTTCGGCCAAATCATCAGAGATAAAAGCATTGAAATTTTTTTTTTATATTAATCTATTAATATTTAAGTAATTGTATTAATTTCTATAATCTTTCCCATTTTAATTTTTTTTGCTTCTAATTATTTTTCAAACTGTGGAAATTCAAGCTTTTTACTTGGTTTAGAACTAAATGGTTTATGTGCTTTTTTTCATTTATCGATTTCGTGGCTTTTTTATAGATATTAATCATTAAAATAATAAAAATCAGATGCAGGATATGAAAAATTTTCAATAAATGCGTAGGATATATAAAAATAAATGAAAAATAAATGTTCTTACGTTAGAGCAATGAATTCTACTACTTTGTCATATAAATCGGCTGTCCTCAAATTTAAAAATCAACCTTACCTAATCCATACGAGACATCCATATTCACCACATCTCTGGACGTGTTCAAGTGGCATTTTGAAGTTGGAAATCAATTCAAAAAGTTTATCCCTAAAAAATTAAAATAAATCTTTGAATTAATTTAAATAATTTTAATGTAACATGCTTTAAATGTTACGAGGATTTAAAAGAAAGATAATTTAAAAAAAATATTTTTTATCAATCCATTGATTAAATCGATTTTTTAAGGAAAAACTTTTCATGATTAACATTTTATCATTGTTTTCAAATTTAACATAGATAATTTTAGATTTTTTTGAAAAATTAATAAAAAGTCCAAAATATAGAATGATTAATTGAGTTTTAAATTATGAAATCATTTTATTTTTACTTATTTACAATAATTGAATATTTTTCTTTAGCTTTTAAACTAAATAGATTTCTTTTAAACATTTTTTTTAAATTATTAAAGGTAAAGAAATTTTTGTTCGTTTGAGTGTTAATCTTTACGGATATTAATGAGAAACTTCTCTTTGAAAATGTTCCAATAAAGAAAAATAATTATTTCGTTTTGAAGCCTAAATGGCTTATAAAATTTTTGAATAAACAGTGTGATTTTAAGAAAAAACTTAATTCATGAAATCAAAAAGGGAGCCATAAAAACTTGATTACGAAAAAACATTGGAACTTTGGAGACAAAAAGATCAATGGTAATGACAATGATGGGAAAAATCTTTTAAACTTACTAATTAAGTCATTTTAGAAAAACTTAAATAGAAAAATTAACATTCCGTAAATTTCAAAAAGATTAATATTCAAGAAAATTAAATTTAAAAAAAACAAACATTTGAATCAAAGAATCAAAATATTTGTCAATTTATTGTGAATAATTTTTTCTTTAATTTATTTTTTATAAAAATTATTCTAATAATAGATTCAAAACTACTCTATTTTCTATTTATTATGTAATTCTCAATAAACTTATATTTCAATTCATTTGAAAGGCTTAGCGCCATACTCTGGTAGAGCCAAGTGAACCCATTTTTTCGAAAAAAATTAAATAAATCAAAAAAAATCTTATTTTAAGACTTTTGAAATAAATTACAAAATTGAAAATTACAAAGTTCTTTTAAAAATTAAAAATTTTTAAATTTTATATCCAAATTTCCACATTTTTTAATTAATATAAGGTAGAGAAAATTAATATTGTTAATGAAAGCGCGTCAAACGTAGGTGGAGTCTGTCCAATTTCAGTCAAACTCACATTGTTTAGAAATTTCGAATAAAATAGTAAAATAGTCAAAATAAATTGATTTAAATTAACCTGTTAATATTAAATATTATAAAATTTCTTCTATATATTTTCAAATTTTTTTTTTTACTTGATTTATATTTTTACTTTCATAATAATAATAATACACAAAATCCATTATTTTAATCTCCACATAAATTTTAGCTAATATAATGTTGAACTTGTGTTCAATAACCTTGAAGCAACGAAATCTTGTGAGTAACATAATCAAAATGTCAGGATTTCTCATTTTTTTTTCTGAAAATTAACAACGCCATCTAAAAAAAAGTTTGTTTAACTTTAAGCCTAAATTTAACTAAAAATTTGTTCAGAAATTTTTAGATAAAAATATAAAATTGAAATTGAGCAAAATCTAAATTTCAAAATTAAAAAAGTGATGATAAACAAAAACATTATTCTTTTGTTATAACTTTGAGAAGTTTCTTTGATTCTCTTTTTGAAGTGGTGTGACATTGGTTCTTTTCAATTCGATAAAAGGTAATTGTCCTTCAAGAAGCGACTTATTCCATAAATTTTCTTTTTTCAAATTTCTCTTTAAACAATTGATGATTCATAAAAAAATTTAAAAAAAAATTCTTCTTCAAAAATAACAGAGAATAGTTTTGGGGATCGAAGGCCATTTTGCTCGATCAGATCGAAAAGTCGAGCTGTATCTTATGATTATTATTTTTAATTGTGTTTAATAAGATATTAAAAAAAATGGCTATGTGAAATATTAGTACAAAAAGCAAAATCGCTATAATTTTTTTTAATTGTGCAAAAATGGTTCTCTAATATTGTAAAAATTTTTTAGAAACGAATACCAAGCTCTGCAAAGACTCTGCAATTTATTGCATATATTAATCAAATATTTTTTGATGGTGTGCATCTTACAGAAAAATGCAAAGTTTTTGCAGAGCTTGGTATTCGTTTGTACAAATTTGTACAACATTTTATTGTTAGCAGAACGATTTTTGCACAATTAGAAAAAAAATTATATCGTTTTTACTTTTTGTACTGTAATTTTTGTACTAATAATTCACATTTCCAAAAAAATTTAAAAAACCAAAATTTAAATTAGTTTTATTAAGTTAAAAAATTTGATGACTAAGCTTGTTAGAATCCAGCCAATATTACCAGCGTCAAGTGTGTCATGTGAATCGCATTTTAACAGGTTGGAGGACCAAGTTTTCATAAAGGAAAAAGATTAGGAGCATCAATTCACGAAAAAATATTATTTATCAAATATAATATTTAAAAGACTTTTTTTTGTTGTTAAAAGATTAAAAACCATTTAAAAATTGTTTATTTTTTTATTTTATGATTGAATTCATTCAGTTTTATTTTTTAAACACTCAAGCGGATCGTTCTTGTCTGATCGATTACTGAATAGAAGTTTTTGAAGTTTTTTTCTGACTCTTTTTCTGTTTTTTCAGTTTTTGAATTTTTCAAATTCAAAAATTTATTTCCCTTAGATTCCAAAGATTGTTTTTTCAGTCAAGTGTTTCTTTACAGTGAAAAAAAATATTTCTCATACCCTATATTTATTTCCTCCACAAAAAAAATCATTAACTCAGTCAACTAAATTTTAAAGGATCTTTAAAGAAATTTTGAAGAAATTTGAAGAGTTTTTTTAGAGGCTATCGTACATTTTTCTCTAAAATATGCTTAAAATTTTCATTTATATTTCTCTAAAAAGTCTTCAAATTTTTTTTCAAAAAAGTTAAACCGTAAATATTTATTTATTAAGGCCAATTTGAATGGAATCTTCAATGATTTAGATAATAAAGATAAAAACCATGATCGCTAAATATGCTTTAAAGACCTTAATTTTCAATAAAATTTTAATAATAAGAAAATACATTAAAAACTATTTAAAAATTAAAAGTTGGCGCTTATAATTAATTTTTTAATTTTTATGAAATTCCTGCTTAAGTCTGAACTACCACCTGTTCTTTCTAAGTTTTTGTTGGCATTTGCTGTCAATTTAAGAAACTAAATCTTAAATCATTTGATCAAAACTAGCCGATTGCTTAAAAATTGAAAGCTGATGATATTTGCACAATCATTTTTTGTATTACCTGTAATAAATTAGCAATAATTTTGTTCTGGTTCTGGTCAGATTAATAGTTTTGACGTCAAAACGGTTCATTGATATGTTTTCCAAAAAAAATATCTAAAAATCAGCAAAAAAATTCGAAATAGGATTTAAAAAAATGCTAAGTCAGGACTTCAACTTGGCTTGAGAGTGATGACTTTTTAACAACTTTGTAAAGAAAAAAAATTCTTTATTAAATTAATTAAAATTTTAAAGTAATTTTTTTTTTAATTAAAAAAAAAATAAATTGCATTCTTTATTTTTAAAAGATTAAATGTAATAACAGATTATATTTGTTAATTTTGAACTTATGAATAATTAAATTGTATCTTTAATCTAAAAGATAAAAAAGTAATTCATCTTTCCGTTCTTCTCTTTTCAAACTTAATACTTGGCTCAAAAGTTTATTCAGATGATTATTAATTAGATTGATGAGACCTTATAGATTGGGGGAAAATCGATTGATCAGTAAAAATGCTCCAAGTCTAATAAGAAATATTTTTTTTCCTAAAATAAATGATATAAAAATTATTTTCTTTTATTAGCATTATTAAACCTAAAAAAATAACCGAGAGAATAATTTAATAAAATAAAAACCAAATAAAAAAATTTAAAAAAGAAACATTTTAAAATTTGTCTCTTCTAATATCTCTTTATTCACTAAAGATTTTTTAAAGATTCTGAAAAGAAACTACAAAAAATCTCTAAAAACTTTTTGACGCGGTAAACAAATTAATAATATTACAGAGAATTCGGAGAAAATAAAAATACTTTTTTATTTACAATGATAGATTTTTTATTTACTCTAAAATTTTTCTATTTTTTCTTCAAAATAGACCAAATTTTAGAGATTTTTTAAATAATCTTTAAAGGTACTACAAAAAATCTCTATAAAATGTTTGACTAGGTAATTCAGTGATCATTTGGCTTTAATTGTTCTCCTTCTCTTCTACTGACCAGTACATTTGTAAAAACCTTTTCCCACATGATGCAGAAAATATACCTTTTTTTAGCACATCATCAATTTCATCAAACTTTCTTATCGTCTTGGCAATCATAAAATTCCAAATTCATCGCGCGCCAATACTTATATTATCTACATCAGGATAACACCTACTTCAGCCATTTTTTTTTGTTCGCAGCGTCAGAAGTTATATTTTTATAAGATTAAAAGATTACTATGAAGTTAAATTTTTATTCACATAAAGCCAGAGTTAGTCAAAAATCAAACTCTAATTTAAAATATTTTTTTTTATTTTTTCGATAAAAAAAGCAATGTCAATGGAACAAGGTGCTAAATTATTTGAAATATCAAAGAAATTTTGCAAAAAATCTTTTATTTAACAGAAGGATGAATTATAATATAACAATTGATGTAAATACGCTTATTGCACCTTATTCCATTTATAGATCTAATTTTTTAACTTTTTGATTTATTTTACTAAATTTCGAGAGTAAAAATAATAAAAATAATGAGAAAGCTAAATTAAAGAACTTGAAAGAACAAGAAAGAAATTTTAAGAGAAAAAGCCTAGTCAGAAAATGTTCAGAAAAAACTACGAAATGAAAAGGAATAAATTGTTCCTTTGAAAGAAAAATTCAATGATTACAAAGAATCTGATTATTTTTTTTTCAAATTTCATCAATAAATTCCTTCTAGATAATCTTCAGTTTGATTTTAAGCGAAAATAATGCTATGCAATTTTGTAAAATATTTTGTTACTTTGATTTTAATTTTCAAAACTTAATTATCTTTTTTATTTTGTAAATATAGGCTCAATCATCCCTGTCTAGGTTTTGATATTTTGTCTTTTTGATTGAGTTGAAATATAATAGTAAAAGCGATGAAAAAAAACGAGAAAACTAAGTAAGGGGGCCTAAAATTTGTCACGCAAATACCTGCTGATGGATTTAATTGTGACTTTTTTGCAAATTATGTGCATTTTTTTAGGAGTTGAATTTAGGTAGTCTATTGAATAAATTAGCTGAAAAACTTTACAAAACAAATTTTTTACTTGAAAAAAAATGACAAAAGTTATTTTCTTTTTTATACTGCTTTATTTAATACAAAAATTTAAATTTAAATTCGTATTAATGTAAATTGCTTAATATTTTTAGAGATGTTTAACTACACAATCCTGGTCATTCAAGAGGAAACTAATGATTTATTACTCACCTTTATATGTCCAATTGTGGGCATTTGTGGTTTTCTTCTTAATTTACTCAGTTTCGTGATCCTTTCGAATTCTAAATTTAAAGAGTTGCTGTACAAATATCTCAAAATGGAATCTTTGAGTGTACTTTTCGATTTACTTATAACATCTTTGAAGCCTATCTACTACTGTCGCACATGTAAAGTGTCAAAAACATACTTTGCACAGTTGTACTTCATAGCTTTTATGGTATATGGTGCTAGTATATTCGAACTATCAGCAATAATCAATAGAATAATATCAACTTTTTGCTGTTTCATTCTGTTGCGCAATAGATTTAATCAAATGAAAATATTTTTTATTTTTAATTATTATAAAACTATCAATTTGATAATTTATTTTATTAGTGCTTCTGTTTTTGTTTATCAAGTTTTCGAGTACAAAATAGTCAGCAAAAAATCAAAAGAAAAGGACACAATTTATTTAATAGAAAAGACTCAGTTTTCTAACACAACAACAAAATCTGTTCTGGAATTGACCGGTTTCATTTTCCGGGATGGTATCAATCTGGCGATTTTGATTCTTTTAAATTGTTTGATTTTTATTCGATTCAAAAGTGATTTATCTAGAAAGAAAACTTTCTTAAAGTCAACAAATTCAAATAACAAAATGACTGTTCAAAAAGACAAATTAGAGATTAAAGTGAAAAATCTAACACATAAAGAACTTAAAAGAGATAAGCATAAAACAAATAGTTTGGTTAATCGAATAAATAAATGTGAAAATAAGCAGACAATAATGGTGCTTTTAACTTGTATATCCTGCATGATTGGGCGTTTACCAATTCTGATCTATTATATATTAAAAAATTTTGAAAATGAAAATAAGTATAAACTTTTTGACAATCTAGCAGTTCTATCCGTATATTTGACATTTAATTTAAATGTATTATTGTACTTTCACAGCAACAAGCGTTTCAAAAATGTTTTTATTCAAATTTGCAAAAAATTTTATGGAAAGCTTTCAAATTTTGCAAAAAAGTTGCAAAATATTGGAAGAAATTAAGTGAATGTTGGAAAAAGTTTTTTTTTTAAACAAAATAATAGTAATAATCATTTGAAAAACTAATCAATTAAATTGTAATTTTATTCAAAAAAATTTTATCAATTCCTTTTTTTTAATTTTATATTACATAAAGAAAAAAATAAAGCTTTTATTTAGATATTCGAACAATCATTAAAATTTGTTTTGATGTTTTTAAAATAAATGTTTTAATTTTAAAACTTAATTAATAAATGAATTCAAAAATTAAAGATTTTTTCAATTGTTTTGGTAGATTTTTTTTTCTTTTTTAAATTAAATCAAGATCTTTCAATAAAAATATAAAGTATTGATTTATTTTTTTTTTCAAATTTTATTTACAATTTGATTCAAAATAAATCGAATAATTTGTTCAAATTGTCAATTTGATTTACAACACTTAATCAATAAATAACCTTACAAATAGTAGTAAATTGTATTAAAAATAATAAGATACATCAGTTAAAATGACAAAAAAAAAACTAAATCGACAATATTTCATATTTTTTTATTTTTTTTCCTATTTCGCTCCTTGTGGAGTTTAGGGTCATTACTTTTGATATCCACTCAAGTCGATCTTTTGCCTTTACCCTTGCTTCTCCCCATGTCATCCCCGTTTCGACGAGCTCTTTCGTGGTTGTTGACCTCCATGTTACTGCTGGTCGTTCTACCTTGCGTCACCCTTGAGGTGTCCATTGAAGGACTCTTTTATTCCAAGTACATGCCCAAGACATCGCATTCTTTTATTCTTAATACACTGACTTAATGGCTCTGAATTTGTTCTTGTGCAGTATCTTATTGATTTCCATGCTGGTCAGAGTCTAGCAAAGGCACTTTTTGCTTTAGCAAGTTCATTCTTAATGTCTATGTGTGTTCCCATCACTATACTTAGACTTTGCAGACGATAAATCGAGTATTTAACATATTAGGACAAAATTAAAAATTTGAGAACCCTAATTGGAAATTAAGAATCTGCTATTGTTGAAACTAGTTTAAAAACTACTCCGGTTGCCATTTTTTTGCCTGATGTACAGGCTTAGTAATATTTATTTTTTAATCGTATTTAAATCAAAAAAAGCATATTTTTTTCAGAATTATTGAATTTCAATAATATTTGCATGGATATTCCACTTAACAAAATACCAAAAAAAGGTACTGTGTTCAATTTCAACCGTCGGATTGTGTTTAGGAAAAAGAGGGTGCTATTTTTTGGTTTGAATCTAATATGGTAATGAAAAAAAAATAATGTCCTAATGGTTGTAACACAAAAAAATAATCCTTTTTTTTTTATAAAATATAAAATTTAATAAATTTGGTCATTTTTTTTCAAAGTTTGTATAATTTAATATTTTTGCAATTCTTTTTGTCATATTCTAATAAAAAAAAAAATTAAATAACATATTTTTTATCGTTCTTTTTAAATAACATGATAATATTAGCGCTCTAATTTTTTATTAAAATTGAAACCGAGTTATTTTGGATTTTAATAATTAAATGAGTTTTAAATTCATCAAATATATTAATTGATAAAAAGTAGTAATCAGTGTTTTTTCAAATTCACAAGTCTCAAGTCAAGTCTGAATCGGGTTTTTAAATTTTTTTTTCTTTTAAAAAGCTAAAGACCGACTTTTACTACGGACTTATTTTATTTCAAAAAAAATTTTAAAGTGGGGTTGTGAAGTTCATTTGAATTCGATCGTTTCAATTCAAAAAAACTTGAATAAATTTTTTACTAAAAGAGATAATTTAGTTCTGTAAAATGCTTAATGGTTAATCTTTGCGAACTTTCCGAAAATATGTGTCTGCAAAAACTCTGCAATGTAATTGCACACTTGATTGTAATACTTTTTAATGGGGTGCAAAATGGAGAAAATTGCAGAGTATTTTGGAGATTTATTTAACTGAATTAAGCAAATTGGCTTATAGTTAAGCTCTTTACAGAACTAAATTATCTCTTTTAGTAAAAAAGTCATTCACATTTTTATGAATTGAAAAGATCGAATTGAAACTAATTTCACAACCCCTTTTAAAGTCTCGACTTGGACTTTTTTTTGAGATTTTTAAACAACTCTGTTAGTAATCTTTTTTTACCTAATTTAATAAAACAAAAATTAATTAATTTAAAGCTTAAAAAAATATTTAAGTAATTAAAATTAAAAAAAAAATGCTAAATTTGAATTTTTTTGTTCTCTTAAAAAAGATGAAAATATACATTATTAAAGAATAGACTGAATTCTTAAGAATTGTTATTTAGAATTTGGCTTGGTTGATTAATGTTAACTATTTTCTAATTTCATTCATTTTAAAAAAAATTTTTGTTGCATATTGTCAATAATGCTGTTTCTTTTATTTAAATTAAATGTTCATATCCTATTAAATGAAATAAATTTTTAATAAAATTCATTTAATATTATAAAAAATATTATCATAATGAACTCTTTAGCAAAAAGAAAATAATGTTAATACATACAAAGCTTTAAATTTTAATTTATTAACATTAAATTGATTCTCTTCAAAATAAATGAATGCGAATAATATTCTTGATTACGTTAATTTAAGTTTGCTTGTCCTTTGAAGCTTACACTCAACTTCCTTCTTTATCTTTTTTAAGTAAAGATAAAATTTTCCATCTCCGAAAAATACAATAATTCGATTATTGAAAAACATAAAATATGTCGATGAAATCAATCCTTATGAAATTAGAGTTAAACTTACATGCTATTACTTTAGAAATTTTATTTTTGTTAAATCATAATGATAAATAAATATTTTTTAGTCATTTTATTAATTAATATTTTTCGTCTAATTTTTATAGAGTGTAGAATATAAACACAACTTATGAATCGAAAATGAATATTCGAAGATTTTCGTCAATGCGAGTTTATTCAATTGGCAATAGTTATGTCTTATCTTCTGACTACATAAAGGAAGAAAAGCTCGAGATCCGAGTGATAAATAACACGTTATGCATTAACAGTTTAAGTAACGATGAGTGGAATCAATTGACAGATTCGCAGATAAACTCTGTAATGTCCCCTTCTTATGCCAATGTTTTCACTGGTTGTGGTTGTCTTGGTCTGCTAAGTGCGTCGATTGATCAAACCCAGGCTTCAGCTGCAATGCAACACTATTTGATTTTTGTCAAAGATTCTCAGTCTGTTGGAACTTACCGGTCTTTTGAATTTTTGAAAATAACCGATATTTTTGTCCTTCCGCTGCTCGAGGATTCCAGTTCTTATTCAAGCTCTCAAAATATATCCAGTGCAAGTTTTGATTTTATTACAGATTTAAGGTAAAAATTTTGATGGCTTTTTAAAATTAATTTATAAAACTTAAAAATTGGAATGACCAATTTTTACCATTTTAAAAATAAAATGAGTTAATTAAAGTTAAAAATTTGTGACAAAAAAAGTAAATTGACTATAAATATTAGCTAATTATTTATTTTCATTCATTAAATCAATCATTCAATTTAATTGACCCACTTGTAATTTTTATTAAAAATGAGAGGTTAAAAAAATGGTATAACAATTAAACTTAACTCTGGAAAAAGTGAATTTTTAAATTAATTCAAAAATTTGAATAAAACTAATTTTTACACTTTTGAAAATTATTTTTTTCTTAATTTTTCTACGCAAGTTTTATTGTAATGGTTTATTTTATTATGAGAGTTTAATCTTTTGAGACAAGTAGAACGAAAAATATAAAAGTATAAAAAACATAAAGCTAAATTTTAATTTAATTAGAGAAAAAACATTAATTCAAAATTTTTTCAAATTTTTTTTTTAATTTCGTAATTAAAAATAAAGTATTAATATTTTTGTAAGGTTATATAGAATCCAGTTTTTATGGTTTATATGTCAGGTTTTTTAAGATGAAAGCATTTAATGATTTGATATTGAATTACTATTTTCATTTTTTTATCATTCTTTAAGGAAATTTTGGAATTTATATTGTGAAAAGATCAAATTTTAAATATTCATCTTTTAAAACAAGTTAAGCAAACGATATAATCAAATAGAAATTATCGGTAAAAAATTTTTCTAAAACAAAATGCTTAAAAATGTCAAGTAAATAAAACTTTTTGAAAAAAAAATTTATAAAAAAAATATATTTTTAGATCAAATAAAAACGAAATAAATGATTAGATTCACTGATTTAAATTTTATTTTAATATTTAAAATTCAAGAAAATATGTCCGATAATTCTCTTAATAGTTGTTCCCAAAAATTAAAAAAAGTGCATTAAAGATATTTAAATTTAATCATGATTAAATTTCATTTAAAGAGATATTTTGAAAATTTTCCTGCTTCATTTTTTTATTTATAAAATCAATTATTTTTGGGACTCTTTTTTTGAGATTTTTCGAAAAATTTAATACAGAAAAAATATCTTGCCAAATGAAATTGAATGCACGAACTTTTTTCTTATTTTTTTTTCTAAATCTGTAACGAGCTAATGCTCCTTCGGAAACTAAAATTTAAAATAAATTTAAATAAGATAAAATAAAAAGAAAAAAAGGATGAATAAGGTTAAGTAATGAAATGATAATTAAAACCGATAATTTGTAATAGTTAGAGGTTGAGTGCACGAACTAACTCCGGCTCTTGATTTTAAACTCTTTAATCGCAATATTAAGTTAACAGTCTTTAAGTTTCTAACTTATTTTCTAAATGAAGATCCCAAGTCCAGTCTATATTTTTTCTTTAGCGAATAACAAATCTTATAAAATATTGAGATATTTTTGAGAATTTTAAGAGTCATTTTTCCGAAAAAGTAAAATTTTTAAGCTAAAATTTTTTTGATGGTATTTTTTTGTCTTTCTATTTCAACATATCGTTTGTAACTTTCTTTCTATTTTTTTTATTTTATTTCGTCCAAATTTTATTTAATTTTTTTATTGTTATCTAACTTTACTTTAATATTATTCTTTGAATATTTATATTCTGAAGGAGCTCAGATAAACAAATAAAATAAATAAAATTTATAATTTTTTTAAAATGACATTAAAGTTAAAAGTTTGAAAAAAGCAAATCTTGGTACATGTGTTTTTAAGATTTATTTTCTCAAGAACAATTTAAATTAAACCAAAAAAATTTTTGATTCATAACTGATCAATATTTTTAATTGAATAAAAATACATGTTACTTTGCTTACTAAAGATAGAAGACAATGCTAAGTATGTTATTACTTTAAAGCTATATGTATATATATTAATTATTTTTTTAGATAATAATCTAACAATTTAAAGTTTAATCTAACAAAATAAAATATTTTATTATATTTTTAATGTTCGTTTTTTTTCTTTTTCAGGTTATACATAAAATCACTATGCAAAGGCCGATAAAAAATGCAAATAATCTATTCAGTAAAGTTTCCAAAAATATAAAAAACTTTAATCAAATACCTATAACAAATGATTTTTTTTATAGTTTTTCATTTTATTTTTTAAAAGATTAAAAAAAAAAGCAAAAAGATAAAAAAAGAAAAAAATTTAATAATTAAAAAAAAAACATTCTATTGAGTAATTAATTTAATTAATTATCTCCAAAAAAAAATAATATCAAAGGAAAGAATTAATTTTTTTTCTGATTTTGCCTATGCAAATATCACCTCTTTTCATTTTTTAAGTAAATGGCTAGTCTTGGTCAAAAGATTTTATACTCTACTTATAATCATCCTAATATTGACTTTTAATGCCAGCAAAATCTTTGAAAGAACAGGTAATAGTTCAGACCCAAGCATTCCTTCAATGAGAATTAATAATTGAAAAAGTTTAAAATCAAAAATTAAAGTCAAGCATCTAATCTGATTTTTTTCGTTTTCTTTATAATAAAAATAAATTATTAAAAATATATTTTAAACTAAAAATTTAGCTATGTTATGCTTGCGTGATTATCATCTTTACTATCTTAATCCTTGAAAATTCCATTTTTTGAGGAACTTGAGCATTTTCATGTATTTACAAAAATTCATGATTTACAGATCTTTATTAAGAAATAATTTTGAAGATATTGTATAGAAAAATGTACGATAGCCTCATTTTGAAGATATTGTATAAAATATCTATAATATTTTTAGAAAAATATCTATAATATTTTTAGAGAACCTTTAAAATTTTGTAGACTGGGTCGAATGTGTCTAAAAAACAATAAAGGTTTCTCTAATAACTTTCGTCCTTAAAAAATTCTTCATGAAATCTTAATTTTGTAAAAGTTTTATAAAAAATTATTGATTTTTCATTATTTTTGGGCTGATTTTATTTTGAATGGTTTCAAAGCAACATTTAATTCAAGCTTTGACCATTATACCATAGGTCATTTTATTTTTTTATTTTTGCTTAATAATTTTCATTTTAAAAAACAAAATTACTTTAAAAAATAAAATTCTTTTTCAAATATTCTACTATTCAACCTGAAATAATTGTGACAAATTTTATTCATACTTTTTTTTTTTTACCAAAGAAAACTTCTTTGTTCTGGAGAATTTTATTTTTCGTTGTCAAACGATCCGACAGTGTCATTTGATTTGACTCTCTCGTGCCAAGCTCGCGGCTTGTCCTACAAAACCAACAAAAAATTCCTATGGAATTATAACCTGCACATACCGCTCCGTCGTCTGAATGTGGACACAAACATATGGCTGCTAAAAATCATCTGTGGCTATGTTGAAATAAGAAAAATTCTGCTCCAAGCCAAAGTCTACCGTGTCGGCTTGATATCTCGTCTGAGCACGGAACGCGTCGGTACTAGATTTCATTGCCGCGGAATAAATGACCATGGAAATTGTGCCAACTTTGTAGAAACAGAGCAATTCATTTATTCAATGGACACCGATGTGGAGACTTCTTTTCTTCAACTAAGAGGCTCAGTTCCAGTGTTTTTCGAACAAACTGGCATTCAAGTCGGATCACACAAGCTCAAAATATCCCGCAGTATCCAAGCTTGCTATCCCGCTTTCGAGCGCCACATTCAGTTCTTGCTCCAAGAATACGGCCCCAGCTTGTTTGTTCTAAATCTGCTCGGCACCAAAGGGGACGAAGAGGACTTGAGCGATTTCTACCGCAAACTGTGCGAATACTCTCCTTTTCACAAGCAAGCTCAGCTCCAGTACACCAATTTTGATTATCATCAAGAAATGAAAAACAACAAGTTGTCTCTCGGCTACAAGCTGTGGAGAGAACTAGTGGGCAACTTTTACCAGAACAATTTGTCAGATGAAGTATTTTTTTATTCCAACTACTCTGATGGTTCCAACGAGTGCTTAAGAACCCAGCAAAAGTTCATTCGCACCAACTGCATGGACTGCTTGGATCGCACAAATAGTGTGCAGTCATTCGTTGGCAAAGAAATGCTCAGATACCAGCTAAAAGGTCTGGTCGACTCGGAGTCAGACCTGAGAAAGTTTGTGGACACTATTGGACAAATGTGGGTGTCAAATGGCGACAACATAAGCAGGATATACGCGGGAACAGGCGCCATCCAGGGTCGATCAGTGACCAAAGACTTTACCACATCGTTGAGTCGAGCATTTCAGAACAATTTTTTGGACGACAACAAACATGATAGCATTGACTCTTTTTTGTACAGCATGTCCAGAAATTATGGAAGCTTAAACGACCGGGTTGATGTCCTAATGTCCAAGACGTTTTTGCGTTTGCCCTATGCAGTTTTGAGAACAATTGTTTCCAATAAGAGCAAGTACACTGAGAAAGAAAAGTGTAGGCTAATGATCGGAACATGGAATATCAATGGAGGCCTGAAAGAATACGACATGAAACAAGTTGACCTGAACGAATGGCTGATTGACGCGCCCTGGTTGGCACGCAAGACAGGCTTTGGCTACTTGAACCCGTCCAGCGAGCTGGACTGTGGTGAAATCGACATATTTGCGATTGGCTTTGAGGAAATTGTGGATTTGAGTGCTCAAAGTATTGTGAAAGCGAGCGAAGAGAATGCGTCCATTTGGCGCCACAAAATCAATGAGTTTCTCAAAAAGCACGGTGATTATGTGGAATTGATAAGTGAAAACCTTCAACTAGTAGGAGTTTGCTTGTTTGTTTTTGTGCTGAAAAAGCATCTGGGTGCTATTAGGGATGTGTGTGTTTCCAAGTCGAAAACCGGATTCGGTGGAACTGCTGGAAACAAAGGGGCTGTCCTGTTGCGATTCATTTATTACAATACTTCAATGTGTTTTGTGTGCTCGCATTTTGCAGCTCACCAAAAAGAGATCAGACAGCGAAATGAAGATTTCAGACAGACTTACGAGCAGTCGACTTTCAGTGGTCAAAAAGGAAGATCCAAAATCGAGCTCAAAAACCATGATTACATTTTTTGGAGTGGTGATTTGAACTACAGAATTGATTTGGAGAACAACTATTGCCGAAGCTTGATCAATGAGCAAAAGTGGAAGGAATTGCTCGAGGCCGATCAGCTGAGCATTCAACGAAAAGAACAAAACGTCTTTCGCGATTTCATCGAAGCTCCTATTTGCTTTCCGCCCACTTACAAGTACAACGTTTGCGAGGATACGTATGATCGATCTGAAAAGTGTAGAGTACCAGCTTGGACAGGTAAATCAAAAGTGTATTTATTTTGGGAACTTTTAGTTTGGCAAAGTTAAACAACAAAGTTAGATTTTTATTTTAGATTAAGTTACAATTAACACTCAAAGACCCGCTTTTTTACACTGTTAGCCAGACTTGCACAAAAGTTAATAAAAAAAAATATTAAAGTCTTTTAAGTCAAGTAATAGGCTTGACTTGACATTTAATTTTTTGACAAAAAAGTCATCTAAAATGACTTGAATTTTTTTTTCAAAAAAACGGGTCACAAAAAGTGACAAAATAACTGTAAAGGATCAAAAAACTATAAACTTTTATTTCTTATCAAGAAAAGATGACGATTTTTTAATCAAATGTTGAAATGGTTTAATTTTTTGTGTTTGAATTACAAAATGTATCCAATGTTGAAATAACATTGAAAAAGTGCCATGTTTCAAATATTTTTTTAAGTTTCAAAAAATAATCTTAAGCTAATATTGCAAGCATTATAAATTATTTTTTTATTATTTATAAATTTTGACCTTTGGGTTTTTGATATGATGATACTTAAAGATAATATTTTTAGTTTAAAAAACTTACTACCCTCTGTTTTCCATTTTTTATAAATTGAGTATTTGTTACAATGCACCAAACGAAAGGAAATTATCACTAAAGTCAAAATTTATAACAAGAAAACAAAGGTTTTCGGGTCTAGTCGCTTAGCTTAACTATGGTTCACCTGTTACTGGATTTTTATTATCTATGCTGAAAGGCATGAATAATAAAAATCATGACATGACCAAAGAGTTTAATTTCAAAAATGAAAATGCTTGCAATATTAACCTAAAATTATTTTTTTTTTTGCTGAAACTGAAAAAAATATTTGAAACATGGCACTTTTTCAATGTTATTTCATCATTGGATACATTTTTTAATTCAAACACAAAAAATTAAACCAAGTCAATAACCAAATAATTTTTTTTATTCACATTCAGCACTGATTTGCCCAAGGATCTGACGATATTTTGCGAAAATTACCAACCAATTTTCAAAAAATTATAACAAGTCGCTTGATTTAGGCTCTTTTTTGCATTTTTCAGTTCAAAATTTGATTTTTCAATTTTTTTGATTAATTTTTCCACAAAAGATAAATTTTGTAATTTTACGTAAAATTACATAAAAAATCTTAAAATATTGAAAAAATAAAATTTTCAGTATAAAAACTTTCATTTCTTTTTCAATCTAATTTATTAAAAAAATATTTGCTATTTTTTTTGGATTTTTATTAAATTGGTATTTATATTAATTATTTGGATGTTAAATTTTTTTTCGGGTATTTTTTTATCGTCATATTATTTTATAGAAATCTAAAATAATTTCATTAAAATTATTCACGAAAAATTATTATTTTATATTAAAAAAAAATATTAATGTATTCCAAAATATTCCAAAAAAATTAATAAAAAATTATTTTCTAATTATTTCTTAATTATTCTTTATTAAACACTTATTAGGTTTTTTTACACCTCAATTAAATATTAAGTTTTTAATATTTAAAAAAATACTTAAATAATACAAAATTTTTATACCCGTTTAACATAATTTTTTCAAGAAATTTTTACAAATCTCTGAATTGTGTTTTGGATAATTATCCTGATACTGTTTAAATAAGGTTTCATATTTTTTTTTTTAATCTCTCAATCAATGTATCCTAATAATCTGATAAGTGTTTGTTCAACCAAAAATATGTGTTTTGCTTTCAAATTTTGAAGAACAGCCTCAGTAGGTATCTTGGCTTATCAAACACAATAAAATTGAATTTTTCCTGTATAAATATCGTCAGATCCTCGTGGCAAATCAGTCACATAATTTCAAAAAATTTTAAAAAGAAAATTTGAATACAAACCGGCAAACTGAAACTAGAGTTTATTTACTTTTAGATTGTTTATTAAGTTTTATTTTTTGCTTAACAATAAAATCATTTAATCTTTAGTCAAATATGATGCTTCTTCTCAAATGAAGAACTGAAAAAGAATCATTTATTGTATTTATAGCACTTATAACTATTACTTCAAGCGGTAAAAGTTCTAAAATGAGAATTTTTCCCAAGCTTTAGAAGAAATTGAATTTAAATATTTATTGACTTTTTTCAAAATTTTAAAAATTAAAAAAAATAAAAGAACTTGAATTCTAGAAAAAAAAAATCGAAAAAATTTTATCAAAATAACTTTTATTTAAAATATTTAATAATTTGAGTCTTTTTAATTTGACAAATCATTAGATAAATAAAATGAAAAGTTTTAACACTCAAAAATTTTTTAAATCCACTTTTTGATATTATAAGATATTTGATTTTGGATTAAATTATTTTTTTGAGATTTTAGCTTAAGCTGATTTAGCCAAGAATAATAATATAATTAAAGAAAAATAAATTTTAGTGAAACCAAGTATCAATTCTCACAATCTCAAATTTTGAATTAAATTAAGAGTACACAGAATTTAGAAGTTTTTTTAGTAAAAATCTAAAAAGGATTTTTAAATTAAACACAATCATTCAGTTTGCTAAAGTTAAAGTTCATTTTAATGAGAATAAATTGTTATTATTTATTTTTCTAATTTATAAGTTGAAGCTAAGAGCTTAATAATAAATAAAAGTTTTCTGTTAAAAAAGATCGTGTTTTGTGGAAACGAAAAATTTATAATCGAGAAGATGAAAATTTCTTGGGCAAATGTCTTTACTATGGTCGAACAGATATTCGATTTTCTGATCACAGGTAGGAAAATTGTTCATATTTTTTTATTAAATTTAGAAAAATTTTTTTTTACTAAAATGTGATTGATATTTAACTTCAGGCCTGTTTCTTGCCTATTAGAAGTTGAAGTTGATAAAGTTATACCCAAAAGATTGGTCGAAGAATTGAATAATATTTTCCTCTCTGTCCACGGGTCTTTCCAAGTTGTCTTGACACTAAGCACTCACACAAATCAAATGGATGAAAACATAAAAAAAGAACTTTTACCTTTGTTTATGCAAGTTCCTACTTATATGATGTTCAGGTACAGGGATATAATTTTTTTAAGATTAGGATTGCATTTGTCTTTTTAAAAAGAGAATTTAACAAAAACCTATACATCTGTTATTCTGACGCCAAATATGCATATGACGCACTTGCCCAATACAACAACTACCAAATGCAAACCTATGATCTGACGGTTCAAGTCAAAATCGAAAATGAGAAGAAGTATCTAAAATTGATAGAAGAAGAGCTCATTGATTGTTTGGTTTCGTTGGACTATTACAAAAATAACATTCGCAAACAATCAATAATTAAGGAAGAACAAACTAATGTCATAGAGTAAGATGAGTCCAAAGGATACTGGGCGATTAGCTTTTAAAATAATTTGGAAAAATGTTTCACCAATTTAGGCAGATCTAAACAAGATCATTTTGACGTTGACTTCAACATTTACTCGGGACCATTGAGACTAAAACAAATTGAACAAACTTTTCGAATATTTTTAAATTTTGTTATCTATCAAAATGAGATTGTTTAGATTTGCCAAATTGGTGATTTTGAAATTTGGCAAAAGTCATTACCAATCTAATATTGTTTAATATTATCATCAAAGAATATTTATCGTGGTGTTTTAAAAATTTCTGATTAAACTATTTCAATTTGAGAGTATTATATTTGATTATTTTTCAGGTCTATAGTGATGGGTGACCTATACCCCTCAACTAATATTCAAAGGGATAATTTTTTGTTTGACCACTTATTTTATTTGACATTTAACATATTTTTAATCTCTTTTAAAATAGTTTTTCGACGATTCAAAAAAGTTAAATTTTATCTGATGAAACATAATTCATTTTGAAGTTCAATATAAGTTTACGGATGCATTAAAAATTAGAAAAAAAAATATTTCAAAATGTTAAGTAAAAGCCAAAAATAAATATTAAAGTATGGATAAATAAACAAGGAAGTGTCAGAAGTAAAATTAGACAGGGCTAAATTTAAAAGTTTGTTGTATGAAAAACAGGCACTTGAAAAACAAACAACATTATTTTTTAAGAAAATGTGTGCACATAGAAGAAGTACTTAACTAAACTTTAAAATGCCTAAAAAAATTAAAACTTAAAACTGCTGATTTTGAATTTTTTTATTTTGAATTTCTATCTTAGAAATTATTCCATCTTTGAAAATTATGTGACCAGTCTAGGTCACATATTCTGGTTGAGGAGTACTGGTCGTCTATCACTATAAGGATTGTGAAAAAAAACACCAAGAGTTAATCAAAAAAATTTCCTTTTATGTTTTATTCAGTAAATTCAAATCTTTTTAAATGAACTTAACATTACACCATGTATATGATTTTCTTATGGATGAAAAAAAAACATTTGACACCCAAAAACATCCTCATTATTTTACATTTTCAGATATACCCAAAAGTTGATGATATTTTTGAAAATAGCACTAAAATATCAATAACAAGGTATACTTTTTACAAAATAAATAATTTTATTTTCACATAGAAAGTCGGCAAATTAATTCGGCATCTTGAAGTTGATGATCAGTTAAGATTATTTAAATTAAATCGAAAATTGATTTTAATATTTTAAGACAAACTCTTTAATATTTTGAATTTATCATCAACTTCAAGATTTTAACGAGAAATATACGTAAATTGGTGTAAAAAATAAATTTCCAAAGAACTTAAAAAATAGATTTTTTTAATAATTAAAAAAAATTAAATTAATCCATTAAATTTACATTTTGTAATTAACTCGTTTAAAAGACTCCAAAGCTCTTAAATTTTTTGAAAGTTCAAAATGTTGAAATTTTACTTTATTTTACGAAAATATTGGAATAATTATAGCTTTAAAAAAATTCAAATTTATAAAATTTGAATTCTTAATTAAAGTTTGATTATCTTTTAGTGCAAATAAAAATTTATTTAGAGCATTAAAATTTCTTTAATATATTGATAGAATATTTTTTGTCGTAATTGTTGATTGAAATAATGTTAATACCAAAAAAAATTCTTCTTTTAATTTTATAAAAATATTGTTTAAAAAAAAATTATAGTAACTCTGAATTCAAAGAATTACAGAATTGCCTGAAAAAATTGTTTAAAAATCTGATAGCAAGTAAGACATCATAGTAAAGTGCATTTAAAAAAATAAAGGTATATTCATAAGCAACACATTTAATTCTATAGAAATATTGAAAAAAAAAATGGTTTTGGTAATGACTTATTATAAAAACTGATCGCCCAAGTTGATGATCGTCCGATTTAAATTAAATTTTTTAATTAAAATTTCAAGCATTTTTTCGGATGACGAGAACGGAACTGAAAAGTCTGATAGCTTGATGTCCTATATTAATGTACCATCTCAGCTCCACTCAAACGTGTCCATTATGAATCGAATGCAACATTTAAAATCTTCGGATTACAACTTGATATCTATGGAAGTCGATTCAAAACATGCTCATTTTAATCCCACACCATTAGTTAGAGCTATTTCAAATTCCTATCTAGAGGAATTGAATAATCCACACTATAATCAAAAATTAATGCATTCAGAAGTCAATTTACTGGATTTATCGATTGATTCGCATGGTCTGAACAAAATTGTGCCAGAAAGACCACCTCCACCTCTTCCACCTAAACCAAATTTTAACGATCAACCTCTTATTGAAATATCTACGGACCAAGGATTCGATGATGATTTCAATTCACTAACAATTAGTGACACAAAAATCAGTCCACCATCGCGACCCCCTCCTTTGCCACCTCTGCCTCAAAAGCCCATATTTTCTCTATTTGAAGATTCATTTGAGACAATTAAATTTCAAAATGCTCAGAAACTTCAGTCACAGCCTCCCTTGCCACCTGACAGACCGAATCAAAAACCGGCTATTCCTCCTCCTTTGCCACCGTTGCCGACCACTAAGCCAGCTCCTTCACTTCCTCCGAAGCCTGATAGAACATACATTAATGAGTTATCAACTGTTTTAAATGCAAGAAACTCAGTTAAAAACGTGGCAAACAATCAGCCGCCTCCATTGCCTCCGCCACCAAAATTACCTCCACGAATACCATCTAATATTCAAACACCTCAATTTTCGTCTGACGACTTTGATGATTTTTTTTCTAAAAGAGAAAGCTCTTCATCTAACAAACAAAATGATCAAGTTAACACAACTCAAACAAATCCATTTGATCCCTTTGGTAATTCGTTTGTCAATGAAGAAATCCCGCTACCACCGCCTCGTATGAATCATTTTAGTTAATCATTAGATTTGTATTAAAATAGTAGGTTTTTTATTTGTTTTAATTTATTCTAGTCACAATTCATTAATCCTGCAATTCAATTCCTTATTTATTTAGCATTTTTTACGATTATTTTAATTATTCAAAACTAATTTTAGCCTTTTATAATTTTGTCAATAAAATATTTAAAAATTTATTAATTGATATCGATAAAACATGCATTCTTAAAGAAAAATAAAAAAGAAAGAGCATTTCTGCTTTATCAATTTGAAAAGAAAATTAGTTCATATAAAGAATACTTATTTTTTTTAAATATAGAAATTCTAGTCACTATTTTTAGAAAAAAAGGTCGCACAGAAAATATGTCACTCAAATGTCTATTCATTACAATGAAAATTCCGAACTAAAAATTGGTGTAATTAAGAAAGAAACTAGTCTCAATAAATGATCACTCTTTTAACTTTTTGATACAATCTTTTAAGAAATATTTTTTTTTTTTAAAAGTTATAAGCATAAAAATAAAAAATTGTGATCTTTTTATTCTTATTTTTATAAAATTTTAGGGTTATTAGATTATCAATATTTTTGGTAAAAATTAAAAATTAAATTTTCAAAAATCTAAATAATTGGAGACTTTGGGGGAAAGTGAATTTGGCGCATAAAAAAAAAATTGATTAGATATTTTTGTTCCTAAATTTTACTGCTAAAACAAACTGAATTTTTTCATCTGCCTATCTCTGCAAAATTCTTATTTTGTGATCAAAATAAAAAAAATTTATTTCATAAAAAAAAGCATCGAATTCATAAACAAAAATCAAAAAAAGATGCCAAAGCTTTTAATGTTTTTTGGACATTTATTTTTTACAATTTACGTAAATCTGGTAAATTTTTTCTTTTTAATTTTGGAAATTTAAAATATTTCACGTTAGCATCTTGAAGTTGATGATCAATTCAAAATATCATTTTAATTTAAAAAGTTTATCTTTAGAAATTAATATTAATTTTCGATGGAATGGGAATGATTTTTTTAAGAATGCGTTCCTCTTCCAGGAATGGAACACTCACTAGAGCAAGAAATGTTGTAATTGCACATTTGCTTAGCAGTTTTTATTCCAAAAAATTTTTTTATACATTATTTTTAATCATCTTTTTAATTATTTTACGAAAATTTTGTTCTGAATTTCTTAAAAACCGTGTAAAATCTCCACTATATCTATTTATTTTTATCTCATCGCGCAAATAGCGTCTATTGAATAAAGGTAATAATATTAGCTATAAAGAAAAAAGAAAAACAAAAATATTCTTTGCTCGCCGGTTCTAAAAATATTTATTTAAAAATGATAAAAAAGAAAACAATTTATTCTAGCAAAGTATTTTGTTCATTTGATTTTCGTAATTTTCGATATATTTATCCATGTTAACAGAACTTATTTTGCTTTTATTAGCTCCAAACTGCAGCATCATTTGACCTTTCCAAAATATAATATGATGAATAATACCAATTGACATTGGTGGATTAGACTGCAATGAATCGCTGCAATACATCTCTGCAATGTTAAGCGGTCCGGACACAAGGTTTACATTATCATTTATATAAGAGCCCAAGTTACTGTATGCAAAATCACAGTGAGTTCCATCGGATGCTTCTGCTAAAATTTCGTGAGCGCTTTTTTCGGATAAAAAAATTTTGTTGAACTCTCTGAGGCCATTCAAATCATGAGTTGTTGAAAACAAGATACCCTCGTTTATGTCTGTCTTTTCTTGGACCATTTTATTTAGAGTTTGAGCGTCTTGCCAGAAATTGGCAAAACTTCCAAACTTTTCACTATTTAAGGCAAAATCGATTATGGCAACATGAGTTCTCATATCTGAAAAATTCAAAACTGGATTGTACCTTACCCTGAGACTTGCTGCTATGTCGATCAAAATGTCTTTGGGAAATTGAATTTCATTCTGATCATACAAATCTTTCAAAGCGTACAAGCCAATTGTGTAAAAAAAACTGGTAAGGCGGACTTTATTTTCTTTGCATATTTTGATCATTTTACTTGAGCTCTGCTGGTCATACTTCAAAAAGTTGAGCTTAAAACCGGTTTCATTGAGGCTGCCGCGCAGCTTTTCGGGAAACAAAAATTTCGAATGTGGGTGGCGATTTTGCATTTCTATGTGTTTAAAATTGTTCTCTTTGACCAAGTTGTTCTTTTCACAGTATTCGTACAAGCCCTCGATCTGTTCAAGGCGCTCACTCATCTCAAGGCACTTTTGGTTTGTTAACAAGCTATTTAGAATATTTACCAATTCGATTGCCAATGTTGACATATTGAATCCATCAGTGGTAAAAAAAGCCATGGTCAAATTTAGCATGCACTTGGACTGAGAGTTCTCTTTGAACAAAATACACTGAAGTCTCCATAGAAGATTGTCGCTGGAATAGTTGAACAACTCTGAGTTTTCTTTTTCAGCCAAAGGCATGAGCGCTTCACGAGTTACAATTTGATCGGTCAAGTCGAGCCATTTGATTTGTATCATGTCTTGGTAGTTTTTGTCGTGAAGCTTTATAAAAACTCTGTCATTTTCTCTTTCGACATATGATCTCAAACACGGATGACGCTCTTGAAGAAATGTAGAAGCTTTTTTCAGCAGTTCTTTGTCAAAATTTCCATTGTGACTTTGATTTTCTATTATTGCCGACATCATTACTATCAAGTCTCCATGTACCGCAAAGTTGTAGCAATACTTTTCAAATTCATTCAGCTCAAATAGAATTTTGCCCATCTTGGACCTGTGGTCTTTGTCTAAATTTATTAGAATCTATTTTTATTAATTGCCTTTAAAAACCCTCGATTGCTGGCAATCAGAAATAAAGAGAAAATAATTGATGAGTGAAATTCATGAGAAAGTAGGATAAAAAAATTATTTTCATAGATAAAATATTTGAAAAAAAACAGCTTTTCATAAAGAGAATATTTACATAAATATATTGTTTGCTTTCCTATTAGCCAAGTGTTTGAACGAAACAAATATTTTAAGATAAAATGAATCTGCTTGGGAAATTTTCTCTCCAATGCTTGGTAATTGAATTTAGGACAAGTCTCAGAAAAGAAAATTTTTGTTTTTTATTTTTTATTTAAATGTCGAATCTGATAAGTTTGCCTAGATAAATCGGGTAATGTTATTCAATAACTCTCATCTACTGTTTCACTAAACAATACAAGTCTCCAAAAATTCGATTGAAATTTGTTTAAAAATGTCGTATGCTAGCAAACAAATTTTAATGTCATGAGAAATCATTTATCTTCCGAAGACTCCCTACTAAATATGCTAGCTTCCAAGAATAAAAATAATTAAAATAGTTAAAATATTTATTTTAATTTGGTTTTTAGGAGCTAGTTTTCATCTTCTAGTGTAACTTGAGATAAATTATAATTTTGTCTTTTTGCTGAAAAAAATTTAAAATTTTCCAAGGCAGTTACATCTGAAAAAAAAGCTTTAAACTTGAACAAAATTTTATTGCTGAGCGTAGACGCTTTAAAAAAATTAATTTAATTTATCATAATAAGCTGCTGATTTGATCTAATGAATGAGCATGTCTATGATCGAGTGCCTAGTAAATTAAATCACTTGGAAATTAAAATCTAGCTATTCTGTTAAAAATAATTTTTGCCTAAAAATCTTCTCTATTTTATAAATTCACTATTTTGCTCAAGAAATACTTGAAAATTTTGCATGTCATTAGTGATTATATCGAAATTACATAGACTTTTTTATTGCCTAGAATTTAGCGCTCATTTTTAAAGGTGAAATTATTAAAATGAAGCTTTTTCTTTGTAGATGGCTTAGCAATTTGCTTTGCAAATAAATGCTTACTCATTTATTTTTAAATCGCGCCATGTTTCTGATTAGATAAATCAAAATCATAAAATAAAAAATAATTTCTAGACAAGGTGTCTTGACTTCAAATCATCGAGTGCTTTGAATCAAGAAAAATAAAAAAATTTAGCTCAAAAAAGGATTATTAGAGTCGATTTGATTTTTCGTTTGAGAGCTAAAATAATAATTAAAAATTTAAGAGCAATTTAACTTGGCAATTTTGTTCCTTGATCAAATTTTGTTAAAATTTTTTTATCATTTTTTAACGCTTTAAATTCATAATTTAAAAAAATAAAAAAATTTCTATGACTACAATCAAAGCTGTCTAAACGCTGTATCTTTTTGAATTCAAGGGAAAAAATCATGAAATCAAAAATGAAAGCTAATATAAATTATTTGAAAAGAAATTTTTTGATACCATTATTCTGTGAGCAATAATAGTTCTAATTAATTTTTGACACTTGCATAGATGCTCAACCATAATTGCTTTTTAATTTAGATTTTATGTTTTAAATAGTTCATTTTTTTTCGAATATTTTTGGAAAAAAAATCTAGGTCGTGAATAGAAAATAATACTTTTCTAGTTTTATAATTATGATTTTGAATACTATCAGCATTATAATAAAAGCTTTTTAAATTTCACTATCAATATGCTTTGAGTTTAGAATACTTGAATTATTTTAAAAGGAAACGATTACCACATTTATGGTATAATCCTTTTTAAAGAGATAACTTTGGTTGAATAATAATATTTTAACTCACATTAAATAATTTAAAATTTTATTATTGATTTTTTTTTATTAAAATAAATTTAATCATTTATAATAAAGCTAAATTGATTTTTTTGCTTTTGATAGATAAGTTAAAGTAGTTCTATTGAAGCTTCAGCCATTTTATTTTCTCTTATAATCAGAAATAATGTCGAACATATTAAAGGTTAATGCTATCATACAAATGAGAATTGAATTCAAAAGCTGACAAAATTGAAATTTTACTATTATAAAGGATGCCATTATTTATATCATTTTTATCAAAGAGATCGTAAAAATTTCAAGGCATGTATTAACCCTGAAGAGTCTGATGTTTTTTTTGTATCTCTAAAGACCATGCGAGTCAAATTGGCACCTTTGAAAAAATATAAAAAAAAATAATTGTCTCTATAAAATCATTTGACAAATCTTTTTCATTTTATCATGCCGGGATAGTAATTTATGATAAAATATTGATCACAAAAATTAACAAAATTTTCAATTAAATTATTTTAATTTTGAATGTTACTAAATTTAGAGAAAAATCAAGCTTCTGGTGAACTTCAATAATTCTAGTTTACAAACTTAAGAACATACATATTTATATAAATTGCCTTCTGAGCTTTAAAAAAATTAAAATATAATAAGAAACTGTTTAAGAAACTGTTTTACATAGTGAACTAATTATAAGATATTTATAGTCATAATTATTTTTAAGTGTTTCTAATTAAAGATGATTCTAAATATAGGATTCTTGAATGAGTTTTAGTTTTTATATGTTTTTTTTTATACAGACACAAATATTTTGTATAGAAATTGGAAAAAAGAAAATCAATCTATTTTACTTGTTTTACCCTTTTATTAAAAATTTTTTCTACAGTCAATTAAGAATTTGATTAAGAATTCAATAGTCTAATCTACCGTATTCCCTTGTTCTATATAGCAGTTTCATTATTCGAAATACGACTTTGACGCAGGCACTAAATACCATCTCGCCAATCCTAAAGCAATCATAAAGCATCCATAACTCAAGCTGACTGCGCCAAAGTCGTGTTTCTAATTTAAGAGCGAGGTAAAAGTCAAGTTTTTTAATAAAATGCAGCATTTTCACTTGAGTTTCTATAAAAAATTTAAAAATAATTTTTTTTCATAATTCATTTGAATATTTCTTCACGTAAAATTGAGTAGAAAAGAAAATTTTTAAAATGATTTTTTTTATATTTTTTAACTTGATTCAGAAATTTTGAAATAAAGAATTGAGAGTATAAAATCCTAGTATGATTATTTGGCTTTCGAAAAATGGTCGCCGAAAATATTAATTTTAATCAGTCTTTGGAAGCAGTCAATTTGTAATACACCTTACGTATCACTTGATCATCAGCTTCTCAACTAATGCGCAATGATTAGTAAGAATTAATACACTTGTCACGTATCTCAGAAGATAGACGCTTCTAGATGCTGATATAAACATTTATATAATAGCTCACATCTTGTCTTAATTATAAGCCCGTGTTCTTGACACGAACTCATGGGTATAAATAATGATTCCATTCTCAGTGCTTAGCGAGATATTTAAAGTGATTACACTAACTATATAAATTGTTAGAGCTCAACAATTATTTAATAAACTATTCAAAAGAATACTTGTTTTATCATTCATTAACCCGCCTTACAAATTCAAATAATACTTGGAAAATGAAACCAACCTAAAGAACCAAAAACCAGATATACTTTCGTATTTAAGATTAAAGATTAGTTACCAATTTTTTCGATAGCATACAATTTAGCTTATGTTGGTTTTATTGTCCAAGTGATTCTTATGTATTTGTCATCCATTGCATAGTGATTTTTGCTATGGATGACAAATAAAATTTTGATTGATGAAAGTAATTTTTATTAAGAAATTTGAAAAAAATATTGAGAATTCTTTTTTTAATTTTTAGATAATTTTGTTAATTTATTTGTTTATCTGTAACGAGCTGATGCTCCTTCAGAATATAAAAAATTGAAATTATAGTTAAATTTAGATGCAATAAAATAAAAAGAAAATAAAAAGAAAAAAAAGAAAAATTTATTTTCAATAGTAGAAAAACTGGTTTGATCCTCTGATCTGATTGATCTGGACCCTTTCAAAAATCACAAATACTCATATGCACTCTCTACTTAAATCTTTGCCTTTAAATATAAATAAAAAAATTAAAGAAAATTAAAATTAATTTTTCACCCTTCAAATGTTTGAATTTGGAGAACATAGATTCATCTATTACACATATTTACCTACTCCGACCAGCTTTAAAATTTTAATCTAATTATTTTTATAATCTTATTTTTTAATATCAAATTTTACTTTTTTTCTAAAAAGTTCACCTATTTAGAAAAAAAGTTGAAATAAGTTTTTCAAAAAGTTTAGTTAAAAAAGTTTTTTATTTTTTTAGTCCCGAAAAATTTTTTTCCTTAAATTTTGACTTAAGTGATAATTTACGTTTGTTTGATGCATTTTAACAAAAACTCAATTTTTATAAAATGGAAAACAGAGCCTAGATAGTTTTTTAAACTACAAATATTATCTTTAGGATCATCATATCACAAAAAAATCAACATTTATGAAAATAAAACAAGGTTTTCCATTCCTGCAATATTAACTTAAAATTATTTTTTTTATTTGAGACTGAAAAAAATATTTGAAACATCGTACTTTTTCAATGTATTTTCAACATTGGATATATTTTGTAATTAAAACACAAAAAATTAAACCAAATGGAAAATAAAACTTTTACAATTGTAACGATGACAGAATTTTAACATTTAAATATAATAAATTTAAAAAATGCAAAAAAAAAATCGGATTTGAATAGATCATAGAAACAAGAAATAAATAAATTCCAAAATATTGATATTTTTTATTTTCATTAATCTTTTTTTGTTGAATTTAGTAAAACATTTTTTGTTTTATGTTGTTTAATAATCAAATTTTTAAAAGCTCAATTTTTTAAATTTAAAATTAATGAAAAAGAATTTTATTTTTGTAATTATGGGAAGGTTTGTATGAAATTTCACAATTCCTTTCATATTCTATTTTATATTTCCAACAAGTCTCACTTTCATTCAAAAAATGTTGCGTGTAGATGAAATTTATTATCACCTGTTTATCATATTGATGTATTAATATTTTAATTGATCCATTTCATAAATTTTAACTTTTACTCTTTTAAATCTTCCTTCGCAAATCCGATCCCACTGCTACACGGAAATCTCTCTTTTCCGACACAAAAATGTTTTCGCGCTAGAATAACAATACAATACCATTTTGAGAAAACTCGTTAACACAAAAAAATCATATCTGAGAAAATCAAATTAAAATACCTTCAATTTTGCTAGATAAAGAATTCGATAAAAATCGTACTCTTAGATAAATTTCATAGAGATAGAGTAAATACAATTATGATTCTTTCTCATAAGCTTTGGAAACTAAAAGTCAATTTTTAAATATGCGAGAACATTCATCAGCAAAATATTAAAAAAAGATTAAATATAAACAATTTTCATTCAAACGACAGGAAAATTTACCTTATAAAACTTTTTAGTCATAAAATTCTCTTTCTCTTTTTTTTCTTCCTTTTGTTCTAAATCAAATATGGTTTTTGTGTCAGCTACTGTAGAATACTGTGTTGACAAAATATCCCACATAGATGATAAAAAAAAAACTATTTAAAAATTTTTTTTTAATTCTAATCCTGCACCATAACTTAGGATCGAACTTAAAAAAAAAAAAAAACTATTTTTTATTAGTTTATTTTATTTTTTAGTTTTTTTATCCTAATTTTTAACCCCGCACAATAACTCAAAACTTGATTTTTTTGCCTCTGATTTAATTTTTAATTTTAAATGCGGGGTTAAGCATTTTAATGCCGCATCAAATATGAAAAGCTCATTTTTATGTTCGCATCACAAAGGGCAAAGAGTTTAAAAAGATTCCACTAAAATGACAGATCGAGTGTCTGTAAGAAAGTGGAAACAAATAGCAAAATAAGATACCACAGGTGTTAGGTGTATGTTTTATACTGTACTGTATGCAAATTAGATTTAATTAAAGAATAATTTCGGCTTGTTACAACGCCTAAGGCGATTATTTTAAATTTTTAAACTGTTTTTATTTAAGATAGTTGTGTATATTTTTATTTTTGAATTTTTTTTAAGGACTTGGATTTATAAAAAAATAGAAAAATCCTTTTTTTTTACCGAATTTTATTTTCGTAAAATTAAATAATTCTTTTTTTGTTCACTAATATATTTAATTCATAATGGACAGATACTCCATCAGCAGCAATCGATTTAGTTGTCAGTGTGAACAAACATCTCAGTAAGTTAAAAAATTTAATCGATAAACTTTATTCTAAAAGATTAAAAATAAAGCAAAAAATCTTTAACAAATTATTATAATTAAGAAAAAATCGAAATACTCAATAAAAAAATTTCATTGCATTTAAAGCTAATATTCATGAAGTTGTTCCTACGTGAGCCAAAAAAATGAATTATTTTAAAAATCTATATACAACTCAAAATCTGAAATTTAGTCATATATTAAACCATTTTCAAAATTTCCAAAAAAAAATAAATTAAAATACTTCGATAAATATTGCATTTGTGCACCCTAAATTTTGATTGCAGAGATCTCTGAGTATATTTTGATCTATACATATTATCGAATGTTTTCGTGCATTTAACTTCTGAGAAAATATTATTTTCGGTAAAAGTGAAAAAAAAAAAAAAATTATTTTCGATTTTTTTTCTCAAATAATCGATTTAATAAGCTTGAATCATTTCCATCTATTTGCAAAACAATATCCAAACCATTGTTATCTTTATGATCAGAAGACACAGTAGATGATGATTTCAATGGAAAATTGTTCACTTTTGGCTCATTTTTTGCATCTTGAGATGATGAATCAAATTCTTCTTCATTATTCAACAAAATTTCAGCGATGAGAATTTTGTTTGTTGAAACATCAGTAGGCAGGACGGGTGTTGACAATGGCTTGGAATTTTCTTCAATTTCTTTGTCATTTTTTAGTGATTTAAACTTAGTTTTATCATTTTGTGTTTTGTAGTTAATTAATTCAATATTTTCCTCCCTGATTTTTGGCGAAAAACTTGGCTCTACAGAATTGGAAGTGTCAGGACCAAGACTCATGGTTGTACTTAAAATCCTAGAGACACCATTTGGGAAAAACACTGGACTTGTGGTTAGAGCTGGAAAAGCGGAAAGTGGCTCAAAGACCTGAGAAGATGTGGAGGGCGGAATAGATGGTGTGGATGCGAACACTCCAGTCTCTGGTTGAGGTGGTGATGAAGCAAAATAAATAGCCGATTCTGAGACAATCGAAGGCGTTGACGAAACAATTGATGAAAGTAGTTTGGAACTGTTTGTTTTTGTTATTTGAATATCAGCAGCATTGGACATGATTTTTTCTTTGGCAAATGCCTCATTAGTTTGTGTTACTCTGGTGGGTTCGGTGCCATTCAATTTTGCATAAATCATTTTGAAATCATATAATATTTCCACACTTGATACATTTATGCTCAGAATTTCCGGTATTATGTTCAAGCCTAAGGTGACATTTAAAAAATTGTCTCTAAAAGCTTTCAAGACATCGGATGAATCATCGATTTTAATTCTAGTTTCGCTTTCTTTGCGCAGGACAACATTTGAAAAGTCACTGGCATCCTTTAGTTCCACATCAATTGTAGCCACATACCAGTTAGCTGCTATCTCATTCAACTCAAACAATTGCATTAAATCAACTGTTTTATTCATTCTCGTGAAAGTTTGATGGACCTTGATTTAAATTTTTTTAAAAAAAATCTTTTATCAAAATAAATTCTCTTACAATCTCCTCAATTTTGTTCACCAAAATATTTTTATCATTGATATCTGTTACATTTGTGCCAAACGGAACCACTATTTCTAGCTTATTAGAGCCTAGTTTAGCTTTATGAAAATTTTATCAAAATTTGTTGATCACAAATTTAAGAGAAAAAAATTACAAGCCCTCTCCAAAACCATGTTTTGAGTATAGCTAAGGTATTTTTGATTTTCGATTTGATAGCGCATATAATAATAGGTAAATATGCATCCAATGAATCCAGCAGTAAGCATTGCAACAAGAATTACCAAGACCTTTAGGTGACACGCTCTTCTTTGTCTTATTTTTATGTCATACGAAGCTGAAGTCCCGGTGAGCTTAAGTTTGGCGTCATCATCCAGTGTGGCCAAGTCGCCTATTGCATTGCTACTGGGCGATTTTTTCATATTTTTATTCATGCTGCCACCGTCACCGTAGGCAAAGCCACTATTTTGAACAATGGAAGAATCGGTTTTTTTGGATCCGATTTCTATTTCGTCCTTAAAAGAAAAAAAAATTTTATTTCCAAGTTACTTTCCAGCCGCCGTAAAACCTGCACACATTTGATTTTGGTCAGATTTTACGATCTATTTTTCAAAGTGACACAATCAATACCCAAAGGCCAAAATTGAATTTTATCTGCCTACACACAATTGTATTAGAACTCGAATGGTCATCATTTGACAAATCTGTGTCCTCTGATTTAGTTACTTTAAAGAAAGCTAAGTCTTTGAGAAACGACATTTAGATCAAATAGAATAAATTATTGGAACTGTTTGTTTTTATAAAAAATTTTTAATAAAAATTTTATTCTAAATTTAATCAGTTTTAAAAAGTGTTTGTATTTTCATTTTTATAATAATTTCTTGACTGTCAAATTAAAGTTGATCGATATGCTATCCTGGATGAGCATTTTGACAGTCAACAAAAAAGTAAAAAAAATTGAACTAATTCTGAGGTCACAAATCATGACATTCAATAAATTCAAACGTCTAAAATAAATAGTTTATCGGAAAACAATTATTTTAGTCGTATTTGTATTTTGTGCCGCGCACAAAAACTATTTATTTAAATTTCCAGAGTAGCTGTGCATATGATAATCCATCTATTTGTATTTAACATGTCAAACACCTCAATATTTGAGCCTCACATTTTTTATAAAAATCAAAGTTATGTCATCTGAACATAGAAAAATCCCTCATCTCAAAAATATCAGATTATTTGATTAAAAGTTTAGAAATAATCTTCTTGTGTTTTGAGAGAAATAAAGTTAATCCATATCCATACTTTGCTGTTTGCTAGTCGACTGCTTTAATGGTTTAATCCAAGGATAAAAGCAAAATTTTTATTATTTTTCTACATAAATTAAAAAATAATATTTAATCTAAATCTAACTAAATTTTTTTAAGGTCACACTTCCAGAAAACCGCCACTCATTTATTAAAATTAGCTAAATTTTTCGCCTGAATGGGCTCAAAGGTTTCATTAATTTGCCAAAGTATACTTTGGTTAGATGCATATATCTTCACCAAAAGTATATAAAACCAAATATGTTTAAAAGTCAAAGTCGAGTCTCCTGATGTCAAGTTTTCATTTCAAAGACTTTGAAATAAAAATGGCCGCTCTAATAACTAGATGGAACGGCAAAAGACTTTAAAAAAAAAAAAATTCTAGTCAAATCAGTGACTTGGCTTTGAAAAGACTTTAAACTGACTTTTTTTTTCTGACTTATGTGCAAGTGTGTATAAAAAATGTTAAAATAACAAATGACCCGAAAAAGCGTAAAATTTTATACTAGAAAAAGGTAGTTTTATCTTCCAAAAATAAATTTGTCTTAGAAATTTTTTCAAAAAAATTGTTATTATTATGATTATTTTCTATTTTATTTCTCTTAAAAAAAGCGTCCAAAATGAGGTATTTTATAAAAAAAAATTGAAAAAAATAGAGTTTTTGAAGTTTTCAACAAAATTTTAAGTAAATGAGTTATCTCGTTATTTTCCAAAAAAAAATTATACTAATTCACTAAGTTAATGCAATTAAATATTTCATCGATTCAAAAGATTGTTTGAAATTCTCAAATGTTCTTTAACTTATTCTTTTGAACGATCTGAAAAATAAGTTCTTAATATTTGACCAAAGTCAGCACCATTTGTGTAGCCTATTACTGAATTCCAAAATGTTTTGATTAATTTTTTATAAATCTTCTTTTCCTCAAAATTCTTTTGCAAATTAATGAAACCCTTGAACCCATCGGAGCGAAAAAACATTTTTTTTTTCGACCTCCCCCAAAAAATTGGATATCTGGGTTTCCATTTATGTAGATTACGAATTTGAAGTCGAAAATCGAATCTTTAGATTTAGTATTTCCTGAAACTTAGAAAAATTTTTAATTAAATTTTTCAATACGCTTTACAAACTCTTTTTTTTAAAAACTAAAACAAATTTTCTCAATAGAATTTTTTTTTCTGTGATCTTCCTGAAATTATTTTAATAAAAAATCTATTCAAATTTTTTGATGGTTTTTATAAAATAATGATCTTAAATGTTTAAAAAAAGAAAAAACTTTTTTTAATACTCGCTGTTTTTGCGAACATGTGTGACTATTAGCCAAACTTATTTTTTTTCTAAGCTGTCTGTCTGCTCCGATGGTGCAATGCTAATTAAAAAAATCACATGCACTTTATCAGGATTAATTTAAGATAAAACAAATTCGTGTTTTCTCTAGAATTTTAAGTATTTCTTTTGATAAAGTAATTAAAAATCTGAGTTGTGCTAATAGTATAAATAAAATTAGAGGAGAAAATAGGCATATGCGGGGGCATTGTAGCGAGAGACAGGTAGCCATGGATTTACTTCAGCAATCAAAGCTGATATTGATTTTTAATTAGTCTTTTTGGGGCCCGTAAATTTTTTGCTTCTAGTATATGTATTAAATGCTGAAATTGCTTGGTCACATGCCTTAAGACCATTTAAGAAAATATTTAACAAATGTAACGTAAATTAAATGCTAGAATCCAAATTGATTTCAGTCTAAAAAACAGGTTCATTTAAATTTTTATGGATTTATATGAAATTTAATCTTAGTTTTGTTAAGGGCATTTTTTTAGAAAATAAATAAAAAAAATGAGTCAAAGTATGAAATTCAGTCGTAGTCAGTCTATGAGCGGTAAATAAAAAAAAAAAAAAAATTATTTTATTTGACTCAAACTAGATTAAGGATAAAATTTTAAATAGTTTTTAGGTAATTTTATTAATTTATAGGCGTCTAATGTCAATCGTCCATAAAATAAAGCCTTTTTCCCACAGAATTAAATCAAATCAGTCTTAATTCGAAAAATTATTTTATCTTGTTAAAAAAAGTCAACAATTAAAAATATTAAATTTAAAAACAAATTGCAAAACTAATCATTCTAAGTCTAAAAATTGCCTCAAAAAAACTCCAAGTCTAAATAGAATATTAAAAAAATACCATTTTGCCTAAATTAAATCATTAGAGCAGAATTTGTTTGATTGATCGTGCCACAGGAACTATGATATGATTATCGATAAAACTTCAATATAAAAAATTAGGCTCTAGCCTAATCACTATGAAATCAGACCGAATAGATCGGAATAGTTGAATTGATTAAATTGCACGCAAGCAATTTATTAATTCCTTTTTAATGAATCATTTAACTTGATAAAAAAATATTTAGTTTTATCTTTAGGCTGATAGAGAGGAACAGACAAGCTTTTCATCGAAATCCTAAGCAAACAAATGGGTATTGTTAATGCCAAACTATGTTTCACTTACCATTCGATTTTGTTTCATCATGGTGCTTAGCTCTTGGCCAAAATTGGGCACCTCGACAAGCGATGCCGCTGTAGACGACACTGCAGCTGCTGCTGCAGCGGCCAGCTTTTCTGTATTACTTATTGAAGCCAGTGTAGAAATGCCTTGATAATTAAAGGACAAATGATAAAAATCTTCTTTTACTTGATCGAAATTTTTTATGTCAGTCGAGTCTATATAAATAAGACTGCTATTGTTAGTTAGTATGTTAGTCCAATTACTTGTTTGATTGTGAGTTTCTAATTGAAAAGACTCGTTGGTCAATGATCCTTTTTTGGAGGATTCGGTGTCAAAAGGATTCTTTAAAAAAAAAATATTTTTTAAATAGCTGAAAATTGTTCTTCAAGTTGTCTTGTCTGTACTTTTATTTGCTCCTGATTTGCAAGCTCTGGCTCAAAGGCCGGATTGTCGTGATAAATTTCATCTTGTTCAGCTAATATTTCATTATTTTTCTCTTTTGGGTCGATATTCTAGAATAAAAATAGATTTTTAAATTCAAAATTTAATTCAGACCAAATTTACTTCTGATTCCTTGTGGATACTTAGTGAGTAGGAAGCTTTTTTGCTTCCATTCTTGTACACATTGCTACTAGTTGTTGAATTAAATGCAGATTTGTGAGTGGATTTTTTATTCTTTTCCAGAATGCCCATTTTTTGAATTAATTTTTTCTAATTTAAAATCTAAAAATAATTTTTTTTGTTTTAAATTGGGAAAAATTCGAATATTATATATTTATATGTTAAAACAATTAGATTTTTTTTTAGTGGACTTCAGCAAACAAGTCCAAGATTCCACTGGTAATTTGGTTAAGTACTATTTTTGTTATTGTTGTCTTGTTCGAGTTCTATTGTTTGTTAATATTTTGAAATGAAAACAAGCCAGAGTGCGAAATAGCGAAATAAAAAAGCGTTTTTATGGACTCAGTCGAAAAATGACTCTTCACGTCCTATAGACTAAACACACAACTACTTCGTTTAGATATGATTTATTATTTTATTAAATGAATTTGTACGAATTGTGATATCTTTTTTTGTTTGGTCAAAATTTGTTTTTAGGATATGAATTGCAGGACTTCATTTTGCTTTTAATGAATTCCGAGAGGTAAATAAACTATTTTTTGTTTTAAATAAAAACTTTTAATTTTGACACATTGCTTAATATTTATTAATTTTGCTTTTGTCCAAAAATTCATCTATTATTCTAGCTTTAATCTTGATCAAATGAGACTTCTTATCGATCTTGAATTTCACTTGCACGGTGACAAGTGATCAACTAGAAAAGAAAATCTCTTTGGGTTCGTAAGTTTTAAATGAAAACTAGAAAATAATATAAATTTATAATTTTTTTTCAATCTAATTCAAAAAACTATGATATGAAATTAATGCGTAAAATATATTAGTTCTTGAAAATTGATTATCTCATTCTTTAAATTAATAAAAATGAAAAAATAAATGATTAAGACAATAACAAGAGAACTTTAAAAAATTTGTGTTTTTTAATAGATTAAATTATGTTTAATTCTATGCGGTTAATTTTTTTTTTAATTTTAAAATAATAATAATGAATGCAATCTGATCTTGAAATTTAAAGCACCTCTATTCTTTACAATTGATTATCTTTTTTGAAGGATTCCGAATATATAAATTTAAGTCTTTGTTGAAAAAAAATATGTTCATTCTAGAAAAACATTTGATTAATAAAGTGTGTTTTAGTGCTAAATTTTCATAATCTGATTTATTGTTTTATTGACCAAAGATTTTACAAAATACCAAATTTATTTTCTAAATCGGAGTTCTAATTCTATATTCAGGCAAATCTAACACAAAAAGCGACCCCATCAACAAAATTAAGTTTTACAACTATTTAAGCTAATGGTTTTAATAAAATAAAATAGACTGAGATAAAAAAGTTAATTAAATTTTTTAAAGTCAATATCAAAGTAAACCGAATTAAATACAATTGAAATTTTAAGGTTAAATGGAAAAATTAATCAATTTTATGATAAAATTCAAATAGTCAATGGCCTAAAAATTGTAAAATTAATTTTTATAGTTTTAGATACCATAAAACTGTTATTTTTTTCGGTTCTCTTTTGGTATTGAAAGTAGCAAATTTGAATAAAAAATTCATTAACAGTTTTGATTTTTAATTACTTTTAAAAATCGAATAAGTTTGAAATAAGCAACCAAAAACATGAATCCTGAATGAGAGCATATTTTCAAATCGGTCAATTATTACTTACGAGCGAAGTCTTAAAGCTAGCCATCTCATCTCACACATTACCTGAGAATAAACAAATCGACTTGGATTCAAATTTTAAAAAAGACTCAATGTCTCAAAACTCTAAGAATCAAAAGTTTTCGATTGAACAAATTAGTTTTTTAAGAAGCTAGTTTTTTTATTTAAAAAAAATAATTAAAAATATCTTATTTTTAAATTTTTAAATTTAAATATTAAAAAAAATTATCTTAAGATCATTATTTTTAATAAGAGGATAGATAACAGTTCAAGAGTTATCTCGAGTCTACTTTATCGCATTAAAAATTTAATTTAAGTTGGTAATTAAATAGATAACTCATTGATCAAATTAATTTATATTTGCATGAATAAATATCGATGCTTTTAAAGTTCAACAACTTGCATCCGAATCAAGGCCAAAAATATTTTTGAGCCCTGTTGAAACAAATACTGAAAACTTGTCTAAAAAAAATAAATATAAAATACCAATTGTTTTGTTATGCCATAACAAAATGACCATAGCATTGAACTTGAAAACTTGGGCTTGCATTTCTAAAACCCAAGTAGATTCTTAGCACTGAATCGAATTTGTTTCGAATTTAATTTAAGGATTTAAGTTTTTTGAAAATCAATATTTCTTTGAACGAAAATTTGATTGATTGATTGATTGATTGATTGATTTGATCAAATTGAAAATTAAATTTTTAATTCAAAACTTAAATCGAAAATAAACATCTAAACGGATCATTTAGCATCACCTAACTATGTTATTAGATATTCGAAATTCAAATCTTTACATCAAATAATGAAATTCGAATATTTTGGAAATCAAAGAGGGAAAATGTAAGCTGTTTTGTAAAAGAAGTCAAATTTACGCTAGTTTCTTTCTTTTTTTATAAATAGAATTTAGTCTTTAAAATTTCAATTAACTCAAGTGCACTCGCTCTTCTTGGTTTAATAAAAAAAATTTTTTTTCAAATGTTTGACCAGACAATTAAAAGCACTAATTTGTCGCTCTTAAAAATAAAATAAAAGTTAATTTGAACAATTTTAAAGAATAAAATTCTACAACCTCCGCTATTTATTTTAGTTCTTTTTTAATCACTTTTGTGCAGAAAAACCGGTTCAAATATTTACTCATCTGTACCAGAATTCGGTTTTAGTGCGGAAAAAAGAGTCCAAAATTTATTAATAAAATTTCAATTTTAAAAAATCTCAAATCAACTATCAAATATCAAATAAGTCCAAATATTACTAAAATAAAGTTTTTTTTTCTTTCTAGAGCAAATTTACTTTTTAGCTCAATAAATTTCAGTGTTTTTTCAAAAGTAAATATTGTGCTCAAATAGCCACTGCAATTTAATTTACCTAAGTTGTTGAATTAAAAATGAAAAAACATCAATGCATAGAAAGCCATTGACCTCATAAGGGTCAATCTTAAAATTAACTTTATTTATTTACGTAAGATTTAATTTTCATCAAATTTTATAGGTCTATGCATTTTTCGAGTGCTAAAAATCTTCGTTTAGAATAGAATCAAATTGCGTTTTTGATTTTTATTTCGTAAATGATCGTAATGTAATAGAATATTAAACAAGCAGATTAAAATTTATATTGCTCAGCCTCAAATTTTGGTGACAAACTACACCAAATTATTTAGCCTTAGAATAACTACTGCTTAAAAAATTTATGTAAAAAATTTAATGCTTGATTTAATGATCAATTAGATTTTTAAATAATTTGACCATTTTGAAATTACAGCTGCTAAAATAATTGATTCCAAATGAAAATTTGTTGGACGTCCTTATCAGCTATTTTCCTATTTTTTATTATCATTAGAAAAATAGTTTGGATTTAAGAAATGAGAAATATTTTGTTAAAAAAAATAAGAAATGATTTTTAAAAAATTTTAGAAATGAAAATTAAAAAAATTTTAGAAATGAAAATTAAAAAAATTTAATTTTTAGATTCAACTTTTATCTAAATTTCTTTTATTTATGCACGAATTCAAAAAAGAAAAAGAAACGAAGGTTCAAGGGGTTTTCCCCTCAATTATTTATAATAAATAACAAAAAAATAAAATATGACTTAAATTTCCATCAAATTAAATATTTTTTTCAACGAAGAATTTTTATTTGGGTTCGGTAAATTTCTTTAAAATCTATTTTAAATTTGCTCAACAATTTAAATAACTCTTTAACAGCTTTACAAATGGAATATTAAAAATTCATATTTTGCATAAATATTAATGAGTGGATAGTATTTACTATTCTTAATAAAATCTTACTGAGTATTCCACTAAATAGTGAGCCTTGGCTAAATTTTCAGTTTTAAATGCCTTAAAACTCGAATTATTTGTTTAACAAAATTATCGATCTAAAAATTAAAGTTTTACTTGATTGAGAATTAAAGGTATTGTGGCGGACAGCACTAAAATGTCTGATAAATTCTTATAAATCCAATAAATCGAATTATAGTTTAATTTATTTTAAATTTTACTAAAAGTTGCATGTGGGGTATCGAAAAATTCTAATCTGAATAAACTAGAAAATTGGACGGACTCATTTAATACGTATGCGTCTGAGATCGCTATACTTGGGTTTTCACTTGATTGAATAAAATAATAAAAATATTTATTTGAAGAGACTAGAAAAAGTGTTTCACTATTTCGGGTCATTCATTAAGATTTATTCAAAATAGAACAAATGCAGACTTGGAGTTGAATTTTTAGAACTGAGTTAGTTGTTTAGACTGGACTTGGAACAACAAGATCCTTAAGAAAACAGTTTTTTGTCAAAATGCAAATATTGTTTTCTTTTGATTCTAGTTAATTTTATTTATCTATGAAATTTTGATTTTTTTACCTGCGAGAATAGTAAAGCTAGAAAATTTTGTCACTCTCATCTTGTGCTTGCTACAAAAGAAAACCCATTTTCTATTCAAGTAAAATTAAAATATTCATTTGAAAAAATAAAAAACTTGAACATTTATTTTTTTTAGAATTTTAATATCTATAAACCCTTTAGGAAGAATAATTTGATCTTAGCAGCTTGAGAAAACTCAAAAAACTTACAGCTGATGAATTTTAATTTTTTTTCAGCTTTTTTTTTTGTTAAGGCAACAGGTAGTAAATTTCCGAATTTAATCGATTCTTTTTTCAACTTTAATCCGAAAAAAAAATTAATTCTCTAATTGAAGTTTTAAAGACGGCATTTCACTACACCTAAAAATTAACTCAATCAATCAAAGCTTTAATTAATCTTTTTTTTTAATTCGGAAACTTAAAATAATTCAAATAGAAATTAATGATATTTTTTTTTCAAGCTTTAAATGATTTTTTTTTAAGCCATTCTTAAGTAGGAAAAATATTTTTTTTTGTAAGATCATTTTATTCAAATAATTTTAAGGCAAAACGTTAGGCTATTCAGAATCGATTGACTATAAACCCTTTAATCAAACTATTCTTATTAATATCAACTTTGAAATTTTTTCTTTTTTGACAAACTAAGCATCTTAGATACAAGTCTAATCGAATGTGTATAGTAAAAAAAATTTTATGATGATTTTTTGATGAAAATTTTATAAAAGAAGTTAAATTTAAAAATAAAACATCTAATAATGTTCCATCATTTTTTATTTTTTTAAAATAATTTAGAATTTTTTTAAAGTCCAACTTGAACGAAAAAAATCTTCCTTTTTAACAGAGTTATGAAATGTAACTGCGCTGGTTTCAATATCAAATCACTCTTTTCATTCTAAGTTTTCAAAATCAAAATTTTTTAAATCTGAGAAAAAATGAGCAAAAATTTCTTAAATAAACTAGCGGGTGAAGACAAAGTTTCCGGAATATTTTCATTAGGTTAAATTGAAAGAATTGAGATGTCGTAGCTTGGCTACAATCACAAAGTCAAAACTTTACTTGCTTCATTTTATATATATTTTTACATATGTATTTATTTTTATTCAAATTTCTTAATTTCTTCTTACTGTGTGCAGCAGAAATTAAATGCTCTCTGAAAACACTAGCTAGCATTCGCTCGACTAGTGTTTCTTTTTTTGTAAATGTTTTCTAAGCTTATCAAACTTTGGTGTATAAATAAGCGTTCAAATAATCATTGAAAGGTGAAATTTTCTACTTGATATTTTTTTAACAATTTTCATTCAATAAAAGTTTGAGCTCAAGTTAGCTCCTCTTTAATTGCCCACTTGAGGAAAACACAATAATGAAGTTTAAGGCTAAGTGAATAAGAAAGAAATTCATTTTTTGATACAGATTCTTTGATTCTTTATTTTTATATTCAGCAAGTCAATAGAAATATTATTTCAAGTTATATATTCTAAACAAACTCTGAGCATTTCAAATCTGTCTTAAGATTGATAAGCGAAAATTTTGATTATTAGTACATAAACTTGAATATTTCGTTTTACTAAATTTATAAAAACTTAGCTCAGATTTAATAAAAATAAATGATATCAAATAAAATAAAACCAACTTTAAAATAAAACTGCTAAATAGAATAAATTAAATTATATTTTATATATTTAAGAGGAAATTATTACTAGAAGCTACACAAACAACTTAACTCAATTGAAAATTATATAAAAAACTAAAAATGATGAATCGAATGGAGGCAACATAAATTAAGTGAAAGCTATCTTGGCAACTCGGTCGATGAAACATTACTTGATGCCGTAGATATCAACAAACAAATAGTAAAACCTAATAATGTTGTCAAACTGCGTGGCAAAGTGATTTTGTATGAATTCCATTCCAGCTTTGAAGACACAGAAAAACAAATGTTCGACGGCGAAATTCAAGGTGTTGATTTTAAGTTTAAATCACAAGAAGGAATAATTATAAATCTCATTATGTGTTTGCTTATTCATATCGATTAAAACTGGTGGATTTTAGTATGATTGGAATGAATTTACCAATTCAAAACAAAAAAAAGAGAGGTGTTGGACGCTCAAGAGCTTACAAGTTCAACCATCGGATTTGACAAAAAATGTAAAAAAATACTTATCTATGATGGGTCTCAAAATGAATTATAGGTAACTCAATCAAGTAAAAGAGCTAGATTGGTCGACGAGCAAATCAAAGTATGTAATACTTGGGAGCCTTTGAAAAAAAATATTATATTACTATTGTCCTATAAATAAATGTAAACAATAAATCAAGTCGGAATATGTATTTTATTAATTAATTTTTTTGGTACTTTTTTATTTGATTTTTAATTTACATTCAAAAAAAGGAATAAATGGAAGTTTTAACCAAAATCAAATTGAAAATATTTATTCGAAGAAGAAAAAAAGACTAGAAAAAAAAAACACAATCATTTTTTACTAAATAAAATCTCTCTTTTGAAAGCATTTATTACTTGAAAAATATATTTATAGAATTTTTAGAGTAAAAAATATGGAATTCTAAAAAAAAAAAAACTTAAATTTATTCCTGTTGGTCCAAACATTCGTCACATCTAATCAGACCATCCTCGTTACAATGAGTACATTTCAAATTGGTAAAATTGTTGTATTTTCGTTTACTTCCATTGCAAAGTATACACAAAACAAATCTATACCCGCCACACTTTGAACAATAAATTCTTAGTTTTATTTTCTTAAAGTAAAAAATTCACTTTGGCACAAGCAAACAAAACAAAGCCTAAAGCTACCTCAAGATCCTTGAACAGCTTATTTAAAACTCCCTGATCACTGAACAGCTCCAGTTCATCGCAATTCTAAAAAATCAAATTTATTGGCATCAATATCTCAAATTTAGACCAAAGCTCGCTTACCCCGACATGTTTACCATCGAAAAATATATGAGGCACGTCCACTTGTTTCAGGTTCAAGCGAAATTTGAGCTCTCGCTGGTACTCTTTATTTTTGTACAGGTCCTTTTCTTCGTAGCGAACACAGTGGTTTTGTAGAATTTTTTTGACTCGTTTGCATTTGTCAAATGACAAGCGCACCACCTGAAGTGAAGTTGTGTAGATCACAATTTTCATGTGCTCTTCCACTTCATAGTCCCTCTAAAAAAAAACAAAATTTCAATAAATTTTTTGAACACTTTATTTTTTGAATTAGCAACCGCTAGATAATAGTGAAGATAGAGTTTTTCGTTCAGTTTGGTGCCCAAAGCTGACGAGATGGTGCTGTTGGACTTGATATTCAACTGTGCATTGGTGACCGGATTTGTGATCTGCGGCTCTTTGAATATTTCCTTGAGAGATGTTTTAACATGATTTACAGCTCCGCGCACAGTTCCATGCCGACTGACGATAAGCAGGCTGCTATAGCTGCTTGTCTGCGATCCGTCGATTGGCAATTTGTCTTTGGACAAAATGCTCAATTGACTCGACTCCAGTTTGGACTGAATTAAGCTCAGGTCGTTTTCAATGCTAGAGTTGTCGATTTCAAAAATGGACAGCGCTGAAGATGTGCTTGAGTTGTTTTTTTTCAATTCGAATCCATTCGGACTTTCAATCATCTTTTTCATGAACTTTTTCTGCTCCTCGAAATTGTTCTTTCTGAGCAGGGTTTTTTGCTTGATCAAATCGGCGCTCATGGTAAAGCTCAGCAGGTCCGTGTTGGACAAGGTGTTCGAGTCCTTGGCTCTGGACTCTAGTTTTACTTGTAAGTCTTTCATCAGTGAGTGGCGTTGAGTGTTGTAGGCGATTTCTTCTTTCTTTTCATCTGAGTGCCCAGATTTTGTGTGCGAGTATGTGCTGGGACTTATGGCAAAATGAATGGGCGAGACCAGCGACACACAAGTCAAAGAGTCCGAGTCACTACTGGGCTTCCGGTTGTCACTGTTTGGCGATGAGAACGACGACGTGGTGCACGAGGATAGGGACGAAGTTGAGCAAGAGCTAAGCGATTGTTTGTCAAATAGAAAAGTTTTCTTATAGCTACCACAACTAATATTCAAGTTAATATTTTGTTTTTCAAAATTTTTATCCAGTATTAAGCTATTACATTTGTTGTCTTGGCTCTTATTTGGCAAATTAAGGCAATCTTTGTTTAATTTCGATTCATCACACAAATCCTTATCTAATCCAATGTAATAAGGAATTTGCTTGCCTATTTCTTTGCTATTAGCTTTTTGAATTTTCTCTATGTCCACATCAGCTTGTTGTTTGTGGCCGCAATGCTCAGAGGATTTGTTCAAGTATTTGCCATTAGCTTTTAATTTGGTGTTGTTATCGCAAAAAGTAAATTGGCCAGACGATAAATATGATAATTTGGGTAACATTTTCTATCTATTTTGTACAAACTTGGCATTAATTAAAAAAAGTTTTTTCAACAAAAACAACTAATTTAAAATGACTTTATCCTACATAGTATTAATTCTCGAATTTGACAAGAGTTGAAGCTATTTAGGTAGAAAACAAATCAATGTTATTAAGAAATCCCCACTCGATATTAACTTGGCTAATTTTCTACTAAGTATAGACAAATATTGTCACGTAATTGAAGCTAGTTAATCATTTTCTCAAAGCCTATAGTCTAACATTTAAGACCTCTCTTGAAAATTCAAATGCTGATGCAAAACTGCGAAGCGACAATTTAAAAAACAAATCTTAGCCAAATATTTAAATATTTAAAATCGATATTTTTAAGTGATTAAAGGTAAATTAACATTATTATTCCTGGCATGCGCAAGGTCCTTTTTATATCATTGATGAATTTTGATTGAAACATTAATCAACATGATTCATGACCTCATCGCTCTAAAATAGTCATGAATGCTGAAAAGTTTAAAAAAAATTACTTTTAAAATTACTTGACGGAAGTTATCTGATGACAAATAAATTACAGTCGAATTTTCTAAAAACATTCGCAGGTCTAAATAATGTATTAGCATAAATTTAAATTGTTCGCAAAATATATGAAAATTTAGGATCTAGTTAATAAAATTCTTTCAAATTTTTGCTCGGATAAAAATAGACTAGAATAATAGATAATCTTAAACCTTGCAATAATTTGCCAAGATTTTTTTTTTTCGAGAATAAGATGCAAAATACTCGACGATTAAACACTCATTGCGAATTTTAAAAGATATTTATTTTTCTTTTCAAAAATCTATAAACAATCTGAAATAAATTGCGTCTGTATTTACTCTTTAAATTCTAAAAAATTAAAAAACATCATCTTTGATTGATTTAACTTAGAAATTATCCATAGAATCAATGAGAACAAAGATGATATAATTTTTATCATTCTTAGCTACAAATTTATTTTATTTAGTCATTTCCATGATCATTTAAAAAAAAAAACATACTTCATTTGTATTAAAAAAAGTCTAAAAAATGTATCAATAATCAAAATTTTTAAATTTATTTTTAATAAATTATTTAAGCCTAAGAGGAAATATAAAAAAATTAAACAAAAAAAAGTTTAAAACTGCGTAAAAAGGCATACTTCATTTGTATTAAAAAAAGTCTAAAAAATGTATCAATAATCAAAATTTTTAAATTTATTATTAATAAATTATTTAAGCCTCAGAGGAAATATAAAAAAATTAAACAAAAAAAAGTTTAAAACTGCTTTTATTTTCAATTGTCAACGGATCTATTTGGTTTATTTTATTATCTAGAATACGTGTTACACCTTTATTTTTGTTTTTATTTTAAGCCTTTTTGTAAATATAAATAACTCAGTTAATTCAATTTGCAACAACTTAAGCTCAAAGATTAGTTACTTTCGACCTTTAATTGACCTCAATTTTCAGGAAATTTACTGTACCTTTCTGCTAAAAACAAAAGCAACTCTATCAACATTTATCTAGAAATATTTGTTTTTTTTTCTTAGTTCCAAATTTCAAGTTTAAAGCCCAATTAGAAATAAAAGTTGAATAAGAGCATCGAGTTTAAATATTTTTAAAATTAATTTCGGTAAAAAAATTATCTTTATTATTTTGAATTTTTTGAAAATTATCTCAGCTAAAATTCAGATGAATTATTTTTTTAAAATAAATATAAACATCTAACAAATGCAAAATGGATTTATTGACTATAAAAATGGTCACAAATATTTTACCAGTCTAATCTAATAATTTTTTAGGAATAATCAATTTCCTGCTAATAGCTTGATTTTTATTATTCAAATAAAATTCTGTTCACCAAATTTTTCAGTTCTGCATCATACTGATTTTAAATTTGCTAATAGAAAATGATAAAAATTAAAATCGAAAAACTTGTGACACTGAATGAGGTTTGAAAGTACATCAGAGAAAAATGATTAAGAATATATTTATTTAATCTATTTGGCATATTTAAGATTTGTTTTCGATTAAAATTGATCACGAATTTTCAATCATTTCATTTTTTTTCAAAATTAGTGGTCTTAGAGACTTACTTATTTTCAGCTGATTAATTTTTGGCACTATAAGGTAATTCGATCAAATTTATGACATATTTATAAATTTAATAATTTTACTCTATTTTTAAAAGAAAAAAGTGGAATCTTAACAATTCACAAAGAGAGTCGACTTAATGGCATTATAAACCTATGTTATTTACAAATACGATATTTATTTTCAAAATTTAAGTTTTTTTTAAATTCACAATTACTACTAGTATTTGTTTTTTTTATCTTTTAATTTATTTTAAAGGTAAAAAGTGGTAATTTCAGGTACACTTTAATTTGAGTTATTCAGCTTTCTTTGTCAATTTTTTGGATTCGGCTTTTTTCTCTAACAATCAAGTAAAAAAAAATTAAATTAATTTCTTCAAATGACTGCTTCAGATGAACGTACGTAAGGTTTTCTAAATTATTTTCTTCTTCCTTCTGCTATTCTTTTGATTTATGTTTTCCTTATAATTTGTAGACCAATTTTTTAAGTTTAACTTTTGAATTTTGAAACATAATCACTAACGACCTACTTATTTAGGCTTTTGAGAGTTGAATTTTTATTACGAATATTTTAATTTAATCTGGAATTTTTTGTTTGTAAGTTTCTTTCTGTAAGAGAAATTTATTAATTAAAAACATACTTTTTTAAACCAAAAGTTAAAGATAAAATCACTTGAATTTAAGTCATGGTTCAGTATCTGAAAGTTCGTTTTAGCTGACCGAGGATACTCGTTGCTCTGTTGGCTTGTGATCGTATGTGGTAAGTGAACTTTAGATTACTTGAGAAAGTTACTCCCAGATCCTTCTCAGTGTCTACGTAGTCTAGTGCACTCCTTGAGCCAAAAGCATGCGCCACTTTTTCGACCACTCGGAGAGGGCGTCAAGGTCGTGCTGAAGAAGGACGAGGTCACTCTTGCTCCGTATCGAGGCGACTAGCTTGCTTTCGTCGGCCAAAAGTTTGACAAGATGACTGACGAAGACGAATAGAAGATATCTGAGTACGCTACTCTGAGGAACTTCACTCGCCACATCCACCCAATCTGCTTTATGCTGTCCGATCACAACTCTCTGCCGTCTACCGGACAGGAAGTCTCTAACCCAATTAAGTAGTAGTAGTATACAAGCTGTGGGGGATCGAAGATCCCGAGCAGAACCGTCAGTAAACGATCTGCTTTAACAGCCTACGTCCAGTTGTCATATTCAGCGTAACTATACCCGTTTTTCTTCAAGTGTTATCCAATTAAGAGTTTCTCTTCTAACTGCATATGGTTTCGACTTTAGTTCCGAGACAAGTTTAGAAAATTTTCTCTGAACACGCTTAAGTGTTTCTATGTCACAACGTCGATAAGGATTCCAAGCGCCGACTGCAAACTCAAGGTGCGGCCTAACGAATGACTTAAAGAGCAGGTTTACAAGTTCAAGAAAGAAGTAGGTGAATGTGTTTTTTATTCCTGATGCTACCATCGAGGCTCTCGCTGCTGCTCTTTTACATAGTTCTCCTGATTTTAGGTCACTGGTAATGATAAATTCCCAAGTCACGCTCTTTACTTGTTAGTTTTTGACCATCCATAATGTAGTCGTGACATCTGTTTTCAACACCAAGATGCATACTTAAACATTTAATCTGATTAAAGCTCATTTTCCAGTACAATGACCAGTCTACTAAATTATCGAGGTCCTGTTGAAGCATTTTGAAGTCATCCTCATTGGTCACATGACTCATTAGCTTTGTATCATCTGCATAAAGCTTGCAGATAGATCTGCATACATCAGGCAAGTCATTGACATATATAACGAAGAAAATAGGATTAAGAACGGATCCTTGAGGTACTCCGCTAGTAACTGGCTTCCAATCGGAAACAACGCTACCAGTAACGGCTCGTTGCTTCCGGCCTAATAGGAAAGAGCGAATCCAGTCAGCTTTAAGAACTGGAATACCATAAGTCGCTAATCTTACCAGGAGTAGTTCAATTCAATTCTGTGTATACCTTGGATTGTATACTCGAAGTTTTGCAAAAGAAGTTAAGATAGAAAAAAAAATCCATATTAGCAAAAAAAAATTAAAAAAAAAGATTTTTAATTTTTATATTCATTGAGCTTATTTGGGTTATTTTTTATAAATGTAGAAAGCGAATTTGTTTTCGTAAAAAATTCAACTAACTGTTAAGAATCTAAGGTATTTGAAAACTGTAAAATTGATAAATTTTGTTTAATTGTGCCTTATGAAATACCATTTTAAAATAAACAAAAAAATAATTAATTAATGATTGATACCTTGAAAATTATTTTTAAATGCATTGAAAAAAAATTATTTTTAATGAAATTTTTGATTCTCAGAAAATTGTGCTTTTAGTGATTGATTTAAAAAGTTTTTAAATCATAAGTTAAATGCAAGTTGATTGACAAGATCTCTTTTTTTTCCTTTGAAAGCCTTGTTTGGTTTTGTCAATAATTTGTTTATTTAAATAAAATTAACTTATTAATAACTTATAATTAGTTAGTTTTTTAATTTTTTTTTTTAATTCTTTTTGTGTTCAGCTAATAGATAAGATATTAATATACTATTAAAAATTTATTTCATAATTTAAACTTTGTTTGATCATTTTGGGCATCAAAAATTGATCATAAATTTCATAAAAACTTTAAAAAGACTTTTTTTTTTCTTTTGCGCAAGTCTGCATTAAGCAAAGCATTTTAAATAGAATAAAAATTGGCTCTTAACATGAATTGAACCAAATGATCGAAAGATCAAACAAAATTTAAAATTGCTAATTAGCAATAACATTTTTATCATGATGAAGCATTTTTTAAAGAAAAACTCTGATAAATATAGCTTCCTTAATGCATTATCAAAAATCCTTTATTAAATGAGAATTTCCTTTCAAATATAAACGGTGCCAAGTTCTGTTTTAAATGTGCTTTTCTAAATTTTGATTTTATTTAACAGGAACTTGCATTAAAAAAATTCGTTCTTGCTAATAATTTCAATCGAAGCAATAAATTTGATAAAAAATTTTGAAATTAAGCAAAAATGAACTTAGAAAGGGACACAAAAAAAGACCAAGCAAAACAAAAATGCCTTAATTGGGTACAAGACTTGTCTTTGCATGGTTTCCCAAAAATATTTAAAACAGATCTAGCAATTTTAAAGCTAATTTGGATACTTTCTATCGGATTGAGCATTGCTGGCTGCTGCTTTTATATCATAAGCACAGTGAACAACTTTCTCAAATTTGAAGTCACAACGGTTATTCGTCGAAAGTCTCAAATTCCTATTCAACTGCCGGCCTTGTCTATTTGTCATAAAGAATTTTTTCTCACCCAAAATGGCCACGATTTTCTCCAAAATTTCATGCAAAATCGAAATATGAGTGACATATTTAATTCAACATTTTTGTTCAACATGAGTCAATCGAACAACGAAGCCTTGCACATGGAAATATTCTCATATATTTCCAGATCCAGTGCCATGGATAATAATTTATCAGATGATAAAATAAAATCACTCGGCTTTGATTTGAATTCTAATTTAATAAGCTGTTTGCAAGATACAAGATCTTGTAACATCAGCCATTTTACCCATACATTTAACATATACTTTGGTAATTGCTATTTATTCAACAGCGAAGGGTCTCTCTCTCAGAAAAATGTAGCTTTCTATCATGGATTTCAGATGGAGTTTTTGGACAGGTCACTTGATCAAACAAACAACTTGAGCTCGTCCAAAGGCATTCACATTACATTGTATGATTCAAAGAGCAAAGAAAATGCCTTTCGAGGCTTTGATTTGCCACTAAAATATGAAACAAACATTGTTGTAAGCAAAAAAGTGACCAAAAAGCTTCCCAAACCATACAGCGATTGCTTAGAAGACCATTCACAATTTTATTCATCAGGTGTGTATCAAGAAACAGTAGTGGTAGCGCGCTCTTATTCCCAGTCTGTTTGCTTTAGTGTTTGTTACCAAAAAAGCTTGATAAACACATGCAACTGTGTCGATTTTGCTTTATTCAAAACTGCTAAAGTGTGTTCTAATCTAACAGATTTGTTTTGTATGTATAATCATTATGGTGATTTTTATATACAATCAAATGTTAAAGAACAATGCCCTGATTGTCCATTGGAATGCACAAAAACTGAATATGAATACAAATTGTCTTATTCGGATTTTCCGACTGATTCGAGAGCAAAAGGTATTGTTCAAATGCTAAAAAAACAACAACCTTCTAGAAACTACACACTGGATTATGTAAAAGAAAATTCAATTAGAATGAATGTTTATTATGATTCTTTAGATTACGAAGAAATAGAAGAGTTGAGAAAAATGGAGCCTGTAGACTTGTTGTCGAATATTGGCGGACTACTCGGCCTATTTATTGGATTTAGCTTACTGAGTCTGGTCGAGATCGTCGAAATTGTTATTACAATTTCATCTCTTTTTTTGATTAAAAATAGCCGCAATAAAATAGTACATGTACAGCCACAAAAAATCTTTACAACTGGTATTAAACTTCAAAGACATCATTGATTTAAAGTGTTTCATAAGATAAAAAGATAAAATTATTAAATAATCTCTTTAATTTTTTATTAAATACATTTTTTTTATTATATATCTTTGCCGTTAAGAAATTTCCAGCTATTTAATTATTTAAACATCAAAATAAAAAGTATATTTTAAAAAGGTTTAGAATATTATTTATTCACAGTACTTTCGATCTAATTATGCAATTTTAACAACTTATATTTTTTAATACTCAGATCCGAAAGGTAAAAATTAAAAAAAAATTTAAGTGAACATTTTCTAATTTAAATTGTTTGAATTTATATGGTAACAATTATGGTAATTCAAATTAGTTATTTTGTTGGCAAATTGAAGTTAATGATCAAATTTAAATTTCAGATCAAAATTTTTAGTATTTAATTTAAAAAAAAGGTGTTTTTCATCAATTTTTAAATACTAAATTTTTAAACTTTATTAAACATGATTTGTTTAATCTTTAATTGGGAAGAAAATTATATGAACTTTTATTTAAAGTTAAATAAAATTTAAATCAATATTTTGGAATTTTGCAATTAAAAATTTAACTTTGTTTCGCTGTAATATATTTTAATTAATACTAAAAAAACATTTAATGCTTTAATTTGAATGCTTTAATGCGGATTAAAATTTGTCTTTAAAATTTTCAAATAAATATTTTATAAAAATCAATTAAAGATCATTTGGAAAAAATAAATGATTTTTTTTATTTAATTAAAATAATAAGCATTTTGTGTTTAATTAAAAAGAATTTAAAAAAAAATTTTTTGATCATTTTTATTAAGATTTTAATCTATTTAGTTTTGATCATGTGATCATGATCATTAACTTCAATTTGATTATTTTGTTTCTTTATTGGAATCCTTTAGGTCGATGGAAAAAAAACAATTTTAAAATTTGTTGTCCAAAGGTTTCTCTAACAATTTTAATTTATTAATCTGAATAACTTTAAGCTGATTTTTTGTCTAAAAAATCACCATTAGTTTTAAATTAATATTTTTTAAAAATTAAGAAAAGAATCTAGCCTAAAAAATAAAATTAGATTTAAATTAAGTTTCTGTAATTTTAAATATTTCCTTTTTATAACTTTCTTTTCTTGACTCTAGAACATTTAGGATAAATGTGAGTTACCACCTGAGCGAAGAATACCCAATAACTACAGGTGTCTCTCAAGGCTCAGTAATTAGTCCTCTTTTATTTAGTCTATATATTAATTTCATCCCCAAAAGAAACAAAACAAATAATGAGTTCTATCTACTTTTTGCAGATGATCAAGTTACTTTTTTTATTCAAAATAAAAAGGAGAACCTTAAAATATAGATAAATAAATACACCTACGAACTAGATCAATGGCTTATTAAGTGGAAAATGAAGATATCAGTTGAAAAGTTGTGTTCATTAGTCTGTTCTAAGTGCAAAAAAGAGAGTGATAATCTTAACTTAAAATTTATGGAAACTGAGCCAAAAAGAAATCAAGTTTCTTGGTATCAAATTTGATTCTTAGTTAAATTTTAATAAACTGGTAGACTAAATTAAAGAACGCTGCTAAAAAAGATGTTGTCAAATAATAATGGGGCCTTAATCTACTAGAACACTAGAAATACACTAGAAAATTATAAATAAATCTTTAGTCGGATCAATTTTAGACTATTCTTTTCCTTGCTTGAATTCATTTTCAGAATATGATATCAAAAAAAGGCTTATATTTTCAAAGCTATCTAATTTTTTTATTTATGTATTTAATTTTAGTATCTAATTATTTTTTTTGTATCAAAAAATAATTCAATTTAATATCTAATTGACAAATATAAAAATCTTTGATTAGCTCATTACTGATGATGAAAATCAAACCAACTTCAGAATACAGTAGAATCCCTCAAAAAGAACACTCGCCGTTGCAAGGGATTTTCGTTCATTCATAGGGCTGTTTACATTTGAGGATGCTCTCTCAAAAGTGAACTGTTCACTTTTGTGAGATTAATAAATGTTAAGTTAATTTTTGTGTAAAACAAAAATAAAAATAAAAATAAGACCATGTATGATAAAATTAATGCAAAAATTTGAATCTCAAAATTAATCTCTAATTAGAAAAATGTCAGCATCCAAGTTGAATAACTATAATAAACTAACCATGGAGGAAAAATATAGACTTATTCAAGTAGCAGGTCAAAAAAATAGTTCTCAACGGAGTTTAGTACAAGAATTTAAATTATCACTTGGAGCAGTTAATAAAATACTTAAACAAAAATATGACATCATAGAAATCTATAAAACGAGTCTAAACGTTGAAAATAGAAATATTAAAAAAATTTTTTGAATTTAACTGTAAATAAATTTTTTTTCGAGTTTTTTGTTCACTTTTTTCTAAATTTTTCATGTTCACATACCGAATGTTCACATTTGAGGGATTTTATGCCATGTAAAAAGATTCATTTTGGTCGGTCGCAAGAAATTTGTGTTCACTTATAGGGCTGTTCACATTTGAGGATGTTCATTTTGCGAGCTTCTACTGTACTTTTTTTGACAATTATATCTAATCTTCTGATTTAAAAAATTATCTAATTAGCTTAATTGAATGTCTAAATTGATATAAATATCATTGATTTAAAACTATGTTTATTAACAAAACATGAAACAATCTTTTCCAATTTATGTCTTTTCAACTTTAATTTTTTTTAGCTTATTTACTCTATTTTGATTCTTTTTTTTTTATCTAATTTTATTAACTTTAATTTTATTTTTATTTTATTTTTTTATTTTATTTTTAATTTATTCTGAAGGAGCTTTAGCTCGGTACAGAAAACAAATAAATAAATAAATAATAAAAAACTAAACTAAACTAAACAAAAAAATCATGACTGAATCAAGCAGCATTGAATTCGTCCAACCATTGGCAAATAATAATTAAGAATCATTGTTAGATGCCGAAGGTTTCGAACAAATAGAGAATAAAAAGAGGGGAAAAAATAGGGTTTATGAGCAATTTTGCGTTTTTCTTAATTTTGAGGCTGCGGATCGTGCTTTATTATCCGTTTTTGATAATCAAAAATGGAGAAAAGGTCTAAAGCAAAATAAACGGTTTTATGACTGTCACACACTTGGAAAAAAACAGAAATGTCCTGTCCGAATGTATCTAGACATGTATGACGATTCCCAATTGTGTACAGCCTACATGTCAACCGACCAACACAACCACAAGGATAGAATGGAACTCGAATGCGAAAATGATCGATTAACCCAAAAAGTTAAAACAGAGATTATTCGAATTTATGAAAACGAAACACAATCAACAAATTTGATTTTAGAAAAGCTTTCAGCAAAAAATATGAAATCGAATCCAGTTCAAATTTACAATCTCTTGCATCGATACAAAACAGAAACGTATGGCTCACGTTATATGACACTTAATGAAATCAAAGATTGGTGCTCAAATCATCAAAACTTGCCTGAAGATGAAGATGAAGTGTACGTCGCAAACTCTGAATTTGAAGCTGGACTATTCTGTGCTGAAACTTTGAGGCAATGGTGGATGGTATGAAGGTTTTTCAATTTTTCCTAGCACAAATAATGCACTTGAATCTACAAATAATCTCATAAAAAGAGAGGGCACATTTGGTATAGGACTCCCGGTTGCTGATTTCTTAAACATGATTTCAATGCGTGATAATTATGCTCGTAAAATTCCTTTTATTGTCGAACCAAATCCGAGTTTAGAAGATTGGACAAAAGCTTGGCATTGGGAGTCAAGTCATATGAATGTTGTTCTAGCAAAAAAATCGAATTCGGATTCAGATGTTTTTTATTTGCCGTCAAAATGTTGTTCAAACAAACAAATATCAAAGGAAGATATTAAAAATTATACAACCAATTTTTTCAAAGAGCAAATTGATAACTTTGACGAATGGCGAAATCAAGCTCAAAAAATCTGGATGACTACTATTCATTTAGAATAGTCTCAAAGTGAATGCACATACCCATATTGGAGAAAAAATAAAATTTGCAAACACATTTTGGTTCTTGCTTGTCATTATCGAGGATTGGAATGGCATAGAAACGCAAAAGATGTTCCTTTGGGTGAAAATAGGAAACGCGGTAAACCAGTAACAACAAAAAAAGCTTTAATGATTCAACCAACCGAGTTACAAGTAAGAGATGCCGTGCGAAATCAAAAGAAATTACCAGAGGCTCTTGTAAATTCAATTTTGAGTCAAGTTGATGTGATGGAAGAAATTGAGGCTCAAGAAGCAGAAATGGAAATTCAAAATGAAATTGAAGTTGAAAACAATTCAAATGAAAATTCAGCTCAGTCCGAGATTCCAAAAAAGAAAAGAGGAAGACCAACTGGATCAAAAAACAAGCCGAAATCAATTCAAGATCAACCTCAAAACAAAAGAACAAAAAAAGATTAATTTTTTTCTTTTTCTTAATTTTTATTCCTTTTTGTATTTTTTTTTAATTTTTCTAAATAAAATATCAAAAAAATTCTACTTCCTTTTTTTTTATAATAGATACAACAAAAAAAAATATATATTCACTATATTTAGATAGCTTATTATTTAGATACAATATCGAGGCTCAGTACAATCTCTTGCATCGAAGAACTCAAGAGATGGTCGGTTCTGGTTTCTTTGATCGTTCTTTGATCGAATTCCATTTACATTCTACCCAAAGTAAATGGAATCAAGAATATTGTATTATTTAGATACAATAAAAAAAGAATTAGATACAATGAAAAAATAACAGTCTCAAAAAACTACAAGCAATTCAGAATACAGCAGTCAAGTCTATTCTTAAGTTAAAATATGATACTCCCTCCAACATTTATTTTAAACTTTCTTTAAATTTTTTTATATTTTTTTAACTTTAATTTTATTATTTTTTTTTTATTCTAAAGGAGCTCTAGCTCGGTACAGAAAACAAATAAATAATAAAAATAGTGGGAAAATTCACTTTTTTCACGTCCATAAATATTAATTTATCGACAGCCATTAGCCCGTATAGCCGAATGGTATGCGTGTTAGTCATGCAAGCAGAGGATCGAGGGTTCAAATTCTGCTGAGGGTGAAAAAATCTTCAAAATATCTCTGCAATACGGGGCGAAAACGGGGTGTTTAAACCTCTTTCATCATAAAAATAGGAGAACCAGTTTCGACTGGGTAATAATTGCGGTGTAGATGATCAACTCGATGCAGTAGCCTCTGTGTCAGATCGGAGCCGCTGTTCAAAAAGTTACTTGAAAAGGAGATGAGGGCCTCCCTATTATCCACTAGGATAGAATAGGGTCGATTATTATTATTATAATCGACACCCATTAATTTAGTCTCAATTAATAAAGGTTTGAAAACAAATTTTAATAAGAGGACAAACATTTTTCTTACTGATGAGTCTGATTAACATTAAAGACCATAATGTGAGTCTAAATAACTAAATTTCATGTGTTAAATAGTTTTTTTTGATTGTATTACTTTGTAAAAATACCCTAGCAAATTTTTCAGAAGCATTTGGATTTTTTTTAACAATCCTCTAATTATTCTTTGGAAAAAAAAATCTATTCAATAAGTTTTTAGGAATTTTAAAACATAAGGATGGTTCTGTGAAAACAAATGTTTTGATTTTTGGGAATTTTGATCAAAAGTTCCACAAAAATTCACATAACAATTAACCTTTTGAATTGATATTTTAATGACAATTTATAAATAATATATTATAATAATATAATAATTAGTCCTTTGCTATCCTTGAGAATAATAGGGGAGGCACTTGTCTCCGTTTCCGGTTCCTTTTTGAGTTGATCTTTTACATAAAATTATTACCCAGTCGAAACGGGTTCCCATTGTTTGCGATCAAAAGGAGTTTAAAGATACATTCCGTGCTGCAGAGATATTTTAAAGGTTTTTTCTGCCTCAGCGGGTTTTGAAACTTTGACCATCTGCTTGATCTTATTTATGACTAACACACAAACCTTCTAACTTTAATTAATCATCAAAAAATCATTCATGTTCATTCAATTGTAAATAAATAATTTAAGCTATTCAGTTAAATAAATTTGTAAATAAATTGCCTATTTAAAAATTATCTATTTAAAAAATAAAGAAAATATTGATCAAAACGAGAATAATCTAAGACTTATTAATACTTTTTAATACTGTTAAAAGTTTATAGAACTAAAATAAACGATTTTCTTTTTTCTAACTTTATTTTTTAATTTCTCTAAAAATTCCTTTGAAATTTATTTTTATAAATTTAATAAAATAAAAAGCACTCCAAAGTTCAAATTTAAAAATCAAATCAAAATTAATCATCTGAGATACCTTAGACTCAATAAATAAAATTGAACAATAAAAATTCTCATGCTGCTAAATAATTAGATTTATTTTTATTAATCAAAAAAAATATTAAGTATACATTTCTTTCAGCTAACAATCTAACAGATTGTAATAAAATCAGTTGTTGTTGACAGATGACACTTAAAAATATGACAATATATTTTTAACCATTTTTTAATTATCAATTAAAATTGATTGATAAAGATAGTTGAGATGTAATGTATCTATGACGATGATTTCTTTTTCTAGATAATTACCCTCTTTTTTAAAAAGAAATTCTTTTCTAAATTTTGATCTCTTGTTTTTCTTGTAAGAGCAAGAATGATTAAATTTTCACCAAAAATTTTTAGGCGAAAATGCAAATTATTTTAATTAATTGTTTTAATTTAAAGAAAAAATATGAATTTGAAAAATTTAAAGTTTCTTTTAAACTTTGCCAGTTGTCTGATCGTAATAGATGCCCATCTTGACTCCAATACAACACAAATTTATGTTGCTAACATTGTCGGGCGAAACATGACTCTAAAGCTTTTGCATTTTGATGAAGTAAAATATTTAGAATGGCAATTAATTGATATGTTTACAAACGTAACCAAAACTATTGATTTCAAAAATTCCAATGAATCAAATATTTTCTATAAACATGGCAGTGATCATTCTACTCCTGGTCAAAAGTATCTTTTTCATTTTAATCAGTTAACAATGGAAAATAGTGGCAAAATGTTGGCGTTTTTTGTTAATGAGAACAATTCTAAAAAAATGTCTTTTGCTTTCAATACAATTATTTTTGAAAATCCGATCTGTAGCAAGTACAAAAACAATTCTGAAGAAGAAGAAGCTAGAGTGCTTGAAGTTTTCAAAAATCAAAGTTACACCTTTTCCTGTTCTACCCAAAGTAAATGGAATCATGAAAACGAAAGTCTGGCACCTCGGATGTCATGGGAGGTTGAAAAGCAATGGAAAATATTTGAAACAGATGGATTCAAAGCCCAATTTTCAAAAATGTCCAGACTTCCGGGAAAAATTTCTAAATTTTCTAGACTTTTAGAATACACTGTACCTGACAGTGACTTGAAAGCATGGGAACACAATAATCACCAATTTTTTTGTCATATGCGACATGATTATTTTTATCACAAAGAGCTCCACGAAATCAAAGGTACAAGCTTCATCGCAACAGTGCCTCTCTCATCCAAAATGCCTACTCAGTGTAAAATTCAATTGAATGTTCAATTTAGTCCTTTTATTCATCCGAATGTAAGAACAATTCAAGAGTTCAACGAGTCATATCCTGCTTTGGTAGAGTGTCCAATTAAGGCCAATAACCATTTTCCAGTTAAATATTACATTGTTTGGTACACTAAACCTGATAAATCACCTGCATTTAATCTAAAACTAGTCCAGGAATACATTGGGCCTGCTGATATCTATGTTATTGAAAATCCCAAGTACGAAATACATCATAACACTTTGATTAAATGTGACTTGTATGAAATCGATCCAAAGCATTATCACTCTGAAGATTATACCAAAAATATTTTTCTAAAATTTGCCAAGCAAAAAATATTAAAAAAGCTAAAATTGTTATTTAGCTCTTCAATTCGAATAGAAATAGCAAAAGAAACATGGAAACACAATGCGAATAGGATTGTTTTTTCTGGAATTAGCTATGTGAATGTATTTGTAATATGTTTCATTGAATGTCTAGTATTTTTTGGAGTAATTTTGTTTGTAATATTTGTTATAAAAAAAAAGTTTTCAGGAAAAAATTCAAATATAAATACAAAGTCAAAGCAATCTAAAAAGGTAAGTGCATTAGGCAGAAAATTTCTTTTTAAGTATTAATAGTTAAATTTTTTTAGAAAAAAATGTTAACTTTAGAAATGAATGAAGGTGAATCAGTGAGTGATAATCTAGCAGTTAGTTTTATTTCCAGGACCAGTGATTCGAAAAATTCATGGACTAACAAAAGTAATATAGGCGCAATTTCGTCTTTTTTTAGTGAATCAAGGGTTGGTGCATCTGTCAATGAAAGTACGAATTCAACTCTTTTGAAAACAAAAATACACAAATAAGAAATATTAAAAAAAACTTAAATTTTTATTTTAATAAAAAATAATTCAATTTTATTTAAATTTAAATATTAAAATTCAGCCTAATTTAATCATTTTTGATCAATCTGTCTTTGATATTTTTAAATACTTTAAATCTAGTGATTTCACACTTGAATAAAAAATGAGCTACCGAAAACAACACAGACACAATGATAATTTTGGCCATTACTATTATGTAATGACTAATGCTTGTTCCAATATCCAGCCAGCTTCCTTCAGTTCTTATCAAAAAAAAGAAATGCTAAAATTATATATTAAATTTTTATTGATTAAATTTAAGGTTAATTTTTTACCAGAGCCATTAGATCACACATTATCATCAAGAAAACATACGAATTTTTAATAGATAAATGAATAATGTCATAAACACAATAAAAAACTACAACAACAATCAAAAAAGGAATAGTGATCTTTAAAAAAATTAATTTTTTAGCTAAAAAAAAAATTATTCAAAAAATTTAATTTACCTTTAAGAAGAGTAAAAATCCCATCAAAAAAGGGCTGAAGACAGTGATGAAACAGTATACTGAGACTGGATCAAAGCTATTGATAGATGCCATATTACCTGTGCCGAAAAACGCAAGAAGCAAATGGAATATCTTAATAATAGTTTCAAAATGTGATTTTTTTTTCAGAAAAATAAAACAACTTATTAACTTTTGCTGAACTCTGAGAATTCAGAGTTAACTGAAAGAGATACAGGACTATGAAAAATTTTATTTCAAAATTTTTAATTAAAAATATAAATGCAGGCCGCTGGTCTGAATGCTTGCTTAAAACTCGACGGGCAAAGCATTTTTTGGGGTTTATTTAATCCAAAATAAAAAAAAACATAAGTGAGCTTACCAAGTAATAATGATAATAATAATATATATAAGCTACAGCAAGACAAGCTTGCGGAGGTGGCCTACTAGGAGGTCACCTATGGTAGCTCCTTGCGATAAAATAAGTTATAACTTTTTTTAAATATAAAGATATTCTGCTCAAAAATATGAGAATCAAGTTAAGTGTGCGTCTAGTGTTAAGAATTTTTATAAATTACCCATAATAATAAATGTTAACTAATGAATTTAAATTGATTTAGGTAAAATCTGAATAGCTCTTGTAAGCAAATCAAAAAAATGATTCTTCAAAATGTTGCATTATGTCACAATTTTGCACCAAGTCTAAATTCATCCCAAAAGTTAGCATTTGTCTGGAAAATTGCAAAAAAACTAGAAACTAAAAATATTCAAGTTCTTGACGAATTAATTTAAATTTTGAATTTTGTCTATTAATCTCGTCTAAATTTGAAAAAATACAAATGAAAATTAAAAAGTGATTTTTTAAATCTTTTTTATTTTTTTTAACTTGAAGGAGCTTTAGTTTGATACAAATAAACAAATAAATATATAAGATAAAAAAAATAACAAAATAGATTGAAATGCTGAATTTTTAGTAACATGTATTTTATAAAATGTTATTGAAATGGGTCAGTGATGGTTCCTAAGCTATTTTGATTAAAATTTATTGTTAATAAAAGAAAATTTAGCTATTTTGACTGTTGCTAATTTAATACGGACCCCATTTATTCATCATTATACATCAAGAGTCCTTAAATATCCTTAAAAAACCTGGAATCGACTTTTTGAGATGAGTGAAAGATAGAACATGATTGATTAATATTGTTCCACTAGTTATCAGATTGGTGTAAGAAAATATATGCCCAATTTATTCAAATAAAATTTTAATTAATTAATTAAGTTAGATTGCTTTTTTTTGTAGATAAGTTAAATAATTTGTCACTAATTTACTTTTTTGTCTACAACTTTTAATAATTGTCTACAAGTTAACTAAATTTATAAACAATTTTCATTTATCATAATTTTATCAGATGCCTTTAAATATATATAAAAGTATAAAAGTAAAATTTTAAAGTTTTAAAAAATATTTATGTTAAAAAAAAAACTTACTAATAAATATACTCTAAAAACATTTGACCAATTCATGCTCTCACTTTCATCATCATCTTCATTGCTTTCTGTGAAAAATGATGAACGCTTTTTATTCAATGCCTTGGTCAAAAAAAATAAGTACAAGATTTCGTAAAATCAATTTAGAATAAAATTTTTACAAAATCTACATTAAACTCGCCAGAATATGTGTATGACTCGATAAGAAGCCAACTAACCATTTGAAGTCCTAAAAACAACACAAACAAGCACTCGTATCTAGAAAAAAATGTTTTCAGTATAATTGAGGTCTTGTGCGACTTTTTTAAAATTAAATTACTTACGAAATACTCAAATGAAAATAAGTATTCAATAAAGTAAATATTATAAATATAAGTCTTTTTTTTAGGTTCGATTCAGTAGTTATTGGTATCAAAAAGCATGAAAAAAATGTCAAATAGCTAAACAATTGACCAAGTAATGGTAGACCTGAATTATTTGCAATCGACATTCTGATCCACACAATGTTGCAAAATGACAAAATGTTCATTCCAGCCTGATTTAAATAATTGATATTTCATTTTTTATTTTTTTTTTTTACCATTAATTTAGTAAATCGAGAATTCCTAATTGTTTCCAATCCTTTTGTCAAAAAGAAAAAAATGACATTCGAACAAACACTTCCAATGTATCTTAAAAATAATAATAAAAATAAAATGTTTATTTACTAATTTAAGGAATGAATAAATATATGCGTACACAAGCAATAAATGAGTGTATCCTTGAATAACAGGTAGAAGTGGAAAGATTCCAAGAATTATCGATGAAAGCACGACTATTAGCTTGATAATTCTCTAAAAAAAATTAATAACAAAAAAAAGCTTTATTTAAAATAAAACAATTACTTGATGAGACTTAATCTTTAGTTTGAAATTTAAATAAACTCCATAAAATATTAGCAAAATAGAGAAAATCCATCTATGGAAAAATGCAAAAACCAAACACTCTATACCAATAGCCATTAGAGTAAAATTAAGTGTGTTTTTCAAACGATTTTCAGACCAAAGATTGAACAAAAAATATAAAAAGTTATAGCTTGAATAATTTAGCATTAATTTTTAAGTTTATCTAGCAAAAAAAATGTCAAATACTTTAAAAACACTTTTCTCCACAGAAGAATTGGCAACAGAGTATAAAAATAGTAAGAAACCGGAAAACTTTGATCTAAAATATATTTAAAAAATAAAGTGAAGTAGAATGGAATCAAAAAGCTTTTAAATTATTACAATATGCTGCCAGTAAAGTAATGACAATGAATTCTGAAAATATTTTGTCAATGGATGACGACTTGATTAGTTTTGTGTCCAATTCACTGGGAATAATTGATTTTAAATTATGATTCAATAAGTACATTATCCATCCAACACAAGAGCTTATAATACACAACCTTTTTTTTTTAAATCATTAAATTTTATAAAAATAATTAATAAAGTTTTCGACTTGCCCTAGATAAAATTTATTGTATTTATGATAGTAGTCTAATGCTTTTAAACTTTGGTCAATCAAATCACTAGTCACTTTGATCTAAAAAAAATTGGAAAAAAATTGTTCAGAGATCAATTTTGAGCTAATTACTGCTTCGTTGTAATTTTCATTTTGAATATACCAGTCAATAGATTTTAAATTATCTAATACATCATCCAATTTTAATTCTCTTTGAAAAAATAAATTATTTCTAATCAAAAAGATTTTTATTTTTACCCAAATTCCTTGAAAAGTATCGCAGTCTTTTTACAATGGTCATATTTAATCTAAAAATTGGAAAAGAAATTTTTGTTAAATAAAATTTATAAAAAACCTACTTTTAATTGTTCTATAATTTGAAGAGCATTTTGTTTGAACGCTAAACTTTTTATTTCTAAATTTGAACTCAATATTTCAAGTGGTAATTTTCCCTGAATAAATAAAGATAAGTTTAGGGAAAAAATTGAACAAATTTTTACCGTACCATAGAGTTAATTGGAATGGGAACACCAATTAAATGAGCCATGAGCGGCGCTATACTAATCTGTTGAATATTAAGCAAATTATGACGATCTTTTCATAAAGTTTTACTTTTTAAAAGATTTAAAATTGGATTAAAGTTCTACCATATTTAGCATTTGAATTAACTCCAGCTCCCCAAGCGACAAAAGGAGTCAAACGCTCTGAATCATCACCAGACCCATGCGAACCTATGAATAGGCTATTTGACACTATTAACAAAATAAAAGAAAATTTTTTTTACCCCAATCTGTCATTCCATGATCAGCAGTAAAAACAAACGCTGTTCCATTGTCCCCCGAATAATATTCATCTATTATTTGATTTATTTCCCGGACTAAGTTGTCTACATAGACTACATTTGACTTGTACTCTCTAATAACAAAGAAAAGAATAAAATAAAAACAAAAGACTGCTGTAGTTCGGAAAAATTTACACCGAATGAGGCTTTTTGGAATGGCCGTGAGTATCGATTCCGAGAAGATGAAAAAAAAAGACTATTCCGTCCTCTTTTAACATTTTTGTCTCTGTCCTATTAACTTGTGAATGATAAATAAATTTCTAAAAATTCAAATACTTTAAACAAAAAGTTGAATCCTTTTGGTAAAATTTTACTTTAAAATGATGAAGTACCCAGGTATCTAAAACTGTGGCGTTTTGAGAAGCAAAATCTTCAATGCTTGAGTCGTACATTTGTAAAAAAACATTATTTGATGATTTTTTGAAAAGGTTTAATATATCTGGACTTCCAAAAGCCCAAGTATATTTTGACTTGTTGAAAAAACTGTCAAATTCAACTGGATTCTCTTTCCATCCTTTGGCAATTGCACTAATATCTTCATAAAAGCCTGCAATCATTGCTACATGTCCTGGACGAGATTCAGTCGGAACTTGGGTATTCGATATTGCAAAGAGTGCATTGGCATTTCTCTTTTGGCTATTTAAAAATTGTCAACAATCTCATTTCAAAGATTGAATTTTTTTTTAAATACCTTAAAAACATGGATTCGTTTTCTTCGATAAGATTAAAAAAAGTGTCACTTCGAAGTCCATCTGCCACAAAAAGAACAAGGCGTTTTGCAGGACTTTTTTTTGTGAATTTATGAATTGGATTCATTCCATGGACTAGTGGTGACTTGAAATACACGTCAAAAATTGAGTAAAATATAATTGAATGGACAGTCAGTCCTATTAAAATAAGTTTAAAATCGAGTTTTTTATCCATCTTGATTTATTCCATTAGTCTGAATGAATTACTTATTATTTTAGTAAATTTTTTTTAACAGTGTCTTGGAAATGTTCTTATTATACATTTTTAATATTGTTCAATTCTATAACTTTGACGTGTTTTAAATTGCAAAAAAAACTTAAATTTTAATTTAAAAATTTTTGACTTTGATTTTTACTTATTATAACAGTAATCTCAAAAAGAAAAACTTTGTTTATTTAATAAATGAGCCAGTTGTCAGGTAATCAATTTAATCTATCATATCGCGCGATTTTGTAGCAACAAAAAATTTAATCTGTAAAATCGATTTTTAAATTTTGAACTTTTCTACAATGACTTTATTCATTTCAAATATAAATGTAAAAGGATTATTAAAAATTTTGAGTAACCGTAAGAGTTTAAGTTAATTCTAAAGGCAAAATTAAAAAATTATTTTAAAAATTTATTTTGATTTATTTTTTTTCATCACCGAAGTTTATTCATTTTATACAATATGATTGAAAAATTTAAATAAGATATCATTTTAAAAACGGATAATAGTTTCAGCACATCATCAAATACCAAAAAGCAAATTATGCTAAAAAGTGGTCAGCAAACATTTTTTTCAAAACTCAAAAAAAATTTTCAACATGTCTTTTTTTTTGTTCAGACTTAAAAAAATTTATTTTATGAACATTTTAAAATCTAAAATGAATTTTTAGAATTTTTGTGATTAATTGCTTTTGAAGAATTCTTTCGAAAATAATTCATTCTGTTTAAAATAGCATGTTCTTGGATGAATACAAATTGCTTAGATTTTTTGGAAAAGTAGAAGATTCTGTTCAAGAATATGATTGGACTACAAGATGTTTTTAAACGCTCGGGACAAAACAGTCATGAAACCACTCGCTAATTCTTTCAGTGGTCATCCAGGAAACAACGTGGATTCGCAACCTGCGGCAGGGCATGTGAGGCACTTGCATTCGTGCACGATAAGAAAGTCACTCTTTCTTTTTCATTCTTTGAATCACTCGCTGAGTTTGTTCGCCTTTCTTCTAGAGTTGTAAGCGTGGTGTTTGGTGGACTTTTGATGACTAGGGCCTTGATACATAGGTCTTGTCATGACTTAGAAAAGTAGAAGATTCTGTTCAAGAATATGACTGGATTATATTATCAATTTACAATATAGAGATTTTTAGAATTTGAGCTCTTTAAACAAATTTTGAGATTTTTCTAATATTTAGATCTAATATTATTTAATTAAGAAGTTATTTAAACAAATAATATAGCCATCAATAAAAAAAATTAAATCATCATTGGAGGTCTTCTTATGTGTCTTGAATTTAAGTCATAATGCTTTTTTAAAAATAAAAAATTGAATTTCAGAATTGTTCAAAATTTTGTCTGGTTTATTTTTAAAAAAATTAGGAGATATAAGTCACATTAAATGAATATGGTAGAATGAAACATTTTGAATTCAGATTTCACCTAAAAGAGCGTAAAATTTTCTACTAAAAATAATATATTTATCTTCCAGAAAAATTCATTTTAGAAATTTTTCAAAAAAAGCTCATATTTAAAATGTTTGTTAAGGTGTGAAAATAACCGTTTCAACTATTTAAATTAACCTTATCAATATTCACAACTTATCTAGATTTTATCTTTATGCTTTTATGAATGATTAATCAAATGTCATAAATCTTTATGACCAATTTAATTCACAGCTTATCTGTATTTAAATTCTTTATGATTAATTACCTTTTTAAGTAACAACTAATAAATTAAAATAGAAGTCTTATTCTTAAAAAAAGAAAGCTTTTGTTAAACTTTGTATTTACTTTAAATCTATAATAAACGTTTTTTCAACTCAATTTTGTTCTTTGACTTCTCTCTATCTCCTTTGAAGTTAATCGAAGGTATTCAGGCCAAATTCCCTAGACTAACATAAATGTTAGCAGCGATAAAGACTGATATAAACAGATAGTTAAAAGACAAAAGCAGATTGTTCCGCGAGATAATTTTTTATTAGTACTAATTATTTATTGAAAAATGGATGAAATAGGCTCATTGATCCAGGATATCAATTCAAAAAGTGGAAACAAATAAAAGCTCTTAAAATTTGTGAGGCTAAAAAAATATTTATATGGTTTGTTCTCTTTCGAAAAATATTAATTGCATACCATCAACTACAGTTTATTTAGGAGGTTAATTAACGAAAATAGGAATAGATTGCGGGGCTACCCATTCTATTATGAACTATAAAACATCAGTTCAATAAAATATATATATTTTAGCAATTGAAAACGAAATATAGACTGCAAAAGGGATAATTAAACATGCTTCTGGCAAAACGAAAACAATTGAAATTAACCTTCGAAACAGTTTATTTTTGATCAAATTTATTGTTTTCGATCCTAAAAAACCATGATTATTTGTTAGGTCTTGATTGATTTCAAAAAACAAATTCAGGAATGTTTCCATCCCAAGGACTAATAAAATTTCCTGATTCAGATTTTAAATTAGAAAATAGCGAAGGAAATAACGAAGAAGATATTTATGATATTTTTCTTTCTGATGTCAATTCAGAAACCTCAGATGATTATTTTTGGGAAAACAAATCATATAAAGTAAATCCGGTAAGTCCATTTTCATTCAATCAGCAAAAAGCTTTCGACAAAATTCTAACTGAAGCAAAATGTTTATTTACTAATTCCAAGAAAGAATTAGGTAGCTGTGAGGTGTATAAATATGCAATTAGGTTGATTGATATAAATGTAGCTCCTATTTATAAACGAGCATATAGAATGTCAGAAAACCAACGCCAAATTTTTAAGAGCTGAAATCAGTAAAATTTTAAAAGCAGGAATCATTCGAACATCAAAATCAGCCTGGTATTCCCCTGTAATTGCTGTTCCAAAAAAAGACAGTATTAAACGAATTTGTAAAGATTATAGAAAATTAAAAGAAAATGCTTTAAAAGAAAGATGGCCACATCCAAATATTACAGTTGTAATTGATGGAATAATGGATTCGATTTGGTCACTGCAATTGATTTAAAGTCAGGCTACTGGCAAGTAAAAATAGATGAAAGTTCAATTCATAAAACTGCCTTTTTCACTCCAGATGGTCATTGAATTTTTAAGACTCCCTTTTGGCTTAAAGAATGCCCCAACAGACTTCTGTAGGATTATGCAGAAGACGCTAGGTGACCTCCCTTTCGTTGAAGTCTATATGGATGATATCACTTTACATTCAAAAACTATTTACGAACACATTTCTCACATAAGACAAGTTTTTGAAGAATCAAAAGAGGCAAATTAAAAATTAACCCAACTAAATAAAGTTGTTTTGCAAATGTAATATAAATACTCGGTCAAATAGTGTCTCATAATCAAATTAAAATGTCCCCTTAGATAATCAGAGCAAATATTGAAAGAGCTCGACCATAAAATTTAAAGGAACTTCAAAGTTTTCTTTGACTCCCTAACTTTTATTGACGCTTTATTATATGACCACTTTTTGCTTTGTGTGCGAAGATTCGGTTTTTGAATGGAGTAGTAAACGTGAAGTTTTTAAATGCTAAAGAAAAATTCTCGTCATATCCAATATTAAGAATACCAAATCCTAATTCTAAATAAAGACTCTGTTTCGATGCTTCTGGCTACGCACTCGGAGTAAAATTAACTCAAAAATATATTAACGAGAAGAATTCATGGTTGCTTGTGCTACACGAACACTCTCAAAAACAAAAATAAGGTAGGGTATTTCAGAAAACGAATGTTTATCAGCTATCTGTGGTATTACACAATTCAGAAAGTACCTTTATGGAATAAAATTTATTGTTATTACCTACCACTCAGCGCTTGTTTGACTAAAGAACATTAAAAAAATGATAGGAAAATTAACCCGATGGTCAAAATATCTTCAAAAGTACGTTTTTGACGTTGTTTATAGAAATAATTCTGAACATGAAAATCATATTGAGTAGAAATCATGTATTTCACTGACATTGCAAAAAAAATTTATTACTGCAATGTTTAGTACTGCGAGTATTATTGGAAAGTTTTAAAGATAGACTGTGCTATAAAAAAGAATAATGAATCTAATTGATTAATTGATAATCGATGAAAACAAAGTAATCGATCCATCCCATATTTTGTCTTAATTCCCATATAATGATTCCCTCTTTTTTTGACAGTAATTTGGTTCTGGAGAGTTTATTAACATAATTTCGATTTGATTAACATATTAAATTAAATTAGACGTGTGGGAAATAAATCCAATTTAAAAACCTTGTGTTCATGTATCTCGAAAAAACCAGCAAAAAATATTCTAAAGAACAATACTCTGTTTTCATTGAAATTTTGCCTTTTTACAATTTATTAAATAAAAAAGTTTCCAAATAGAATTTCTATATTAAATTAAAGGTCTTAAACTCATCTTTAGGCAAAATCATATTATTTTTTAATTTTCCTAATATAAATGTCAATTTTCCAAGAATGAAAATATCTTTTTTTTCTTAAAAAACTTTTAAATTTGGAACAAAAAATTTTAGCTAAAAATAAAATATTGCAGTTTTTTTAACAATAACTGTTATATTCATTTAAATATCTTTTTTTTTCCTTTTCGAAATGCACTGAAATTAGATAATTAATTGAATATAAATTAGAAAACACATGATTTAATTTTTTGTGTTTGAATTTAAAAATGTATCCAATGTTGAATTTTCATTAAAAAGTGCGATGTTTCAAAAGTTTTTTCACTTTCAAATAAAAAAATAATTTTAATTTAATATTGCAATCATTTTCATATTAAAAATTATCTCTTTAGTGAAAAAGAATGAGTTTAATTTTTATTTAGGAATTTGAAAAAAAATTAAATTTTCTTTTTAATTTTAAAATTTATTTATTTGTTTATCTTTAAAAAAAAACAAGTTTTTCATGCTTGTAAAATTAACCTTAATACGATTAAATAAAAAATATATAAATAAAATAAAAAAAAATTCTAAGTTAAAGTTAAAAAGAAATAACGATACAGTCAAAATCCGGTTATCCGGAATGATATTCTAGCTTTAAGTCTTCCAGATAAATATTCCGAATAACACGATTTAATAACGAAAAGATGGGTAAACACCGAGTTAATTGATTTAGAGTGTTTATTTAAAACAAGAAAACAATTAACGAATAAAAACAGTACTGTCTGTTTGATTTACCAGGTAGGCTAGAAAGTACATTTTGAGAAATTCTGCTTGAAACGCTTTTTTACCGATGCGATAATTCCTTGGTCTTGTGGCTAAATGATGGATGTTTTTTTTAGTGGTAGCATTACAACTGTTGTGTTTTGATTTTTGGAGACCAGTCTATCTGGATGGAAGCCACAAGTATCCAGAAGAAGAATAGTTTAAGGTTCTTGGTCTATCTCTACAAGATGTTTTTAAACGCTCGGGACAAACAGTCATGAAACCACTCGCTAATTCATTTGAAAACCAAGTCACTGGTCAAAAACCCCAAAGTTTCCTAACTGCATAACTTTTCGAAGATTTGATCTTTTTTCGATCTGTAAAAGTCAAATTCAAGAAAATCTCGAGATCTTTCGAGAGATAACTTTGGTTTCCCAAAACTCGAAAAATTGATGCTTCCAGACCGATTTGAAAATTGTCAAAATATGGGTATTTGGCTCTTTTTTTAAGTGCGATTAAATACTTGCCTTTTATCTTTTAGGTACGCAGTAAAAAGTATCATGTAGAACTTTTTAAGCTCTTGAATTTGAGAAGAATAATTTAAGGTTCTTGGCCTATCTCTACAAGATGTTTTTAAACGCTCGGGACAAACAGTCAAGAAACCACTCGCTAATTCACTTGAAAACCAAGCTACTGGTCAAAACCCCTTAGTTTCCTAACTGCATAACTTTTCGAAGATTTGATCTTTTTTCGATTTGTAAAAGTCAAATTCAAGAAAATCTTGAGATCTTTCTAGAGATAAGTTTGATATCACAAAACTCGAAAAATTGATGCTTCAAGTCCGATTTGAAAATTGTCAAAATATGGGTTTTTGGCTCTTTTTTTAAGTGCGATTAAATACTTGCCTTTTATCTTTAAGGTACGCAGTAAAAAGTATCATGTAGAACTTTTTACGCTCTAAAATTTGAGCAGCTAATCATTGCCGTAGCTTGAAAACTAAGCATTCTACAATCACTTGAAAACCAAGTCACTGGTCAAAATTCCAAAGTTTCCTAACTGCATAACTTTTCGAATCTTTGACCTTTTTTTGATCTGTAAAAGTCAAATTCAAGAAAATCTCGAGATCTTTCTAGTGGTATCTTCGGTTTTCCATAATTCGAAAAATTAATTGCAAAAAACCTATCTGTAAAAAGTCAAAAAATGGGTTTTTTGCTCTTTTTCGAATTCGCCTAAAATCTTGTCCTTTTAGCTTTTTTGACTTCTGTAAATTGTATCATGTAGAACTTTTTGCGCTCTTGAATTTTAGCAGCTAATCATTGCCGTAGCTTGAAAACTAAGCATTCTACAATCACTTGAAAACCAAGTCACTGGTCAAAACCCCAAAGTTTCCTAACTGCATTACTTTTCGAATCTTTGATTTTTTTTTGATCTGTAAGAGCTTAAGGCAAGAAGATTTCAAGATCTATCTAGTGGTATCTTCGGTTTTCCATAATTCGAAAAATTCATTGCAAAAAACCTATCTGTAAAACGTCAAAAAATGGGTTTTTTGCTCTTTTTCGAATTCGCCTAAAATCTTGTCCTTTTAGCTTTTTTGACTTCTGTAATTTGTATCATGTAGAACTTTTTGCGCTCTTGAATTTTAGCAGCTAATCATTGCCGTAGCTTGAAAACTAAGCATTCTACAATCACTTGAAAACCAAGTCACTGGTCAAAATTCCAAAGTTTCCTAACTGCATAACTTTTCGAATCTTTGATCATTTTTTGATCTGTAAAAGCCAAAGGCAAGAAAATTTCACGATCTATCTAGTGGTAATTTCGGTTTTCTATAATTCGAAAAATTCATTGCAAAAAACCTATCTGTAAAACGTCAAAAAATGGGTTTTTTGCTCTTTTTCGAATTCGCCTAAAATCTTGTCCTTTTAGCTTTTTTGACTTCTGTAAATTGTATCATGTAGAACTTTTTGCGCTCTTGAATTTTAGCAGCTAATCATTGCCGTAGCTTGAAAACTAAGCATTCTACAATCACTTGAAAACCAAGTCACTGGTCAAAATTCCAAAGTTTCCTAACTGCATAACTTTTCGAATCTTTGACCTTTTTTTTGATCTGTAAGAGCTTTAGGCAAGAAGATTTCAAGATCTATCTAGTGGTATCTTCGGTTTTCCATAATTCGAAAAATTCATTGCAAAAAACCTATCTGTAAAACGTAAAAAAATGGGTTTCTGCTCTTTTTCGAAGTCGCCTAAAATCTTGTCCATTTAGCTTTTTTGACTCCTGTAAATTGTATCATGTATAACTTTTTGCGATCTTGAATTTGAGCAGCTAATCATTGCCGTAGCTTGAAAATTAAGCATTCTACAATCACTTGAAAACCAAGTCACTGGTCAAAACCCCAAAGTTTCCTAACTGCATAACTTTTCGAATCTTTGACCTTTTTTTATGATCTGTAAAAGCCAAAGGCAATAAAATTTCAAGATCTATCTAGTGGTAGTTTCGGTTTTCCATAATTCGAAAAATTCATTGCAAAAAACCTATCTGTAAAACGTTTAAAAATGGGTTTTTTGCTCTTTTTCGAAGTCGCCTAAAATCTTGTCCTTTTAAATTCTTTGACTCCTGTAAATTGTATCATGTAGAACTTTTTGCGCTCTTGAATTTGAGCAGCTAATCATTGCCGTAGCTTGAAAACTAAGCATTCTACAATCACTTGAAACCCAAGTTACTGGTCAAAACCCCAAAGTTTCCTAACTGCATAAGTTTTCAAATCTTTGATCTTTTTTTGATCTGTAAAAGCCAAAGGCAAGAAAATTTCACGATCTATCTAGTGGTATCTTCGGTTTTCCAAAATTCTAAAAATTCATTGCAAAAAACCTATCTGTAAAAGCTTAAGGTAAGAAAATTTCAAGATCTATCTAGTGGTATCTTCGGTTTTCCATAATTCGAAAAATTCATTGCAAAAAACCTATCTGTAAAACGTCAAAAAATGGGTTTTTTGCTCTTTTTCGAAGTCGCCTAAAATCTTGTCCTTTTAACTTCTTTGACTCCTGTAAATTGTATCATGTAGAACTTTTTGCGCTCTTGAATTTGAGCAGCTAATCATTGCCGTAGCTTGAAAACTAAGCATTCTACAATCACTTGAAAACCAAGTCACTGGTCAAAATTCCAAAATTTCCTAACTGCATATCTTTTAGAATCTTTGACCTTTTTTTGATCTGTAAAAGTCAAATTCAAGAAAATCTCGAGATCTTTCTAGTGGTATCTTCGGTTTTCCATAATTCGAAAAATTCATTGCAAAAAACCTATCTGTAAAAGCTTAAGGCAAGAAAATTTCAAGATCTATCTAGTGGTATCTTCGGTTTTCCATAATTCGAAAAATTCATTGCAAAAAACCTATCTGTAAAACGTCAAAAAATGGGTTTTTTGCTCTTTTTCGAAGTCGCCTAAAATCTTGTCCTTTTAACTTCTTTGACTCCTGTAAATTGTATCATGTAGAACTTTTTGCGCTTTTGAATTTGAGCAGCTAATCATTGCCGTAGCTTGAAAACTAAGCATTCTACAATCACTTGAAAACCAAGTCACTGGTCAAAATTCCAAAGTTTCCTAACTGCATAACTTTTCGAATCTTTGATCTTTTTTTGATCTGTAAAAGCCAAAGGCAAGAAAATTTCAAGATCTATCTAGTTGTAATTTCGGTATTCTATAATTCGAAAAATTTATTGCAAAAAACCTATCTGTAAAACGTCAAAAAATGGGTTTTTTGCTCTTTTTCGAAGTCGCCTAAAATCTTGTCCTTTTAACTTCTTTGACTCCTGTAAATTGTATCATGTAGAACTTTTTGCGCTCTTGAATTTGAGCAGCTAATCATTGCCGTAGCTTGAAAACTAAGCATTCTACAATCACTTGAAAACCAAGTCACTGGTCAAAACCCCAAAGTTTCCTAACTGCATTACTTTTCGAATCTTTGATTTTTTTTTGATCTGTAAGAGCTTTAGGCAAGAAGATTTCAAGATCTATCTAGTGGTATCTTCGGTTTTCCATAATTCGAAAAATTCATTGCAAAAAACCTATCTGTAAAACGTCAAAAAATGGGTTTTTTGCTCTTTTTCGAAGTCGCCTAAAATCTTGTCCTTTTAGCTTTTTTGACTCCTGTAAATTGTATCATGTAGAACTTTTTGCGCTCTTGAATTTGAGCAGCTAATCATTGCCGTAGCTTGAAAACTAAGCATTCTACAATCACTTGAAACCCAAGTTACTGGTCAAAACCCCTAATTTTCCTAACTGCATTACTTTTCGAATCTTTGACCTTTTTTTGATCTGTAAAAGCCAAAGGCAAGAAAATTTCAAGATCTATCTAGTGGTATCTTCGGTTTTCCATAATTCGAAAAATTCATTGCAAAAAACCTATCTGTAAAACGTCAAAAAATGGGTTTTTTGCTCTTTTTCGAAGTCGCCTAAAATCTTGTCCATTTAGCTTTTTTGACTCCTGTAAATTGTATCATGTAGAACTTTTTGCGATCTTGAATTTGAGCAGCTAATCATTGCCGTAGCTTGAAAACTAAGCATTCTACAATCACTTGAAAACCAAGTCACTGGTCAAAACCCCAAAGTTTCCTAACTGCATTACTTTTCGAATCTTTGACCTTTTTTGATCTGTAAGAGCTTTAGGCAAGAAGATTTCAAGATCTATCTAGTGGTATCTTCGGTTTTCCATAATTCGAAAAATTCATTGCAAAAAACCTATCTGTAAAACGTCAAAAAATGGGTTTTTTGCTCTTTTTCGAAGTCGCCTAAAATCTTGTCCTTTTAGCTTTTTTGACTCCTGTAAATTGTATCATGTAGAACTTTTTGCGCTCTTGAATTTGAGCAGCTAATCATTGCCGTAGCTTGAAAACTAAGCATTCTACAATCACTTGAAACCCAAGTTACTGGTCAAAACCCCTAATTTTCCTAACTGCATTACTTTTCGAATCTTTGACCTTTTTTTGATCTGTAAAAGCCAAAGGCAAGAAAATTTCAAGATCTATCTAGTGGTATCTTCGGTTTTCCATAATTCGAAAAATTCATTGCAAAAAACCTATCTGTAAAACGTCAAAAAATGGGTTTTTTGCTCTTTTTCGAAGTCGCCTAAAATCTTGTCCATTTAGCTTTTTTGACTCCTGTAAATTGTATCATGTATAACTTTTTGCGATCTTGAATTTGAGCAGCTAATCATTGCCGTAGCTTGAAAACTAAGCATTCTACAATCACTTGAAAACCAAGTCACTGGTCAAAACCCCAAAGTTTCCTAACTGCATAACTTTTCGAATCTTTGACCTTTTTTTATGATCTGTAAAAGCCAAAGGCAATAAAATTTCAAGATCTATCTAGTGGTATCTTCGGTTTTCCATAATTCGAAAAATTCATTGCAAAAAACCTATCTGTAAAACGTCAAAAAATGGGTTTTTTGCTCTTTTTCGAAGTCGCCTAAAATCTTGTCCATTTAGCTTTTTTGACTCCTGTAAATTGTATCATGTATAACTTTTTGCGATCTTGAATTTGAGCAGCTAATCATTGCCGTAGCTTGAAAATTAAGCATTCTACAATCACTTGAAAACCAAGTCACTGGTCAAAACCCCAAAGTTTCCTAACTGCATTACTTTTCGAATCTTTGACCTTTTTTTGATCTGTAAAAGCCAAAGGCAAGAAAATTTCAAGATCTATCTAGTGGTATCTTCGGTTTTCCATAATTCGAAAAATTCATTGCAAAAACCTATCTGTAAAACGTCAAAAAATGGGTTTTTTGCTCTTTTTCGAAGTCGCCTAAAATCTTGTCCTTTTAGCTTTTTTGACTCCTGTAAATTGTTTCATTTAGAACTTTTTGCGCTCTTGAATTTGAGCAGCTAATCATTGCCGTAGCTTGAAAATTAAGCATTCTACAATCACTTGAAAACCAAGTCACTGGTCAAAACCCCAAAGTTTCCTAACTGCATAACTTTTCGAATCTTTGACCTTTTTTTATGATCTGTAAAAGCCAAAGGCAATAAAATTTCAAGATCTATCTAGTGGTAGTTTCGGTCTTCTATAATTCGAAAAATTCATTGCAAAAAACCTATCTATAAAAGCTTAAGGCAAGAAAATTTCAAGATCTATCTAGTGGTATCTCCGGTTTTCCATAATTCGAAACATTCATTGCAAAAAACCTATCTGTAAAACGTCAAAAAATGGGTTTTTTGCTCTTTTTCGAAGTCGCCTAAAATCTTGTCCTTTTAACTTTTTTGACTCCTGTAAATTGTATCATGTAGAACTTTTTGCGCTCTTGAATTTGAGCAGCTAATCATTGCCGTAGCTTGAAAACTAAGCATTCTACAATCACTTGAAAACCAAGTTACTGGTCAAAACCCCAAAGTTTCCTAACTGCATAACTTTTCGAATCTTTGATCTTTTTTTGATCTGTAAAAGCCAAAGGCAAGAAAATTTCAAGATCTATCTAGTGGTATCTTCGGTTTTCCATAATTCGAAAAATTCATTGCAAAAAACCTATCTGTAAAACGTCAAAAAATGGGTTTTTTGCTCTTTTTCGAAGTCGCCTAAAATCTTGTCCTTTTAACTTCTTTGACTCCTGTAAATTGTATCATGTAGAACTTTTTGCGCTCTTGAATTTGAGCAGCTAATCATTGCCGTAGCTTGAAAACTAAGCATTCTACAATCACTTGAAAACCAAGTCACTGGTCAAAATTCCAAAGTTTCCTAACTGCATAACTTTTCGAATCTTTGACCTTTTTTTGATCTGTAAAAGTCAAATTCAAGAAAATCTCGAGATCTTTCTAGTGGTATCTTCGGTTTTCCATAATTCGAAAAATTCATTGCAAAAAACCTATCTGTAAAACGTCAAAAAATGGGTTTTTTGCTCTTTTTCGAAGTCGCCTAAAATCTTGTCCATTTAGCTTTTTTGACTCCTGTAAATTGTATCATGTAGAACTTTTTGCGCTCTTGAATTTGAGCAGCTAATCATTGCCGTAGCTTGAAAACTAAGCATTCTACAATCACTTGAAAACCAAGTCACTGGTCAAAACCCCAAAGTTTCCTAACTGCATAACTTTTCGAATCTTTGACCTTTTTTTATGATCTGTAAAAGCCAAAGGCAATAAAATTTCAAGATCTATCTAGTGGTAGTTTCGGTCTTCTATAATTCGAAAAATTCATTGCAAAAAACCTATCTGTAAAAGCCAAAGGCAAGAAAATTTCAAGATCTATCTAGTGGTATCTTCGGTTTTCCATAATTCGATAAATTCATTGCAAAAAACCTATCTGTAAATTTAAAAAATGGGTTTTTTGCTCTTTTTCGAAGTCGCCTAAAATCTTGTCCTTTTAGCTTTTTTGACTCCTGTAAATTGTATCATGTAGAACTTTTTGCGCTCTTGAATTTGAGCAGCTAATCATTGCCGTAGCTTGAAAACTAAGCATTCTACAATCACTTGAAAACCAAGTCACTGGTCAAAATTCCAAAGTTTCCTAACTGCATAACTTTTCTAATCTTCGACCTTTTATTGATCTGTAAAAGCCAAATTCAAGAAAATTTCAAGATCTATCTAGTGGTATCTTCGGTTTTCCATAATTCGAAAAATTCATTGCAAAAAACCTATCTGTAAAACGTCAAAAAATGGGTTTTTTGCTCTTTTTCGAAGTCGCCTAAAATCTTGTCCATTTAGCTTTTTTGACTCCTGTAAATTGTATCATGTAGAACTTTTTGCGCTCTTGAATTTGAGCAGCTAATCATTGCCGTAGCTTGAAAACTAAGCATTCTACAATCACTTGAAAACCAAGTCACTGGTCAAAACCCCAAAGTTTCCTAACTGCATAACTTTTCGAATCTTTGACCTTTTTTTATGATCTGTAAAAGCCAAAGGCAATAAAATTTCAAGATCTATCTAGTGGTAGTTTCGGTCTTCTATAATTCGAAAAATTCATTGCAAAAAACCTATCTGTAAAAGCTTAAGGCAAGAAAATTTCAAGATCTATCTAGTGGTATCTCCGGTTTTCCATAATTCGAAACATTCATTGCAAAAAACCTATCTGTAAAACGTTTAAAAATGGGTTTTTTGCTCTTTTTCGAAGTCGCCTAAAATCTTGTCCTTTTAACTTCTTTGACTCCTGTAAATTGTATCATGTAGAACTTTTTGCGCTCTTGAATTTTAGCAGCTAATCATTGCCGTAGCTTGAAAACTAAGCATTCTACAATCACTTGAAAACCAAGTCACGTTTCAAAATTCCAAAGTTTCCTAACTGCATAACTTTTCGAATCTTTGACCTTTTTTTGATCTGTAAAAGCCAAAGGCAAGAAAATTTCAAGATCTATCTAGTGGTATCTTCGGTTTTCCATAATTCGAAAAATTCATTGCAAAAAACCTATCTGTAAAACGTCAAAAAATGGGTTTTTTGCTCTTTTTCGAAGTCGCCTAAAATCTTGTTTTTTTTAACTTCTTTGACTCCTGTAAATTGTATCATGTAGAACTTTTTGCGCTCTTGAATTTGAGCAGCTAATCATTGCCGTAGCTTGAAAACTAAGCATTCTACAATCACTTGAAAACCAAGTCACGTTTCAAAATTCCAAAGTTTCCTAACTGCATAACTTTTCGAATCTTTGACCTTTTTTTGATCTGTAAAAGTCAAATTCAAGAAAATCTCGAGATCTTTCTAGTGGTATCTTCGGTTTTCCATAATTCGAAAAATTCATTGCAAAAAACCTATCTGTAAAACGTCAAAAAATGGGTTTTTTGCTCTTTTTCGAAGTCGCCTAAAATCTTGTCCATTTAGCTTTTTTGACTCCTGTAAATTGTATCATGTAGAACTTTTTGCGCTCTTGAATTTGAGCAGCTAATCATTGCCGTAGCTTGAAAACTAAGCATTCTACAATCACTTGAAAACCAAGTCACTGGCCAAAATTCCTAATTTACCTAACTGCATAACTTTTCGAATCTTTGATCTTTTTTTGATCTGTAAAAGCCAAAGGCAAGAAAATTTCAAGATCTATCTAGTGGTATCTTCGGTTTTCCATAATTCTAAAAATTCATTGCAAAAAACCTATCTGTAAAACGTCAAAAAATGGGTTTTTTGCTCTTTTTCGAAGTCGCCTAAAATCTTGTCCTTTTAACTTCTTTGACTCCTGTAAATTGTATCATGTAGAACTTTTTGCGCTCTTGAATTTGAGCAGCTAATCATTGCCGTAGCTTGAAAACTAAGCATTCTACAATCACTTGAAAACCAAGTTACTGGTCAAAACCCCTAAGTTTCCTAACTGCATAACTTTTCGAATCTTTGACCTTTTTTTGATCTGTAAAAGCCAAAGGCAAGAAAATTTCACGATCTATCTAGTGGTATCTTCGGTTTTCCATAATTCGAAAAATTCATTGCAAAAAACCTATCTGTAAAAGCTTAAGGCAAGAAAATTTCAAGATCTATCTAGTGGTATCTTCGGTTTTCCATAATTCGAAAAATTCATTGCAAAAAACCTATCTGTAAAACGTCAAAAAATGGGTTTTTTGCTCTTTTTCGAAGTCGCCTAAAATCTTGTCCTTTTAGCTTTTTTGACTCCTGTAAATTGTATCATGTAGAACTTTTTGCGCTCTTGAATTTGAGCAGCTAATCATTGCCGTAGCTTGAAAACTAAGCATTCTACAATCACTTGAAAACCAAGCTACTGGTCAAAAACCCTAAGTTTCCTAACTGCATAACTTTTCGAATCTTTGATCTTTTTTTGATCTGTAAAAGCCAAAGGCATGAAAATTTCAAGATCTTTCTAGTGGTAATTTCGGTTTTCTATAATTCGAAAAATTCATTGCAAAAAACCTATCTGTAAAAGCTTAAGGCAAGAAAATTTCAAGATCTATCTAGTGGTATCTTCGGTTTTCCATAATTCGAAAAATTTATTGCAAAAAACCTATCTGTAAAACGTCAAAAAATGGGTTTTTTGCTCTTTTTCGAAGTCGCCTAAAATCTTGTCCTTTTAGCTTTTTTGACTCCTGTAAATTGTATCATGTAGAACTTTTTGCGCTCTTGAATTTGAGCAGCTAATCATTGCCGTAGCTTGAAAACTAAGCATTCTACAATCACTTGAAAACCAAGTTACTGGTCAAAACCCCTAAGTTTCCTAACTGCATAACTTTTCGAATCTTTGACCTTTTTTTGATCTGTAAAAGCCAAAGGCAAGAAAATTTCAAGATCTATCTAGTGGTATCTTCGGTTTTCCATAATTCGAAAAATTCATTGCAAAAAACCTATCTGTAAAACGTCAAAAAATGGGTTTTTTGCTCTTTTTCGAAGTCGCCTAAAATCTTGTCCTTTTAATTTCTTTGACTCCTGTAAATTGTATCATGTAGAACTTTTTGCGCTCTTGAATTTGAGCAGCTAATCATTGCCGTAGCTTGAAAACTAAGCATTCTACAATCACTTGAAAACCAAGTTACTGGTCAAAACCCCTAAGTTTCCTAACTGCATAACTTTTCGAATCTTTGACCTTTTTTTGATCTGTAAAAGCCAAAGGCAAGAAAATTTCAAGATCTATCTAGTGGTATCTTCGGTTTTCCATAATTCGAAAAATTCATTGCAAAAAACCTATCTGTAAAACGTCAAAAAATGGGTTTTTTGCTCTTTTTCGAAGTCGCCTAAAATCTTTTCCTTTTAGCTTTTTTGACTCCTGTAAATTGTATCATGTAGAACTTTTTGCGCTCTTGAATTTGAGCAGCTAATCATTGCCGTAGCTTGAAAACTAAGCATTCTACAATCACTTGAAAACCAAGTTACTGGTCAAAACCCCTAAGTTTCCTAACTGCATAACTTTTCGAATCTTTGACCTTTTTTTGATCTGTAAAAGCCAAAGGCAAGAAAATTTCAAGATCTATCTAGTGGTATCTTCGGTTTTCCATAATTCGAAAAATTCATTGCAAAAAACCTATCTGTAAAACGTCAAAAAATGGGTTTTTTGCTCTTTTTCGAAGTCGCCTAAAATCTTGTCCTTTTAGCTTTTTTGACTCCTGTAAATTGTATCATGTAGAACTTTTTGCGCTCTTGAATTTGAGCAGCTAATCATTGCCGTAGCTTGAAAACTAAGCATTCTACAATCACTTGAAAACCAAGTTACTGATCAAAAACCCAAAGTTTCCTAACTGCATAACTTTTCGAATTTTTGACCTTTTTTGATCTGTAAAAGCCAAAGGCAAGAAAATTTCAAGATCTATCTAGTGGTATCTTCGGTTTTCCATAATTCGAAAAATTCATTGCAAAAAACCTATCTGTAAAACGTCAAAAAATGGGTTTTTTGCTCTTTTTCGAAGTCGCCTAAAATCTTGTCCTTTTAGCTTTTTTGACTCCTGTAAATTGTATCATGTAGAACTTTTTGCGCTCTTGAATTTGAGCAGCTAATCATTGCCGTAGCTTGAAAACTAAGCATTCTACAATCACTTGAAAACCAAGTTACTGGTCAAAACCCCTAAGTTTCCTAACTGCATAACTTTTCGAATCTTTGACCTTTTTTTGATCTGTAAAAGCCAAAGGCAAGAAAATTTCAAGATCTATCTAGTGGTATCTTCGGTTTTCCATAATTCGAAAAATTCATTGCAAAAAACCTATCTGTAAAACGTCAAAAAATGGGTTTTTTGCTCTTTTTCGAAGTCGCCTAAAATCTTGTCCTTTTAGCTTTTTTGACTCCTGTAAATTGTATCATGTAGAACTTTTTGCGCTCTTGAATTTGAGCAGCTAATCATTGCCGTAGCTTGAAAACTAAGCATTCTACAATCACTTGAAAACCAAGCTACTGGTCAAAAACCCTAAGTTTCCTAACTGCATAACTTTTCGAATCTTTGACCTTTTTTTGATCTGTAAAAGCCAAAGGCAAGAAAATTTCAAGATCTATCTAGTGGTATCTTCGGTTTTCCATAATTCGAAAAATTCATTGCAAAAAACCTATCTGTAAAACGTCAAAAAATGGGTTTTTTGCTCTTTTTCGAAGTCGCCTAAAATCTTGTCCTTTTAGCTTTTTTGACTCCTGTAAATTGTATCATGTAGAACTTTTTGCGCTCTTGAATTTGAGCAGCTAATCATTGCCGTAGCTTGAAAACTAAGCATTCTACAATCACTTGAAAACCAAGTTACTGGTCAAAACCCCTAAGTTTCCTAACTGCATAACTTTTCGAATCTTTGACCTTTTTTTGATCTGTAAAAGCCAAAGGCAAGAAAATTTCAAGATCTATCTAGTGGTATCTTCGGTTTTCCATAATTCGAAAAATTCATTGCAAAAAACCTATCTGTAAAACGTCAAAAAATGGGTTTTTTGCTCTTTTTCGAAGTCGCCTAAAATCTTGTCCTTTTAGCTTTTTTGACTCCTGTAAATTGTATCATGTAGAACTTTTTGCGCTCTTGAATTTGAGCAGCTAATCATTGCCGTAGCTTGAAAACTAAGCATTCTACAATCACTTGAAAACCAAGCTACTGGTCAAAACCCCTAAGTTTCCTAACTGCATAACTTTTCGAATCTTTGACCTTTTTTTGATCTGTAAAAGCCAAAGGCAAGAAAATTTCAAGATCTATCTAGTGGTATCTTCGGTTTTCCATAATTCGAAAAATTCATTGCAAAAAACCTATCTGTAAAACGTCAAAAAATGGGTTTTTTGCTCTTTTTCGAAGTCGCCTAAAATCTTGTCCTTTTAGCTTTTTTGACTCCTGTAAATTGTATCATGTAGAACTTTTTGCGCTCTTGAATTTGAGCAGCTAATCATTGCCGTAGCTTGAAAACTAAGCATTCTACAATCACTTGAAAACCAAGCTACTGGTCAAAACCCCTAAGTTTCCTAACTGCATAACTTTTCGAATCTTTGACCTTTTTTTGATCTGTAAAAGCCAAAGGCAAGAAAATTTCAAGATCTATCTAGTGGTATCTTCGGTTTTCCATAATTCGAAAAATTCATTGCAAAAAACCTATCTGTAAAACGTCAAAAAATGGGTTTTTTGCTCTTTTTCGAAGTCGCCTAAAATCTTGTCCTTTTAGCTTTTTTGACTCCTGTAAATTGTATCATGTAGAACTTTTTGCGCTCTTGAATTTGAGCAGCTAATCATTGCCGTAGCTTGAAAACTAAGCATTCTACAATCACTTGAAAACCAAGTTACTGGTCAAAACCCCTAAGTTTCCTAACTGCATAACTTTTCGAATCTTTGACCTTTTTTTGATCTGTAAAAGCCAAAGGCAAGAAAATTTCAAGATCTATCTAGTGGTATCTTCGGTTTTCCATAATTCGAAAAATTCATTGCAAAAAACCTATCTGTAAAACGTCAAAAAATGGGTTTTTTGCTCTTTTTCGAAGTCGCCTAAAATCTTGTCCTTTTAGCTTTTTTGACTCCTGTAAATTGTATCATGTAGAACTTTTTGCGCTCTTGAATTTGAGCAGCTAATCATTGCCGTAGCTTGAAAACTAAGCATTCTACAATCACTTGAAAACCAAGCTACTGGTCAAAACCCCTAAGTTTCCTAACTGCATAACTTTTCGAATCTTTGACCTTTTTTTGATCTGTAAAAGCCAAAGGCAAGAAAATTTCAAGATCTATCTAGTGGTATCTTCGGTTTTCCATAATTCGAAAAATTCATTGCAAAAAACCTATCTGTAAAACGTCAAAAAATGGGTTTTTTGCTCTTTTTCGAAGTCGCCTAAAATCTTGTCCTTTTAGCTTTTTTGACTCCTGTAAATTGTATCATGTAGAACTTTTTGCGCTCTTGAATTTGAGCAGCTAATCATTGCCGTAGCTTGAAAACTAAGCATTCTACAATCACTTGAAAACCAAGCTACTGGTCAAAACCCCTAAGTTTCCTAACTGCATAACTTTTCGAATCTTTGACCTTTTTTTGATCTGTAAAAGCCAAAGGCAAGAAAATTTCAAGATCTATCTAGTGGTATCTTCGGTTTTCCATAATTCGAAAAATTCATTGCAAAAAACCTATCTGTAAAACGTCAAAAAATGGGTTTTTTGCTCTTTTTCGAAGTCGCCTAAAATCTTGTCCTTTTAGCTTTTTTGACTCCTGTAAATTGTATCATGTAGAACTTTTTGCGCTCTTGAATTTGAGCAGCTAATCATTGCCGTAGCTTGAAAACTAAGCATTCTACAATCACTTGAAAACCAAGTTACTGGTCAAAACCCCTAAGTTTCCTAACTGCATAACTTTTCGAATCTTTGACCTTTTTTTGATCTGTAAAAGCCAAAGGCAAGAAAATTTCAAGATCTATCTAGTGGTATCTTCGGTTTTCCATAATTCGAAAAATTCATTGCAAAAAACCTATCTGTAAAACGTCAAAAAATGGGTTTTTTGCTCTTTTTCGAAGTCGCCTAAAATCTTGTCCTTTTAGCTTTTTTGACTCCTGTAAATTGTATCATGTAGAACTTTTTGCGCTCTTGAATTTGAGCAGCTAATCATTGCCGTAGCTTGAAAACTAAGCATTCTACAATCACTTGAAAACCAAGTTACTGGTCAAAACCCCTAAGTTTCCTAACTGCATAACTTTTCGAATCTTTGACCTTTTTTTGATCTGTAAAAGCCAAAGGCAAGAAAATTTCAAGATCTATCTAGTGGTATCTTCGGTTTTCCATAATTCGAAAAATTCATTGCAAAAAACCTATCTGTAAAACGTCAAAAAATGGGTTTTTTGCTCTTTTTCGAAGTCGCCTAAAATCTTGTCCTTTTAGCTTTTTTGACTCCTGTAAATTGTATCATGTAGAACTTTTTGCGCTCTTGAATTTGAGCAGCTAATCATTGCCGTAGCTTGAAAACTAAGCATTCTACAATCACTTGAAAACCAAGTTACTGGTCAAAACCCCTAAGTTTCCTAACTGCATAACTTTTCGAATCTTTGACCTTTTTTGATCTGTAAAAGCCAAAGGCAAGAAAATTTCAAGATCTATCTAGTGGTATCTTCGGTTTTCCATAATTCGAAAAATTCATTGCAAAAAACCTATCTGTAAAACGTCAAAAAATGGGTTTTTTGCTCTTTTTCGAAGTCGCCTAAAATCTTGTCCTTTTAGCTTTTTTGACTCCTGTAAATTGTATCATGTAGAACTTTTTGCGCTCTTGAATTTGAGCAGCTAATCATTGCCGTAGCTTGAAAACTAAGCATTCTACAATCACTTGAAAACCAAGCTACTGGTCAAAAACCCTAAGTTTCCTAACTGCATAACTTTTCGAATCTTTGACCTTTTTTTGATCTGTAAAAGCCAAAGGCAAGAAAATTTCAAGATCTATCTAGTGGTATCTTCGGTTTTCCATAATTCGAAAAATTCATTGCAAAAAACCTATCTGTAAAACGTCAAAAAATGGGTTTTTTGCTCTTTTTCGAAGTCGCCTAAAATCTTGTCCTTTTAGCTTTTTTGACTCCTGTAAATTGTATCATGTAGAACTTTTTGCGCTCTTGAATTTGAGCAGCTAATCATTGCCGTAGCTTGAAAACTAAGCATTCTACAATCACTTGAAAACCAAGCTACTGGTCAAAAACCCTAAGTTTCCTAACTGCATAACTTTTCGAATCTTTGACCTTTTTTTGATCTGTAAAAGCCAAAGGCAAGAAAATTTCAAGATCTATCTAGTGGTATCTTCGGTTTTCCATAATTCGAAAAATTCATTGCAAAAAACCTATCTGTAAAACGTCAAAAAATGGGTTTTTTGCTCTTTTTCGAAGTCGCCTAAAATCTTGTCCTTTTAGCTTTTTTGACTCCTGTAAATTGTATCATGTAGAACTTTTTGCGCTCTTGAATTTGAGCAGCTAATCATTGCCGTAGCTTGAAAACTAAGCATTCTACAATCACTTGAAAACCAAGTTACTGGTCAAAACCCCTAAGTTTCCTAACTGCATAACTTTTCGAATCTTTGACCTTTTTTTGATCTGTAAAAGCCAAAGGCAAGAAAATTTCAAGATCTATCTAGTGGTATCTTCGGTTTTCCATAATTCGAAAAATTCATTGCAAAAAACCTATCTGTAAAACGTCAAAAAATGGGTTTTTTGCTCTTTTTCGAAGTCGCCTAAAATCTTGTCCTTTTAGCTTTTTTGACTCCTGTAAATTGTATCATGTAGAACTTTTTGCGCTCTTGAATTTGAGCAGCTAATCATTGCCGTAGCTTGAAAACTAAGCATTCTACAATCACTTGAAAACCAAGTTACTGATCAAAAACCCAAAGTTTCCTAACTGCATAACTTTTCGAATTTTTGACCTTTTTTTGATCTGTAAAAGCCAAAGGCAAGAAAATTTCAAGATCTATCTAGTGGTATCTTCGGTTTTCCATAATTCGAAAAATTCATTGCAAAAAACCTATCTGTAAAACGTCAAAAAATGGGTTTTTTGCTCTTTTTCGAAGTCGCCTAAAATCTTGTCCTTTTAGCTTTTTTGACTCCTGTAAATTGTATCATGTAGAACTTTTTGCGCTCTTGAATTTGAGCAGCTAATCATTGCCGTAGCTTGAAAACTAAGCATTCTACAATCACTTGAAAACCAAGCTACTGGTCAAAACCCCTAAGTTTCCTAACTGCATAACTTTTCGAATCTTTGATCTTTTTTGATCTGTAAAAGCCAAAGGCAAGAAAATTTCAAGATCTATCTAGTGGTATCTTCGGTTTTCCATAATTCGAAAAATTCATTGCAAAAAACCTATCTGTAAAACGTCAAAAAATGGGTTTTTTGCTCTTTTTCGAAGTCGCCTAAAATCTTGTCCTTTTAGCTTTTTTGACTCCTGTAAATTGTATCATGTAGAACTTTTTGCGCTCTTGAATTTGAGCAGCTAATCATTGCCGTAGCTTGAAAACTAAGCATTCTACAATCACTTGAAAACCAAGCTACTGGTCAAAACCCCTAAGTTTCCTAACTGCATAACTTTTCGAATCTTTGACCTTTTTTTGATCTGTAAAAGCCAAAGGCAAGAAAATTTCAAGATCTATCTAGTGGTATCTTCGGTTTTCCATAATTCGAAAAATTCATTGCAAAAAACCTATCTGTAAAACGTCAAAAAATGGGTTTTTTGCTCTTTTTCGAAGTCGCCTAAAATCTTGTCCTTTTAGCTTTTTTGACTCCTGTAAATTGTATCATGTAGAACTTTTTGCGCTCTTGAATTTGAGCAGCTAATCATTGCCGTAGCTTGAAAACTAAGCATTCTACAATCACTTGAAAACCAAGCTACTGGTCAAAACCCCTAAGTTTCCTAACTGCATAACTTTTCGAATCTTTGACCTTTTTTTGATCTGTAAAAGCCAAAGGCAAGAAAATTTCAAGATCTATCTAGTGGTATCTTCGGTTTTCCATAATTCGAAAAATTCATTGCAAAAAACCTATCTGTAAAACGTCAAAAAATGGGTTTTTTGCTCTTTTTCGAAGTCGCCTAAAATCTTGTCCTTTTAGCTTTTTTGACTCCTGTAAATTGTATCATGTAGAACTTTTTGCGCTCTTGAATTTGAGCAGCTAATCATTGCCGTAGCTTGAAAACTAAGCATTCTACAATCACTTGAAAACCAAGTTACTGGTCAAAACCCCTAAGTTTCCTAACTGCATAACTTTTCGAATCTTTGACCTTTTTTTGATCTGTAAAAGCCAAAGGCAAGAAAATTTCAAGATCTATCTAGTGGTATCTTCGGTTTTCCATAATTCGAAAAATTCATTGCAAAAAACCTATCTGTAAAACGTCAAAAAATGGGTTTTTTGCTCTTTTTCGAAGTCGCCTAAAATCTTGTCCTTTTAGCTTTTTTGACTCCTGTAAATTGTATCATGTAGAACTTTTTGCGCTCTTGAATTTGAGCAGCTAATCATTGCCGTAGCTTGAAAACTAAGCATTCTACAATCACTTGAAAACCAAGCTACTGGTCAAAACCCCTAAGTTTCCTAACTGCATAACTTTTCGAATCTTTGATCTTTTTTGATCTGTAAAAGCCAAAGGCAAGAAAATTTCAAGATCTATCTAGTGGTATCTTCGGTTTTCCATAATTCGAAAAATTCATTGCAAAAAACCTATCTGTAAAACGTCAAAAAATGGGTTTTTTGCTCTTTTTCGAAGTCGCCTAAAATCTTGTCCTTTTAGCTTTTTTGACTCCTGTAAATTGTATCATGTAGAACTTTTTGCGCTCTTGAATTTGAGCAGCTAATCATTGCCGTAGCTTGAAAACTAAGCATTCTACAATCACTTGAAAACCAAGCTACTGGTCAAAAACCCTAATTTTCCTAACTGCATAACTTTTCGAATCTTTGATCTTTTTTGATCTGTAAAAGCCAAAGGCAAGAAAATTTCAAGATCTATCTAGTGGTATCTTCGGTTTTCCATAATTCGAAAAATTCATTGCAAAAAACCTATCTGTAAAACGTCAAAAAATGGGTTTTTTGCTCTTTTTCGAAGTCGCCTAAAATCTTGTCCTTTTAGCTTTTTTGACTCCTGTAAATTGTATCATGTAGAACTTTTTGCGCTCTTGAATTTGAGCAGCTAATCATTGCCGTAGCTTGAAAACTAAGCATTCTACAATCACTTGAAAACCAAGCTACTGGTCAAAACCCCTAAGTTTCCTAACTGCATAACTTTTCGAATCTTTGACCTTTTTTTGATCTGTAAAAGCCAAAGGCAAGAAAATTTCAAGATCTATCTAGTGGTATCTTCGGTTTTCCATAATTCGAAAAATTCATTGCAAAAAACCTATCTGTAAAACGTCAAAAAATGGGTTTTTTGCTCTTTTTCGAAGTCGCCTAAAATCTTGTCCTTTTAGCTTTTTTGACTCCTGTAAATTGTATCATGTAGAACTTTTTGCGCTCTTGAATTTGAGCAGCTAATCATTGCCGTAGCTTGAAAACTAAGCATTCTACAATCACTTGAAAACCAAGCTACTGGTCAAAACCCCTAAGTTTCCTAACTGCATAACTTTTCGAATTTTTGACCTTTTTTAGATCTGTAAATGCCAAAGGCAAGAAAATTTCAAAATCTATCTAGTGGTAATTTCGGTTTTCTATAATTCGAAAAATTCATTGCAAAAAACCTATCTGTAAAAGCTTAAGGCAAGAAAATTTCAAAATCTATCTAGTGGTATCTTCGGTTTTCCATAATTCGAAAAATTTATTGCAAAAAACCTTTCTGTAAAACGTCAAAAAATGGGTTTTTTGCTCTTTTTCGAAGTCGCCTAAAATCTTGTCCTTTTAGCTTTTTTGACTCCTGTAAATTGTATCATGTAGAACTTTTTGCGCTCTTGAATTTGAGCAGCTAATCATTGCCGTAGCTTGAAAACTAAGCATTCTACAATCACTTGAAAACCAAGCTACTGGTCAAAACCCCTAAGTTTCCTAACTGCATAACTTTTCGAATCTTTGACCTTTTTTTGATCTGTAAAAGCCAAAGGCAAGAAAATTTCAAGATCTATCTAGTGGTATCTTCGGTTTTCCATAATTCGAAAAATTCATTGCAAAAAACCTATCTGTAAAACGTCAAAAAATGGGTTTTTTGCTCTTTTTCGAAGTCGCCTAAAATCTTGTCCTTTTAGCTTTTTTGACTCCTGTAAATTGTATCATGTAGAACTTTTTGCGCTCTTGAATTTGAGCAGCTAATCATTGCCGTAGCTTGAAAACTAAGCATTCTACAATCACTTGAAAACCAAGCTACTGGTCAAAACCCCTAAGTTTCCTAACTGCATAACTTTTCGAATCTTTGACCCTTTTTTGATCTGTAAAAGCCAAAGGCAAGAAAATTTCAAGATCTATCTAGTGGTATCTTCGGTTTTCCATAATTCGAAAAATTCATTGCAAAAAACCTATCTGTAAAACGTCAAAAAATGGGTTTTTTGCTCTTTTTCGAAGTCGCCTAAAATCTTGTCCTTTTAGCTTTTTTGACTCCTGTAAATTGTATCATGTAGAACTTTTTGCGCTCTTGAATTTGAGCAGCTAATCATTGCCGTAGCTTGAAAACTAAGCATTCTACAATCACTTGAAAACCAAGCTACTGGTCAAAACCCCTAAGTTTCCTAACTGCATAACTTTTCGAATCTTTGATCTTTTTTGATCTGTAAAAGCCAAAGGCAAGAAAATTTCAAGATCTATCTAGTGGTATCTTCGGTTTTCCATAATTCGAAAAATTCATTGCAAAAAACCTATCTGTAAAACGTCAAAAAATGGGTTTTTTGCTCTTTTTCGAAGTCGCCTAAAATCTTGTCCTTTTAGCTTTTTTGACTCCTGTAAATTGTATCATGTAGAACTTTTTGCGCTCTTGAATTTGAGCAGCTAATCATTGCCGTAGCTTGAAAACTAAGCATTCTACAATCACTTGAAAACCAAGCTACTGGTCAAAACCCCTAAGTTTCCTAACTGCATAACTTTTCGAATCTTTGACCTTTTTTTGATCTGTAAATGCCAAAGGCAAGAAAATTTCAAAATCTATCTAGTGGTAATTTCGGTTTTCTATAATTCGAAAAATTCATTGCAAAAAACCTATCTGTAAAAGCTTAAGGCAAGAAAATTTCAAGATCTATCTAGTGGTATCTTCGGTTTTCCATAATTCGAAAAATTCATTGCAAAAAACCTATCTGTAAAACGTCAAAAAATGGGTTTTTTGCTCTTTTTCGAAGTCGCCTAAAATCTTGTCCTTTTAGCTTTTTTGACTCCTGTAAATTGTATCATGTAGAACTTTTTGCGCTCTTGAATTTGAGCAGCTAATCATTGCCGTAGCTTGAAAACTAAGCATTCTACAATCACTTGAAAACCAAGCTACTGGTCAAAACCCCTAAGTTTCCTAACTGCATAACTTTTCGAATCTTTGACCTTTTTTTGATCTGTAAAAGCCAAAGGCAAGAAAATTTCAAGATCTATCTAGTGGTATCTTCGGTTTTCCATAATTCGAAAAATTCATTGCAAAAAACCTATCTGTAAAACGTCAAAAAATGGGTTTTTTGCTCTTTTTCGAAGTCGCCTAAAATCTTGTCCTTTTAGCTTTTTTGACTCCTGTAAATTGTATCATGTAGAACTTTTTGCGCTCTTGAATTTGAGCAGCTAATCATTGCCGTAGCTTGAAAACTAAGCATTCTACAATCACTTGAAAACCAAGCTACTGGTCAAAAACCCTAAGTTTCCTAACTGCATAACTTTTCGAATCTTTGACCTTTTTTTGATCTGTAAAAGCCAAAGGCAAGAAAATTTCAAGATCTATCTAGTGGTATCTTCGGTTTTCCATAATTCGAAAAATTCATTGCAAAAAACCTATCTGTAAAACGTCAAAAAATGGGTTTTTTGCTCTTTTTCGAAGTCGCCTAAAATCTTGTCCTTTTAGCTTTTTTGACTCCTGTAAATTGTATCATGTAGAACTTTTTGCGCTCTTGAATTTGAGCAGCTAATCATTGCCGTAGCTTGAAAACTAAGCATTCTACAATCACTTGAAAACCAAGCTACTGGTCAAAACCCCTAAGTTTCCTAACTGCATAACTTTTCGAATCTTTGACCTTTTTTTGATCTGTAAAAGCCAAAGGCAAGAAAATTTCAAGATCTATCTAGTGGTATCTTCGGTTTTCCATAATTCGAAAAATTCATTGCAAAAAACCTATCTGTAAAACGTCAAAAAATGGGTTTTTTGCTCTTTTTCGAAGTCGCCTAAAATCTTGTCCTTTTAGCTTTTTTGACTCCTGTAAATTGTATCATGTAGAACTTTTTGCGCTCTTGAATTTGAGCAGCTAATCATTGCCGTAGCTTGAAAACTAAGCATTCTACAATCACTTGAAAACCAAGCTACTGGTCAAAACCCCTAAGTTTCCTAACTGCATAACTTTTCGAATTTTTGACCTTTTTTTGATCTGTAAAAGCTTAAGGCAAGAATATTTCAAGATCTATCTAGTGGTAATTTCGGTTTTCTATAATTCGAAAAATTCATTGCAAAAAACCTATCTGTAAAAGCTTAAGGCAAGAAAATTTCAAGATCTATCTAGTGGTATCTTCGGTTTTCCATAATTCGAAAAATTCATTGCAAAAAACCTATCTGTAAAACGTCAAAAAATGGGTTTTTTGCTCTTTTTCGAAGTCGCCTAAAATCTTGTCCTTTTAGCTTTTTTGACTCCTGTAAATTGTATCATGTAGAACTTTTTGCGCTCTTGAATTTGAGCAGCTAATCATTGCCGTAGCTTGAAAACTAAGCATTCTACAATCACTTGAAAACCAAGCTACTGGTCAAAACCCCTAAGTTTCCTAACTGCATAACTTTTCGAATCTTTGACCCTTTTTTGATCTGTAAAAGCCAAAGGCAAGAAAATTTCAAGATCTATCTAGTGGTATCTTCGGTTTTCCATAATTCGAAAAATTCATTGCAAAAAACCTATCTGTAAAACGTCAAAAAATGGGTTTTTTGCTCTTTTTCGAAGTCGCCTAAAATCTTGTCCTTTTAGCTTTTTTGACTCCTGTAAATTGTATCATGTAGAACTTTTTGCGCTCTTGAATTTGAGCAGCTAATCATTGCCGTAGCTTGAAAACTAAGCATTCTACAATCACTTGAAAACCAAGCTACTGGTCAAAACCCCTAAGTTTCCTAACTGCATAACTTTTCGAATCTTTGACCTTTTTTTGATCTGTAAAAGCCAAAGGCAAGAAAATTTCAAGATCTATCTAGTGGTATCTTCGGTTTTCCATAATTCGAAAAATTCATTGCAAAAAACCTATCTGTAAAACGTCAAAAAATGGGTTTTTTGCTCTTTTTCGAAGTCGCCTAAAATCTTGTCCTTTTAGCTTTTTTGACTCCTGTAAATTGTATCATGTAGAACTTTTTGCGCTCTTGAATTTGAGCAGCTAATCATTGCCGTAGCTTGAAAACTAAGCATTCTACAATCACTTGAAAACCAAGTTACTGATCAAAAACCCAAAGTTTCCTAACTGCATAACTTTTCGAATTTTTGACCTTTTTTTGATCTGTAAATGCCAAAGGCAAGAAAATTTCAAGATCTATCTAGTGGTAATTTCGGTTTTCTATAATTCGAAAAATTCATTGCAAAAAACCTATCTGTAAAAGCTTAAGGCAAGAAAATTTCAAGATCTATCTAGTGGTATCTTCGGTTTTCCATAATTCGAAAAATTCATTGCAAAAAACCTATCTGTAAAACGTCAAAAAATGGGTTTTTTGCTCTTTTTCGAAGTCGCCTAAAATCTTGTCCTTTTAGCTTTTTTGACTCCTGTAAATTGTATCATGTAGAACTTTTTGCGCTCTTGAATTTGAGCAGCTAATCATTGCCGTAGCTTGAAAACTAAGCATTCTACAATCACTTGAAAACCAAGCTACTGGTCAAAACCCCTAAGTTTCCTAACTGCATAACTTTTCGAATCTTTGACCTTTTTTTGATCTGTAAAAGCCAAAGGCATGAAAATTTCAAGATCTATCTAGTGGTAATTTCGGTTTTCTATAATTCGAAAAATTCATTGCAAAAAACCTATCTGTTAAAAGCTTAAGGTAAGAAAATTTCAAGATCTATCTAGTGGTATCTTCGGTTTTCCATAATTCGAAAAATTCATTGCAAAAAACCTATCTGTAAAACGTCAAAAAATGGGTTTTTTGCTCTTTTTCGAAGTCGCCTAAAATCTTGTCCTTTTAGCTTTTTTGACTCCTGTAAATTGTATCATGTAGAACTTTTTGCGCTCTTGAATTTGAGCAGCTAATCATTGCCGTAGCTTGAAAACTAAGCATTCTACAATCACTTGAAAACCAAGCTACTGGTCAAAACCCCTAAGTTTCCTAACTGCATAACTTTTCGAATCTTTGACCCTTTTTTGATCTGTAAAAGCCAAAGGCAAGAAAATTTCAAGATCTATCTAGTGGTATCTTCGGTTTTCCATAATTCGAAAAATTCATTGCAAAAAACCTATCTGTAAAACGTCAAAAAATGGGTTTTTTGCTCTTTTTCGAAGTCGCCTAAAATCTTGTCCTTTTAGCTTTTTTGACTCCTGTAAATTGTATCATGTAGAACTTTTTGCGCTCTTGAATTTGAGCAGCTAATCATTGCCGTAGCTTGAAAACTAAGCATTCTACAATCACTTGAAAACCAAGCTACTGGTCAAAAACCCTAAGTTTCCTAACTGCATAACTTTTCGAATCTTTGACCTTTTTTTGATCTGTAAAAGCCAAAGGCAAGAAAATTTCAAGATCTATCTAGTGGTATCTTCGGTTTTCCATAATTCGAAAAATTCATTGCAAAAAACCTATCTGTAAAACGTCAAAAAATGGGTTTTTTGCTCTTTTTCGAAGTCGCCTAAAATCTTGTCCTTTTAGCTTTTTTGACTCCTGTAAATTGTATCATGTAGAACTTTTTGCGCTCTTGAATTTGAGCAGCTAATCATTGCCGTAGCTTGAAAACTAAGCATTCTACAATCACTTGAAAACCAAGCTACTGGTCAAAAACCCTAAGTTTCCTAACTGCATAACTTTTCGAATCTTTGACCTTTTTTTGATCTGTAAAAGCCAAAGGCAAGAAAATTTCAAGATCTATCTAGTGGTATCTTCGGTTTTCCATAATTCGAAAAATTCATTGCAAAAAACCTATCTGTAAAACGTCAAAAAATGGGTTTTTTGCTCTTTTTCGAAGTCGCCTAAAATCTTGTCCTTTTAGCTTTTTTGACTCCTGTAAATTGTATCATGTAGAACTTTTTGCGCTCTTGAATTTGAGCAGCTAATCATTGCCGTAGCTTGAAAACTAAGCATTCTACAATCACTTGAAAACCAAGCTACTGGTCAAAACCCCTAAGTTTCCTAACTGCATAACTTTTCGAATTTTTGACCTTTTTTTGATCGGTAAATGCCAAAGGCAAGAATATTTCAAGATCTATCTAGTTGTAATTTCGGTATTCTATAATTCGAAAAATTCATTGCAAAAAACCTATCTGTAAAAGCTTAAGGCAAGAAAATTTCAAGATCTATCTAGTGGTATCTTCGGTTTTCCATAATTCGAAAAATTCATTGCAAAAAACCTATCTGTAAAACGTCAAAAAATGGGTTTTTTGCTCTTTTTCGAAGTCGCCTAAAATCTTGTCCTTTTAGCTTTTTTGACTCCTGTAAATTGTATCATGTAGAACTTTTTGCGCTCTTGAATTTGAGCAGCTAATCATTGCCGTAGCTTGAAAACTAAGCATTCTACAATCACTTGAAAACCAAGCTACTGGTCAAAACCCCTAAGTTTCCTAACTGCATAACTTTTCGAATTTTTGACTTTTTGATCGGTAAATGCCAAAGGCAAGAAAATTTCAAAATCTATCTAGTGGTATCTTCGGTTTTCCATAATTCGAAAAATTTATTGCAAAAAACCTTTCTGTACTGCATAAGTTTCCTAACTGCATAACTTTTCGAATTTTTGACCTTTTTTTGATCTGTAAAAGCCAAAGGCAAGAAAATTTCAAGATCTATCTAGTGGTATCTTCGGTTTTCCATAATTCGAAAAATTCATTGCAAAAAACCTATCTGTAAAACGTCAAAAAATGGGTTTTTTGCTCTTTTTCGAAGTCGCCTAAAATCTTGTCCTTTTAGCTTTTTTGACTCCTGTAAATTGTATCATGTAGAACTTTTTGCGCTCTTGAATTTGAGCAGCTAATCATTGCCGTAGCTTGAAAACTAAGCATTCTACAATCACTTGAAAACCAAGCTACTGGTCAAAACCCCTAAGTTTCCTAACTGCATAACTTTTCGAATCTTTGACCTTTTTTTGATCTGTAAAAGCCAAAGGCAAGAAAATTTCAAGATCTATCTAGTGGTATCTTCGGTTTTCCATAATTCGAAAAATTCATTGCAAAAAACCTATCTGTAAAACGTCAAAAAATGGGTTTTTTGCTCTTTTTCGAAGTCGCCTAAAATCTTGTCCTTTTAGCTTTTTTGACTCCTGTAAATTGTATCATGTAGAACTTTTTGCGCTCTTGAATTTGAGCAGCTAATCATTGCCGTAGCTTGAAAACTAAGCATTCTACAATCACTTGAAAACCAAGCTACTGGTCAAAACCCCTAAGTTTCCTAACTGCATAACTTTTCGAATTTTTGACCTTTTTTTGATCGGTAAATGCCAAAGGCAAGAAAATTTCAAAATCTATCTAGTGGTATCTTCGGTTTTCCATAATTCGAAAAATTTATTGCAAAAAACCTTTCTGTACTGCATAAGTTTCCTAACTGCATTACTTTTCGAATTTTTGACCTTTTTTTGATCTGTAAATGCCAAAGGCAAGAAAATTTCAAGATCTATCTAGTGGTATCTTCGGTTTTCCATAATTCGAAAAATTCATTGCAAAAAACCTATCTGTAAAACGTCAAAAAATGGGTTTTTTGCTCTTTTTCGAAGTCGCCTAAAATCTTGTCCTTTTAGCTTTTTTGACTCCTGTAAATTGTATCATGTAGAACTTTTTGCGCTCTTGAATTTGAGCAGCTAATCATTGCCGTAGCTTGAAAACTAAGCATTCTACAATCACTTGAAAACCAAGCTACTGGTCAAAACCCCTAAGTTTCCTAACTGCATAACTTTTCGAATCTTTGACCTTTTTTTGATCTGTAAAAGCCAAAGGCAAGAAAATTTCAAGATCTATCTAGTGGTATCTTCGGTTTTCCATAATTCGAAAAATTCATTGCAAAAAACCTATCTGTAAAACGTCAAAAAATGGGTTTTTTGCTCTTTTTCGAAGTCGCCTAAAATCTTGTCCTTTTAGCTTTTTTGACTCCTGTAAATTGTATCATGTAGAACTTTTTGCGCTCTTGAATTTGAGCAGCTAATCATTGCCGTAGCTTGAAAACTAAGCATTCTACAATCACTTGAAAACCAAGCTACTGGTCAAAACCCCTAAGTTTCCTAACTGCATAACTTTTCGAATCTTTGACCTTTTTTTGATCTGTAAAAGCCAAAGGCAAGAAAATTTCAAGATCTATCTAGTGGTATCTTCGGTTTTCCATAATTCGAAAAATTCATTGCAAAAAACCTATCTGTAAAACGTCAAAAAATGGGTTTTTTGCTCTTTTTCGAAGTCGCCTAAAATCTTGTCCTTTTAGCTTTTTTGACTCCTGTAAATTGTATCATGTAGAACTTTTTGCGCTCTTGAATTTGAGCAGCTAATCATTGCCGTAGCTTGAAAACTAAGCATTCTACAATCACTTGAAAACCAAGTTACTGGTCAAAACCCCTAAGTTTCCTAACTGCATAACTTTTCGAATCTTTGACCTTTTTTTGATCTGTAAAAGCCAAAGGCAAGAAAATTTCAAGATCTATCTAGTGGTATCTTCGGTTTTCCATAATTCGAAAAATTCATTGCAAAAAACCTATCTGTAAAACGTCAAAAAATGGGTTTTTTGCTCTTTTTCGAAGTCGCCTAAAATCTTGTCCTTTTAGCTTTTTTGACTCCTGTAAATTGTATCATGTAGAACTTTTTGCGCTCTTGAATTTGAGCAGCTAATCATTGCCGTAGCTTGAAAACTAAGCATTCTACAATCACTTGAAAACCAAGCTACTGGTCAAAACCCCTAAGTTTCCTAACTGCATAACTTTTCGAATCTTTGACCTTTTTTTGATCTGTAAAAGCCAAAGGCAAGAAAATTTCAAGATCTATCTAGTGGTATCTTCGGTTTTCCATAATTCGAAAAATTCATTGCAAAAAACCTATCTGTAAAACGTCAAAAAATGGGTTTTTTGCTCTTTTTCGAAGTCGCCTAAAATCTTGTCCTTTTAGCTTTTTTGACTCCTGTAAATTGTATCATGTAGAACTTTTTGCGCTCTTGAATTTGAGCAGCTAATCATTGCCGTAGCTTGAAAACTAAGCATTCTACAATCACTTGAAAACCAAGCTACTGGTCAAAACCCCTAAGTTTCCTAACTGCATAACTTTTCGAATCTTTGACCTTTTTTTGATCTGTAAAAGCCAAAGGCAAGAAAATTTCAAGATCTATCTAGTGGTATCTTCGGTTTTCCATAATTCGAAAAATTCATTGCAAAAAACCTATCTGTAAAACGTCAAAAAATGGGTTTTTTGCTCTTTTTCGAAGTCGCCTAAAATCTTGTCCTTTTAGCTTTTTTGACTCCTGTAAATTGTATCATGTAGAACTTTTTGCGCTCTTGAATTTGAGCAGCTAATCATTGCCGTAGCTTGAAAACTAAGCATTCTACAATCACTTGAAAACCAAGTTACTGGTCAAAACCCCTAAGTTTCCTAACTGCATAACTTTTCGAATTTTTGACCTTTTTTTGATCGGTAAATGCCAAAGGCAAGAAAATTTCAAAATCTATCTAGTGGTATCTTCGGTTTTCCATAATTCGAAAAATTTATTGCAAAAAACCTATCTGTACTGCATAAGTTTCCTAACTGCATAACTTTTCGAATTTTTGACCTTTTTTTATCTGTAAAAGCCAAAGGCAAGAAAATTTCAAGATCTATCTAGTGGTATCTTCGGTTTTCCATAATTCGAAAAATTCATTGCAAAAAACCTATCTGTAAAACGTCAAAAAATGGGTTTTTTGCTCTTTTTCGAAGTCGCCTAAAATCTTGTCCTTTTAGCTTTTTTGACTCCTGTAAATTGTATCATGTAGAACTTTTTGCGCTCTTGAATTTGAGCAGCTAATCATTGCCGTAGCTTGAAAACTAAGCATTCTACAATCACTTGAAAACCAAGCTACTGGTCAAAACCCCTAAGTTTCCTAACTGCATAACTTTTCGAATCTTTGACCCTTTTTTGATCTGTAAAAGCCAAAGGCAAGAAAATTTCAAGATCTATCTAGTGGTATCTTCGGTTTTCCATAATTCGAAAAATTCATTGCAAAAAACCTATCTGTAAAACGTCAAAAAATGGGTTTTTTGCTCTTTTTCGAAGTCGCCTAAAATCTTGTCCTTTTAGCTTTTTTGACTCCTGTAAATTGTATCATGTAGAACTTTTTGCGCTCTTGAATTTGAGCAGCTAATCATTGCCGTAGCTTGAAAACTAAGCATTCTACAATCACTTGAAAACCAAGCTACTGGTCAAAACCCCTAAGTTTCCTAACTGCATAACTTTTCGAATCTTTGACCTTTTTTTGATCTGTAAAAGCCAAAGGCAAGAAAATTTCAAGATCTATCTAGTGGTATCTTCGGTTTTCCATAATTCGAAAAATTCATTGCAAAAAACCTATCTGTAAAACGTCAAAAAATGGGTTTTTTGCTCTTTTTCGAAGTCGCCTAAAATCTTGTCCTTTTAGCTTTTTTGACTCCTGTAAATTGTATCATGTAGAACTTTTTGCGCTCTTGAATTTGAGCAGCTAATCATTGCCGTAGCTTGAAAACTAAGCATTCTACAATCACTTGAAAACCAAGCTACTGGTCAAAACCCCTAAGTTTCCTAACTGCATAACTTTTCGAATCTTTGACCTTTTTTTGATCTGTAAAAGCCAAAGGCAAGAAAATTTCAAGATCTATCTAGTGGTATCTTCGGTTTTCCATAATTCGAAAAATTCATTGCAAAAAACCTATCTGTAAAACGTCAAAAAATGGGTTTTTTGCTCTTTTTCGAAGTCGCCTAAAATCTTGTCCTTTTAGCTTTTTTGACTCCTGTAAATTGTATCATGTAGAACTTTTTGCGCTCTTGAATTTGAGCAGCTAATCATTGCCGTAGCTTGAAAACTAAGCATTCTACAATCACTTGAAAACCAAGCTACTGGTCAAAACCCCTAAGTTTCCTAACTGCATAACTTTTCGAATCTTTGACCTTTTTTTGATCTGTAAAAGCCAAAGGCAAGAAAATTTCAAGATCTATCTAGTGGTATCTTCGGTTTTCCATAATTCGAAAAATTCATTGCAAAAAACCTATCTGTAAAACGTCAAAAAATGGGTTTTTTGCTCTTTTTCGAAGTCGCCTAAAATCTTGTCCTTTTAGCTTTTTTGACTCCTGTAAATTGTATCATGTAGAACTTTTTGCGCTCTTGAATTTGAGCAGCTAATCATTGCCGTAGCTTGAAAACTAAGCATTCTACAATCACTTGAAAACCAAGCTACTAATCAAAACCCCTAAGTTTCCTAACTGCATAACTTTTCGAATCTTTGATCTTTTTTTGATCTGTAAAAGCCAAAGGCAAGAAAATTTCAAGATCTATCTAGTGGTATCTTCGGTTTTCCATAATTCGAAAAATTCATTGCAAAAAACCTATCTGTAAAACGTCAAAAAATGGGTTTTTTGCTCTTTTTCGAAGTCGCCTAAAATCTTGTCCTTTTAGCTTTTTTGACTCCTGTAAATTGTATCATGTAGAACTTTTTGCGCTCTTGAATTTGAGCAGCTAATCATTGCCGTAGCTTGAAAACTAAGCATTCTACAATCACTTGAAAACCAAGCTACTGGTCAAAACCCCTAAGTTTCCTAACTGCATAACTTTTCGAATCTTTGACCCTTTTTTGATCTGTAAAAGCCAAAGGCAAGAAAATTTCAAGATCTATCTAGTGGTATCTTCGGTTTTCCATAATTCGAAAAATTCATTGCAAAAAACCTATCTGTAAAACGTCAAAAAATGGGTTTTTTGCTCTTTTTCGAAGTCGCCTAAAATCTTGTCCTTTTAGCTTTTTTGACTCCTGTAAATTGTATCATGTAGAACTTTTTGCGCTCTTGAATTTGAGCAGCTAATCATTGCCGTAGCTTGAAAACTAAGCATTCTACAATCACTTGAAAACCAAGTTACTGGTCAAAACCCCTAAGTTTCCTAACTGCATAACTTTTCGAATTTTTGACCTTTTTTTGATCGGTAAATGCCAAAGGCAAGAAAATTTCAAAATCTATCTAGTGGTATCTTCGGTTTTCCATAATTCGAAAAATTCATTGCAAAAAACCTATCTGTACTGCATAAGTTTCCTAACTGCATTACTTTTCGAATTTTTGACCTTTTTTGATCTGTAAAAGCCAAAGGCAAGAAAATTTCAAGATCTATCTAGTGGTATCTTCGGTTTTCCATAATTCGAAAAATTCATTGCAAAAAACCTATCTGTAAAACGTCAAAAAATGGGTTTTTTGCTCTTTTTCGAAGTCGCCTAAAATCTTGTCCTTTTAGCTTTTTTGACTCCTGTAAATTGTATCATGTAGAACTTTTTGCGCTCTTGAATTTGAGCAGCTAATCATTGCCGTAGCTTGAAAACTAAGCATTCTACAATCACTTGAAAACCAAGCTACTGGTCAAAACCCCTAAGTTTCCTAACTGCATAACTTTTCGAATCTTTGACCTTTTTTTGATCTGTAAAAGCCAAAGGCAAGAAAATTTCAAGATCTATCTAGTGGTATCTTCGGTTTTCCATAATTCGAAAAATTCATTGCAAAAAACCTATCTGTAAAACGTCAAAAAATGGGTTTTTTGCTCTTTTTCGAAGTCGCCTAAAATCTTGTCCTTTTAGCTTTTTTGACTCCTGTAAATTGTATCATGTAGAACTTTTTGCGCTCTTGAATTTGAGCAGCTAATCATTGCCGTAGCTTGAAAACTAAGCATTCTACAATCACTTGAAAACCAAGCTACTGGTCAAAACCCCTAAGTTTCCTAACTGCATAACTTTTCGAATCTTTGACCTTTTTTTGATCTGTAAAAGCCAAAGGCAAGAAAATTTCAAGATCTATCTAGTGGTATCTTCGGTTTTCCATAATTCGAAAAATTCATTGCAAAAAACCTATCTGTAAAACGTCAAAAAATGGGTTTTTTGCTCTTTTTCGAAGTCGCCTAAAATCTTGTCCTTTTAGCTTTTTTGACTCCTGTAAATTGTATCATGTAGAACTTTTTGCGCTCTTGAATTTGAGCAGCTAATCATTGCCGTAGCTTGAAAACTAAGCATTCTACAATCACTTGAAAACCAAGCTACTGGTCAAAACCCCTAAGTTTCCTAACTGCATAACTTTTCGAATCTTTGACCTTTTTTTGATCTGTAAAAGCCAAAGGCAAGAAAATTTCAAGATCTATCTAGTGGTATCTTCGGTTTTCCATAATTCGAAAAATTCATTGCAAAAAACCTATCTGTAAAACGTCAAAAAATGGGTTTTTTGCTCTTTTTCGAAGTCGCCTAAAATCTTGTCCTTTTAGCTTTTTTGACTCCTGTAAATTGTATCATGTAGAACTTTTTGCGCTCTTGAATTTGAGCAGCTAATCATTGCCGTAGCTTGAAAACTAAGCATTCTACAATCACTTGAAAACCAAGCTACTGGTCAAAACCCCTAAGTTTCCTAACTGCATAACTTTTCGAATCTTTGACCTTTTTTTGATCTGTAAAAGCCAAAGGCAAGAAAATTTCAAGATCTATCTAGTGGTATCTTCGGTTTTCCATAATTCGAAAAATTCATTGCAAAAAACCTATCTGTAAAACGTCAAAAAATGGGTTTTTTGCTCTTTTTCGAAGTCGCCTAAAATCTTGTCCTTTTAGCTTTTTTGACTCCTGTAAATTGTATCATGTAGAACTTTTTGCGCTCTTGAATTTGAGCAGCTAATCATTGCCGTAGCTTGAAAACTAAGCATTCTACAATCACTTGAAAACCAAGCTACTGGTCAAAACCCCTAAGTTTCCTAACTGCATAACTTTTCGAATCTTTGACCCTTTTTTGATCTGTAAAAGCCAAAGGCAAGAAAATTTCAAGATCTATCTAGTGGTATCTTCGGTTTTCCATAATTCGAAAAATTCATTGCAAAAAACCTATCTGTAAAACGTCAAAAAATGGGTTTTTTGCTCTTTTTCGAAGTCGCCTAAAATCTTGTCCTTTTAGCTTTTTTGACTCCTGTAAATTGTATCATGTAGAACTTTTTGCGCTCTTGAATTTGAGCAGCTAATCATTGCCGTAGCTTGAAAACTAAGCATTCTACAATCACTTGAAAACCAAGCTACTGGTCAAAACCCCTAAGTTTCCTAACTGCATAACTTTTCGAATCTTTGACCCTTTTTTGATCTGTAAAAGCCAAAGGCAAGAAAATTTCAAGATCTATCTAGTGGTATCTTCGGTTTTCCATAATTCGAAAAATTCATTGCAAAAAACCTATCTGTAAAACGTCAAAAAATGGGTTTTTTGCTCTTTTTCGAAGTCGCCTAAAATCTTGTCCTTTTAGCTTTTTTGACTCCTGTAAATTGTATCATGTAGAACTTTTTGCGCTCTTGAATTTGAGCAGCTAATCATTGCCGTAGCTTGAAAACTAAGCATTCTACAATCACTTGAAAACCAAGCTACTGGTCAAAACCCCTAAGTTTCCTAACTGCATAACTTTTCGAATCTTTGACCTTTTTTTGATCTGTAAAAGCCAAAGGCAAGAAAATTTCAAGATCTATCTAGTGGTATCTTCGGTTTTCCATAATTCGAAAAATTCATTGCAAAAAACCTATCTGTAAAACGTCAAAAAATGGGTTTTTTGCTCTTTTTCGAAGTCGCCTAAAATCTTGTCCTTTTAGCTTTTTTGACTCCTGTAAATTGTATCATGTAGAACTTTTTGCGCTCTTGAATTTGAGCAGCTAATCATTGCCGTAGCTTGAAAACTAAGCATTCTACAATCACTTGAAAACCAAGCTACTGGTCAAAACCCCTAAGTTTCCTAACTGCATAACTTTTCGAATCTTTTACCTTTTTTTGATCTGTAAAAGCCAAAGGCAAGAAAATTTCAAGATCTATCTAGTGGTATCTTCGGTTTTCCATAATTCGAAAAATTTATTGCAAAAAACCTATCTGTAAAACTGTCATAAGTTTGCTCTTTTTCGAACTGCATCTTGTCCTTTAGCTTTTTTGACTCTGTAAATTTTTGACCTTTTTTTGATCTGTAATCATTGCCAAAGCTTGAAGAAAATTTCAATCACTTGAAAACCAAGTCTAGTGGTATCTTCGGTTTCCTAACTGCATAACTTTTCGAATTCATTGACCTATCTGTAAAAGCTTAAGGCAAGAAAATTTCAAGATCTATCTAGTGGTATCTTCGGTTTTCCATAATTCGAAAAATTCATTGCAAAAAACCTATCTGTAAAACGTCAAAAAATGGGTTTTTTGCTCTTTTTCGAAGTCGCCTAAAATCTTGTCCTTTTAGCTTTTTTGACTCCTGTAAATTGTATCATGTAGAACTTTTTGCGCTCTTGAATTTGAGCAGCTAATCATTGCCGTAGCTTGAAAACTAAGCATTCTACAATCACTTGAAAACCAAGCTACTGGTCAAAACCCCTAAGTTTCCTAACTGCATAACTTTTCGAATCTTTGACCTTTTTTTGATCTGTAAAAGCCAAAGGCAAGAAAATTTCAAGATCTATCTAGTGGTATCTTCGGTTTTCCATAATTCGAAAAATTCATTGCAAAAAACCTATCTGTAAAACGTCAAAAAATGGGTTTTTTGCTCTTTTTCGAAGTCGCCTAAAATCTTGTCCTTTTAGCTTTTTTGACTCCTGTAAATTGTATCATGTAGAACTTTTTGCGCTCTTGAATTTGAGCAGCTAATCATTGCCGTAGCTTGAAAACTAAGCATTCTACAATCACTTGAAAACCAAGCTACTGGTCAAAACCCCTAAGTTTCCTAACTGCATAACTTTTCGAATCTTTGACCTTTAATTGATCTGTAAAAGCCAAAGGCAAGAAAATTTAAATTTCAAGATCTATCTAGTGGTATCTTCGGTTTTCCATAATTCGAAAAATTCATTGCAAAAAACCTATCTGTAAAACGTCAAAAAATGGGTTTTTTGCTCTTTTTCGAAGTCGCCTAAAATCTTGTCCTTTTAGCTTTTTTGACTCCTGTAAATTGTATCATGTAGAACTTTTTGCGCTCTTGAATTTGAGCAGCTAATCATTGCCGTAGCTTGAAAACTAAGCATTCTACAATCACTTGAAAACCAAGCTACTGGTCAAAACCCCTAAGTTTCCTAACTGCATAACTTTTCGAATCTTTGACCTTTTTTTGATCTGTAAAAGCCAAAGGCAAGAAAATTTCAAGATCTATCTAGTGGTATCTTCGGTTTTCCATAATTCGAAAAATTCATTGCAAAAAACCTATCTGTAAAACGTCAAAAAATGGGTTTTTTGCTCTTTTTCGAAGTCGCCTAAAATCTTGTCCTTTTAGCTTTTTTGACTCCTGTAAATTGTATCATGTAGAACTTTTTGCGCTCTTGAATTTGAGCAGCTAATCATTGCCGTAGCTTGAAAACTAAGCATTCTACAATCACTTGAAAACCAAGCTACTGGTCAAAACCCCTAAGTTTCCTAACTGCATAACTTTTCGAATCTTTGACCTTTTTTTGATCTGTAAAAGCCAAAGGCAAGAAAATTTCAAGATCTATCTAGTGGTATCTTCGGTTTTCCATAATTCGAAAAATTCATTGCAAAAAACCTATCTGTAAAACGTCAAAAAATGGGTTTTTTGCTCTTTTTCGAAGTCGCCTAAAATCTTGTCCTTTTAGCTTTTTTGACTCCTGTAAATTGTATCATGTAGAACTTTTTGCGCTCTTGAATTTGAGCAGCTAATCATTGCCGTAGCTTGAAAACTAAGCATTCTACAATCACTTGAAAACCAAGCTACTGGTCAAAACCCCTAAGTTTCCTAACTGCATAACTTTTCGAATCTTTGACCTTTTTTTGATCTGTAAAAGCCAAAGGCAAGAAAATTTCAAGATCTATCTAGTGGTATCTTCGGTTTTCCATAATTCGAAAAATTCATTGCAAAAAACCTATCTGTAAAACGTCAAAAAATGGGTTTTTTGCTCTTTTTCGAAGTCGCCTAAAATCTTGTCCTTTTAGCTTTTTTGACTCCTGTAAATTGTATCATGTAGAACTTTTTGCGCTCTTGAATTTGAGCAGCTAATCATTGCCGTAGCTTGAAAACTAAGCATTCTACAATCACTTGAAAACCAAGCTACTGGTCAAAACCCCTAAGTTTCCTAACTGCATAACTTTTCGAATCTTTGACCTTTTTTTGATCTGTAAAAGCCAAAGGCAAGAAAATTTCAAGATCTATCTAGTGGTATCTTCGGTTTTCCATAATTCGAAAAATTCATTTCAAAAAACCTATCTGTAAAACGTCAAAAAATGGGTTTTTTGCTCTTTTTCGAAGTCGCCTAAAATCTTGTCCTTTTAGCTTTTTTGACTCCTGTAAATTGTATCATGTAGAACTTTTTGCGCTCTTGAATTTGAGCAGCTAATCATTGCCGTAGCTTGAAAACTAAGCATTCTACAATCACTTGAAAACCAAGCTACTGGTCAAAACCCCTAAGTTTCCTAACTGCATAACTTTTCGAATCTTTGACCTTTTTTGATCTGTAAAAGCCAAAGGCAAGAAAATTTCAAGATCTATCTAGTGGTATCTTCGGTTTTCCATAATTCGAAAAATTCATTGCAAAAAACCTATCTGTAAAACGTCAAAAAATGGGTTTTTTGCTCTTTTTCGAAGTCGCCTAAAATCTTGTCCTTTTAGCTTTTTTGACTCCTGTAAATTGTATCATGTAGAACTTTTTGCGCTCTTGAATTTGAGCAGCTAATCATTGCCGTAGCTTGAAAACTAAGCATTCTACAATCACTTGAAAACCAAGCTACTGGTCAAAACCCCTAAGTTTCCTAACTGCATAACTTTTCGAATCTTTGACCTTTTTTTGATCTGTAAAAGCCAAAGGCAAGAAAATTTCAAGATCTATCTAGTGGTATCTTCGGTTTTCCATAATTCGAAAAATTCATTGCAAAAAACCTATCTGTAAAACGTCAAAAAATGGGTTTTTTGCTCTTTTTCGAAGTCGCCTAAAATCTTGTCCTTTTAGCTTTTTTGACTCCTGTAAATTGTATCATGTAGAACTTTTTGCGCTCTTGAATTTGAGCAGCTAATCATTGCCGTAGCTTGAAAACTAAGCATTCTACAATCACTTGAAAACCAAGCTACTGGTCAAAACCCCTAAGTTTCCTAACTGCATAACTTTTCGAATCTTTGACCTTTTTTGATCTGTAAAAGCCAAAGGCAAGAAAATTTCAAGATCTATCTAGTGGTATCTTCGGTTTTCCATAATTCGAAAAATTCATTGCAAAAAACCTATCTGTAAAACGTCAAAAAATGGGTTTTTTGCTCTTTTTCGAAGTCGCCTAAAATCTTGTCCTTTTAGCTTTTTTGACTCCTGTAAATTGTATCATGTAGAACTTTTTGCGCTCTTGAATTTGAGCAGCTAATCATTGCCGTAGCTTGAAAACTAAGCATTCTACAATCACTTGAAAACCAAGCTACTGGTCAAAACCCCTAAGTTTCCTAACTGCATAACTTTTCGAATCTTTGACCTTTTTTGATCTGTAAAAGCCAAAGGCAAGAAAATTTCAAGATCTATCTAGTGGTATCTTCGGTTTTCCATAATTCGAAAAATTCATTGCAAAAAACCTATCTGTAAAACGTCAAAAAATGGGTTTTTTGCTCTTTTTCGAAGTCGCCTAAAATCTTGTCCTTTTAGCTTTTTTGACTCCTGTAAATTGTATCATGTAGAACTTTTTGCGCTCTTGAATTTGAGCAGCTAATCATTGCCGTAGCTTGAAAACTAAGCATTCTACAATCACTTGAAAACCAAGCTACTGGTCAAAACCCCTAAGTTTCCTAACTGCATAACTTTTCGAATCTTTGACCTTTTTTTGATCTGTAAAAGCCAAAGGCAAGAAAATTTCAAGATCTATCTAGTGGTATCTTCGGTTTTCCATAATTCGAAAAATTCATTTCAAAAAACCTATCTGTAAAACGTCAAAAAATGGGTTTTTTGCTCTTTTTCGAAGTCGCCTAAAATCTTGTCCTTTTAGCTTTTTTGACTCCTGTAAATTGTATCATGTAGAACTTTTTGCGCTCTTGAATTTGAGCAGCTAATCATTGCCGTAGCTTGAAAACTAAGCATTCTACAATCACTTGAAAACCAAGCTACTGGTCAAAACCCCTAAGTTTCCTAACTGCATAACTTTTCGAATCTTTGACCTTTTTTTGATCTGTAAAAGCCAAAGGCAAGAAAATTTCAAGATCTATCTAGTGGTATCTTCGGTTTTCCATAATTCGAAAAATTCATTGCAAAAAACCTATCTGTAAAACGTCAAAAAATGGGTTTTTTGCTCTTTTTCGAAGTCGCCTAAAATCTTGTCCTTTTAGCTTTTTTGACTCCTGTAAATTGTATCATGTAGAACTTTTTGCGCTCTTGAATTTGAGCAGCTAATCATTGCCGTAGCTTGAAAACTAAGCATTCTACAATCACTTGAAAACCAAGCTACTGGTCAAAACCCCTAAGTTTCCTAACTGCATAACTTTTCGAATCTTTGACCTTTTTTTGATCTGTAAAAGCCAAAGGCAAGAAAATTTCAAGATCTATCTAGTGGTATCTTCGGTTTTCCATAATTCGAAAAATTCATTGCAAAAAACCTATCTGTAAAACGTCAAAAAATGGGTTTTTTGCTCTTTTTCGAAGTCGCCTAAAATCTTGTCCTTTTAGCTTTTTTGACTCCTGTAAATTGTATCATGTAGAACTTTTTGCGCTCTTGAATTTGAGCAGCTAATCATTGCCGTAGCTTGAAAACTAAGCATTCTACAATCACTTGAAAACCAAGCTACTGGTCAAAACCCCTAAGTTTCCTAACTGCATAACTTTTCGAATCTTTGACCTTTTTTTGATCTGTAAAAGCCAAAGGCAAGAAAATTTCAAGATCTATCTAGTGGTATCTTCGGTTTTCCATAATTCGAAAAATTCATTGCAAAAAACCTATCTGTAAAACGTCAAAAAATGGGTTTTTTGCTCTTTTTCGAAGTCGCCTAAAATCTTGTCCTTTTAGCTTTTTTGACTCCTGTAAATTGTATCATGTAGAACTTTTTGCGCTCTTGAATTTGAGCAGCTAATCATTGCCGTAGCTTGAAAACTAAGCATTCTACAATCACTTGAAAACCAAGCTACTGGTCAAAACCCCTAAGTTTCCTAACTGCATAACTTTTCGAATCTTTGACCTTTTTTTGATCTGTAAAAGCCAAAGGCAAGAAAATTTCAAGATCTATCTAGTGGTATCTTCGGTTTTCCATAATTCGAAAAATTCATTGCAAAAAACCTATCTGTAAAACGTCAAAAAATGGGTTTTTTGCTCTTTTTCGAAGTCGCCTAAAATCTTGTCCTTTTAGCTTTTTTGACTCCTGTAAATTGTATCATGTAGAACTTTTTGCGCTCTTGAATTTGAGCAGCTAATCATTGCCGTAGCTTGAAAACTAAGCATTCTACAATCACTTGAAAACCAAGCTACTGGTCAAAACCCCTAAGTTTCCTAACTGCATAACTTTTCGAATCTTTGATCTTTTTTGATCTGTAAAAGCCAAAGGCAAGAAAATTTCAAGATCTATCTAGTGGTATCTTCGGTTTTCCATAATTCGAAAAATTCATTGCAAAAAACCTATCTGTAAAACGTCAAAAAATGGGTTTTTTGCTCTTTTTCGAAGTCGCCTAAAATCTTGTCCTTTTAGCTTTTTTGACTCCTGTAAATTGTATCATGTAGAACTTTTTGCGCTCTTGAATTTGAGCAGCTAATCATTGCCGTAGCTTGAAAACTAAGCATTCTACAATCACTTGAAAACCAAGCTACTGGTCAAAACCCCTAAGTTTCCTAACTGCATAACTTTTCGAATCTTTGACCTTTTTTTGATCTGTAAAAGCCAAAGGCAAGAAAATTTCAAGATCTATCTAGTGGTATCTTCGGTTTTCCATAATTCGAAAAATTCATTGCAAAAAACCTATCTGTAAAACGTCAAAAAATGGGTTTTTTGCTCTTTTTCGAAGTCGCCTAAAATCTTGTCCTTTTAGCTTTTTTGACTCCTGTAAATTGTATCATGTAGAACTTTTTGCGCTCTTGAATTTGAGCAGCTAATCATTGCCGTAGCTTGAAAACTAAGCATTCTACAATCACTTGAAAACCAAGCTACTGGTCAAAACCCCTAAGTTTCCTAACTGCATAACTTTTCGAATCTTTGACCTTTTTTTGATCTGTAAAAGCCAAAGGCAAGAAAATTTCAAGATCTATCTAGTGGTATCTTCGGTTTTCCATAATTCGAAAAATTCATTGCAAAAAACCTATCTGTAAAACGTCAAAAAATGGGTTTTTTGCTCTTTTTCGAAGTCGCCTAAAATCTTGTCCTTTTAGCTTTTTTGACTCCTGTAAATTGTATCATGTAGAACTTTTTGCGCTCTTGAATTTGAGCAGCTAATCATTGCCGTAGCTTGAAAACTAAGCATTCTACAATCACTTGAAAACCAAGCTACTGGTCAAAACCCCTAAGTTTCCTAACTGCATAACTTTTCGAATCTTTGACCTTTTTTTGATCTGTAAAAGCCAAAGGCAAGAAAATTTCAAGATCTATCTAGTGGTATCTTCGGTTTTCCATAATTCGAAAAATTCATTGCAAAAAACCTATCTGTAAAACGTCAAAAAATGGGTTTTTTGCTCTTTTTCGAAGTCGCCTAAAATCTTGTCCTTTTAGCTTTTTTGACTCCTGTAAATTGTATCATGTAGAACTTTTTGCGCTCTTGAATTTGAGCAGCTAATCATTGCCGTAGCTTGAAAACTAAGCATTCTACAATCACTTGAAAACCAAGCTACTGGTCAAAACCCCTAAGTTTCCTAACTGCATAACTTTTCGAATCTTTGACCTTTTTTTGATCTGTAAAAGCCAAAGGCAAGAAAATTTCAAGATCTATCTAGTGGTATCTTCGGTTTTCCATAATTCGAAAAATTCATTGCAAAAAACCTATCTGTAAAACGTCAAAAAATGGGTTTTTTGCTCTTTTTCGAAGTCGCCTAAAATCTTGTCCTTTTAGCTTTTTTGACTCCTGTAAATTGTATCATGTAGAACTTTTTGCGCTCTTGAATTTGAGCAGCTAATCATTGCCGTAGCTTGAAAACTAAGCATTCTACAATCACTTGAAAACCAAGCTACTGGTCAAAAACCCTAAGTTTCCTAACTGCATAACTTTTCGAATCTTTGACCTTTTTTGATCTGTAAAAGCCAAAGGCAAGAAAATTTCAAGATCTATCTAGTGGTATCTTCGGTTTTCCATAATTCGAAAAATTCATTGCAAAAAACCTATCTGTAAAACGTCAAAAAATGGGTTTTTTGCTCTTTTTCGAAGTCGCCTAAAATCTTGTCCTTTTAGCTTTTTTGACTCCTGTAAATTGTATCATGTAGAACTTTTTGCGCTCTTGAATTTGAGCAGCTAATCATTGCCGTAGCTTGAAAACTAAGCATTCTACAATCACTTGAAAACCAAGCTACTGGTCAAAACCCCTAAGTTTCCTAACTGCATAACTTTTCGAATCTTTGACCTTTTTTTGATCTGTAAAAGCCAAAGGCAAGAAAATTTCAAGATCTATCTAGTGGTATCTTCGGTTTTCCATAATTCGAAAAATTCATTGCAAAAAACCTATCTGTAAAACGTCAAAAAATGGGTTTTTTGCTCTTTTTCGAAGTCGCCTAAAATCTTGTCCTTTTAGCTTTTTTGACTCCTGTAAATTGTATCATGTAGAACTTTTTGCGCTCTTGAATTTGAGCAGCTAATCATTGCCGTAGCTTGAAAACTAAGCATTCTACAATCACTTGAAAACCAAGCTACTGGTCAAAACCCCTAAGTTTCCTAACTGCATAACTTTTCGAATCTTTGACCTTTTTTGATCTGTAAAAGCCAAAGGCAAGAAAATTTCAAGATCTATCTAGTGGTATCTTCGGTTTTCCATAATTCGAAAAATTCATTGCAAAAAACCTATCTGTAAAACGTCAAAAAATGGGTTTTTTGCTCTTTTTCGAAGTCGCCTAAAATCTTGTCCTTTTAGCTTTTTTGACTCCTGTAAATTGTATCATGTAGAACTTTTTGCGCTCTTGAATTTGAGCAGCTAATCATTGCCGTAGCTTGAAAACTAAGCATTCTACAATCACTTGAAAACCAAGCTACTGGTCAAAACCCCTAAGTTTCCTAACTGCATAACTTTTCGAATCTTTGACCTTTTTTTGATCTGTAAAAGCCAAAGGCAAGAAAATTTCAAGATCTATCTAGTGGTATCTTCGGTTTTCCATAATTCGAAAAATTCATTGCAAAAAACCTATCTGTAAAACGTCAAAAAATGGGTTTTTTGCTCTTTTTCGAAGTCGCCTAAAATCTTGTCCTTTTAGCTTTTTTGACTCCTGTAAATTGTATCATGTAGAACTTTTTGCGCTCTTGAATTTGAGCAGCTAATCATTGCCGTAGCTTGAAAACTAAGCATTCTACAATCACTTGAAAACCAAGCTACTGGTCAAAACCCCTAAGTTTCCTAACTGCATAACTTTTCGAATCTTTGACCTTTTTTTGATCTGTAAAAGCCAAAGGCAAGAAAATTTCAAGATCTATCTAGTGGTATCTTCGGTTTTCCATAATTCGAAAAATTCATTGCAAAAAACCTATCTGTAAAACGTCAAAAAATGGGTTTTTTGCTCTTTTTCGAAGTCGCCTAAAATCTTGTCCTTTTAGCTTTTTTGACTCCTGTAAATTGTATCATGTAGAACTTTTTGCGCTCTTGAATTTGAGCAGCTAATCATTGCCGTAGCTTGAAAACTAAGCATTCTACAATCACTTGAAAACCAAGCTACTGGTCAAAACCCCTAAGTTTCCTAACTGCATAACTTTTCGAATCTTTGACCTTTTTTGATCTGTAAAAGCCAAAGGCAAGAAAATTTCAAGATCTATCTAGTGGTATCTTCGGTTTTCCATAATTCGAAAAATTCATTGCAAAAAACCTATCTGTAAAACGTCAAAAAATGGGTTTTTTGCTCTTTTTCGAAGTCGCCTAAAATCTTGTCCTTTTAGCTTTTTTGACTCCTGTAAATTGTATCATGTAGAACTTTTTGCGCTCTTGAATTTGAGCAGCTAATCATTGCCGTAGCTTGAAAACTAAGCATTCTACAATCACTTGAAAACCAAGCTACTGGTCAAAACCCCTAAGTTTCCTAACTGCATAACTTTTCGAATCTTTGACCTTTTTTTGATCTGTAAAAGCCAAAGGCAAGAAAATTTCAAGATCTATCTAGTGGTATCTTCGGTTTTCCATAATTCGAAAAATTCATTGCAAAAAACCTATCTGTAAAACGTCAAAAAATGGGTTTTTTGCTCTTTTTCGAAGTCGCCTAAAATCTTGTCCTTTTAGCTTTTTTGACTCCTGTAAATTGTATCATGTAGAACTTTTTGCGCTCTTGAATTTGAGCAGCTAATCATTGCCGTAGCTTGAAAACTAAGCATTCTACAATCACTTGAAAACCAAGCTACTGGTCAAAACCCCTAAGTTTCCTAACTGCATAACTTTTCGAATCTTTGACCTTTTTTTGATCTGTAAAAGCCAAAGGCAAGAAAATTTCAAGATCTATCTAGTGGTATCTTCGGTTTTCCATAATTCGAAAAATTCATTGCAAAAAACCTATCTGTAAAACGTCAAAAAATGGGTTTTTTGCTCTTTTTCGAAGTCGCCTAAAATCTTGTCCTTTTAGCTTTTTTGACTCCTGTAAATTGTATCATGTAGAACTTTTTGCGCTCTTGAATTTGAGCAGCTAATCATTGCCGTAGCTTGAAAACTAAGCATTCTACAATCACTTGAAAACCAAGCTACTGGTCAAAACCCCTAAGTTTCCTAACTGCATAACTTTTCGAATCTTTGACCTTTTTTTGATCTGTAAAAGCCAAAGGCAAGAAAATTTCAAGATCTATCTAGTGGTATCTTCGGTTTTCCATAATTCGAAAAATTCATTGCAAAAAACCTATCTGTAAAACGTCAAAAAATGGGTTTTTTGCTCTTTTTCGAAGTCGCCTAAAATCTTGTCCTTTTAGCTTTTTTGACTCCTGTAAATTGTATCATGTAGAACTTTTTGCGCTCTTGAATTTGAGCAGCTAATCATTGCCGTAGCTTGAAAACTAAGCATTCTACAATCACTTGAAAACCAAGCTACTGGTCAAAACCCCTAAGTTTCCTAACTGCATAACTTTTCGAATCTTTGACCTTTTTTTGATCTGTAAAAGCCAAAGGCAAGAAAATTTCAAGATCTATCTAGTGGTATCTTCGGTTTTCCATAATTCGAAAAATTCATTGCAAAAAACCTATCTGTAAAACGTCAAAAAATGGGTTTTTTGCTCTTTTTCGAAGTCGCCTAAAATCTTGTCCTTTTAGCTTTTTTGACTCCTGTAAATTGTATCATGTAGAACTTTTTGCGCTCTTGAATTTGAGCAGCTAATCATTGCCGTAGCTTGAAAACTAAGCATTCTACAATCACTTGAAAACCAAGCTACTGGTCAAAACCCCTAAGTTTCCTAACTGCATAACTTTTCGAATCTTTGACCTTTTTTTGATCTGTAAAAGCCAAAGGCAAGAAAATTTCAAGATCTATCTAGTGGTATCTTCGGTTTTCCATAATTCGAAAAATTCATTGCAAAAAACCTATCTGTAAAACGTCAAAAAATGGGTTTTTTGCTCTTTTTCGAAGTCGCCTAAAATCTTGTCCTTTTAGCTTTTTTGACTCCTGTAAATTGTATCATGTAGAACTTTTTGCGCTCTTGAATTTGAGCAGCTAATCATTGCCGTAGCTTGAAAACTAAGCATTCTACAATCACTTGAAAACCAAGCTACTGGTCAAAACCCCTAAGTTTCCTAACTGCATAACTTTTCGAATCTTTGACCTTTTTTTGATCTGTAAAAGCCAAAGGCAAGAAAATTTCAAGATCTATCTAGTGGTATCTTCGGTTTTCCATAATTCGAAAAATTCATTGCAAAAAACCTATCTGTAAAACGTCAAAAAATGGGTTTTTTGCTCTTTTTCGAAGTCGCCTAAAATCTTGTCCTTTTAGCTTTTTTGACTCCTGTAAATTGTATCATGTAGAACTTTTTGCGCTCTTGAATTTGAGCAGCTAATCATTGCCGTAGCTTGAAAACTAAGCATTCTACAATCACTTGAAAACCAAGCTACTGGTCAAAACCCCTAAGTTTCCTAACTGCATAACTTTTCGAATCTTTGACCTTTTTTTGATCTGTAAAAGCCAAAGGCAAGAAAATTTCAAGATCTATCTAGTGGTATCTTCGGTTTTCCATAATTCGAAAAATTCATTGCAAAAAACCTATCTGTAAAACGTCAAAAAATGGGTTTTTTGCTCTTTTTCGAAGTCGCCTAAAATCTTGTCCTTTTAGCTTTTTTGACTCCTGTAAATTGTATCATGTAGAACTTTTTGCGCTCTTGAATTTGAGCAGCTAATCATTGCCGTAGCTTGAAAACTAAGCATTCTACAATCACTTGAAAACCAAGCTACTGGTCAAAACCCCTAAGTTTCCTAACTGCATAACTTTTCGAATCTTTGACCTTTTTTTGATCTGTAAAAGCCAAAGGCAAGAAAATTTCAAGATCTATCTAGTGGTATCTTCGGTTTTCCATAATTCGAAAAATTCATTGCAAAAAACCTATCTGTAAAACGTCAAAAAATGGGTTTTTTGCTCTTTTTCGAAGTCGCCTAAAATCTTGTCCTTTTAGCTTTTTTGACTCCTGTAAATTGTATCATGTAGAACTTTTTGCGCTCTTGAATTTGAGCAGCTAATCATTGCCGTAGCTTGAAAACTAAGCATTCTACAATCACTTGAAAACCAAGCTACTGGTCAAAACCCCTAAGTTTCCTAACTGCATAACTTTTCGAATCTTTGACCTTTTTTGATCTGTAAAAGCCAAAGGCAAGAAAATTTCAAGATCTATCTAGTGGTATCTTCGGTTTTCCATAATTCGAAAAATTCATTGCAAAAAACCTATCTGTAAAACGTCAAAAAATGGGTTTTTTGCTCTTTTTCGAAGTCGCCTAAAATCCTGTCCTTTTAGCTTTTTGACTCCTGTAAATTGTATCATGTAGAACTTTTTGCGCTCTTGAATTTGAGCAGCTAATCATTGCCGTAGCTTGAAAACTAAGCATTCTACAATCACTTGAAAACCAAGCTACTGGTCAAAACCCCTAAGTTTCCTAACTGCATAACTTTTCGAATCTTTGACCTTTTTTTGATCTGTAAAAGCCAAAGGCAAGAAAATTTCAAGATCTATCTAGTGGTATCTTCGGTTTTCCATAATTCGAAAAATTCATTGCAAAAAACCTATCTGTAAAACGTCAAAAAATGGGTTTTTTGCTCTTTTTCGAAGTCGCCTAAAATCTTGTCCTTTTAGCTTTTTTGACTCCTGTAAATTGTATCATGTAGAACTTTTTGCGCTCTTGAATTTGAGCAGCTAATCATTGCCGTAGCTTGAAAACTAAGCATTCTACAATCACTTGAAAACCAAGCTACTGGTCAAAACCCCTAAGTTTCCTAACTGCATAACTTTTCGAATCTTTGACCTTTTTTTGATCTGTAAAAGCCAAAGGCAAGAAAATTTCAAGATCTATCTAGTGGTATCTTCGGTTTTCCATAATTCGAAAAATTCATTGCAAAAAACCTATCTGTAAAACGTCAAAAAATGGGTTTTTTGCTCTTTTTCGAAGTCGCCTAAAATCTTGTCCTTTTAGCTTTTTTGACTCCTGTAAATTGTATCATGTAGAACTTTTTGCGCTCTTGAATTTGAGCAGCTAATCATTGCCGTAGCTTGAAAACTAAGCATTCTACAATCACTTGAAAACCAAGCTACTGGTACTGCAAAACCAAGCTACTGGTCAAAACCCCTAAGTTTCCTAACTGCATAACTTTTCGAATCTTTGACCTTTTTTGATCTGTAAAAGCCAAAGGCAAGAAAATTTCAAGATCTATCTAGTGGTATCTTCGGTTTTCCATAATTCGAAAAATTCATTGCAAAAAACCTATCTGTAAAACGTCAAAAAATGGGTTTTTTGCTCTTTTTCGAAGTCGCCTAAAATCTTGTCCTTTTAGCTTTTTTGACTCCTGTAAATTGTATCATGTAGAACTTTTTGCGCTCTTGAATTTGAGCAGCTAATCATTGCCGTAGCTTGAAAACTAAGCATTCTACAATCACTTGAAAACCAAGCTACTGGTCAAAACCCCTAAGTTTCCTAACTGCATAACTTTTCGAATCTTTGACCTTTTTTTGATCTGTAAAAGCCAAAGGCAAGAAAATTTCAAGATCTATCTAGTGGTATCTTCGGTTTTCCATAATTCGAAAAATTCATTGCAAAAAACCTATCTGTAAAACGTCAAAAAATGGGTTTTTTGCTCTTTTTCGAAGTCGCCTAAAATCTTGTCCTTTTAGCTTTTTTGACTCCTGTAAATTGTATCATGTAGAACTTTTTGCGCTCTTGAATTTGAGCAGCTAATCATTGCCGTAGCTTGAAAACTAAGCATTCTACAATCACTTGAAAACCAAGCTACTGGTCAAAACCCCTAAGTTTCCTAACTGCATAACTTTTCGAATCTTTGACCTTTTTTTGATCTGTAAAAGCCAAAGGCAAGAAAATTTCAAGATCTATCTAGTGGTATCTTCGGTTTTCCATAATTCGAAAAATTCATTGCAAAAAACCTATCTGTAAAACGTCAAAAAATGGGTTTTTTGCTCTTTTTCGAAGTCGCCTAAAATCTTGTCCTTTTAGCTTTTTTGACTCCTGTAAATTGTATCATGTAGAACTTTTTGCGCTCTTGAATTTGAGCAGCTAATCATTGCCGTAGCTTGAAAACTAAGCATTCTACAATCACTTGAAAACCAAGCTACTGGTCAAAACCCCTAAGTTTCCTAACTGCATAACTTTTCGAATCTTTGACCTTTTTTTGATCTGTAAAAGCCAAAGGCAAGAAAATTTCAAGATCTATCTAGTGGTATCTTCGGTTTTCCATAATTCGAAAAATTCATTGCAAAAAACCTATCTGTAAAACGTCAAAAAATGGGTTTTTTGCTCTTTTTCGAAGTCGCCTAAAATCTTGTCCTTTTAGCTTTTTTGACTCCTGTAAATTGTATCATGTAGAACTTTTTGCGCTCTTGAATTTGAGCAGCTAATCATTGCCGTAGCTTGAAAACTAAGCATTCTACAATCACTTGAAAACCAAGCTACTGGTCAAAACCCCTAAGTTTCCTAACTGCATAACTTTTCGAATCTTTGACCTTTTTTGATCTGTAAAAGCCAAAGGCAAGAAAATTTCAAGATCTATCTAGTGGTATCTTCGGTTTTCCATAATTCGAAAAATTCATTGCAAAAAACCTATCTGTAAAACGTCAAAAAATGGGTTTTTTGCTCTTTTTCGAAGTCGCCTAAAATCTTGTCCTTTTAGCTTTTTTGACTCCTGTAAATTGTATCATGTAGAACTTTTTGCGCTCTTGAATTTGAGCAGCTAATCATTGCCGTAGCTTGAAAACTAAGCATTCTACAATCACTTGAAAACCAAGCTACTGGTCAAAACCCCTAAGTTTCCTAACTGCATAACTTTTCGAATCTTTGACCTTTTTTGATCTGTAAAAGCCAAAGGCAAGAAAATTTCAAGATCTATCTAGTGGTATCTTCGGTTTTCCATAATTCGAAAAATTCATTGCAAAAAACCTATCTGTAAAACGTCAAAAAATGGGTTTTTTGCTCTTTTTCGAAGTCGCCTAAAATCTTGTCCTTTTAGCTTTTTTGACTCCTGTAAATTGTATCATGTAGAACTTTTTGCGCTCTTGAATTTGAGCAGCTAATCATTGCCGTAGCTTGAAAACTAAGCATTCTACAATCACTTGAAAACCAAGCTACTGGTCAAAACCCCTAAGTTTCCTAACTGCATAACTTTTCGAATCTTTGACCTTTTTTTGATCTGTAAAAGCCAAAGGCAAGAAAATTTCAAGATCTATCTAGTGGTATCTTCGGTTTTCCATAATTCGAAAAATTCATTGCAAAAAACCTATCTGTAAAACGTCAAAAAATGGGTTTTTTGCTCTTTTTCGAAGTCGCCTAAAATCTTGTCCTTTTAGCTTTTTGACTCCTGTAAATTGTATCATGTAGAACTTTTTGCGCTCTTGAATTTGAGCAGCTAATCATTGCCGTAGCTTGAAAACTAAGCATTCTACAATCACTTGAAAACCAAGCTACTGGTCAAAACCCCTAAGTTTCCTAACTGCATAACTTTTCGAATCTTTGACCTTTTTTTGATCTGTAAAAGCCAAAGGCAAGAAAATTTCAAGATCTATCTAGTGGTATCTTCGGTTTTCCATAATTCGAAAAATTCATTGCAAAAAACCTATCTGTAAAACGTCAAAAAATGGGTTTTTTGCTCTTTTTCGAAGTCGCCTAAAATCTTGTCCTTTTAGCTTTTTTGACTCCTGTAAATTGTATCATGTAGAACTTTTTGCGCTCTTGAATTTGAGCAGCTAATCATTGCCGTAGCTTGAAAACTAAGCATTCTACAATCACTTGAAAACCAAGCTACTGGTCAAAACCCCTAAGTTTCCTAACTGCATAACTTTTCGAATCTTTGACCTTTTTTTGATCTGTAAAAGCCAAAGGCAAGAAAATTTCAAGATCTATCTAGTGGTATCTTCGGTTTTCCATAATTCGAAAAATTCATTGCAAAAAACCTATCTGTAAAACGTCAAAAAATGGGTTTTTTGCTCTTTTTCGAAGTCGCCTAAAATCTTGTCCTTTTAGCTTTTTTGACTCCTGTAAATTGTATCATGTAGAACTTTTTGCGCTCTTGAATTTGAGCAGCTAATCATTGCCGTAGCTTGAAAACTAAGCATTCTACAATCACTTGAAAACCAAGCTACTGGTCAAAACCCCTAAGTTTCCTAACTGCATAACTTTTCGAATCTTTGACCTTTTTTTGATCTGTAAAAGCCAAAGGCAAGAAAATTTCAAGATCTATCTAGTGGTATCTTCGGTTTTCCATAATTCGAAAAATTCATTGCAAAAAACCTATCTGTAAAACGTCAAAAAATGGGTTTTTTGCTCTTTTTCGAAGTCGCCTAAAATCTTGTCCTTTTAGCTTTTTTGACTCCTGTAAATTGTATCATGTAGAACTTTTTGCGCTCTTGAATTTGAGCAGCTAATCATTGCCGTAGCTTGAAAACTAAGCATTCTACAATCACTTGAAAACCAAGCTACTGGTCAAAACCCCTAAGTTTCCTAACTGCATAACTTTTCGAATCTTTGACCTTTTTTTGATCTGTAAAAGCCAAAGGCAAGAAAATTTCAAGATCTATCTAGTGGTATCTTCGGTTTTCCATAATTCGAAAAATTCATTGCAAAAAACCTATCTGTAAAACGTCAAAAAATGGGTTTTTTGCTCTTTTTCGAAGTCGCCTAAAATCTTGTCCTTTTAGCTTTTTTGACTCCTGTAAATTGTATCATGTAGAACTTTTTGCGCTCTTGAATTTGAGCAGCTAATCATTGCCGTAGCTTGAAAACTAAGCATTCTACAATCACTTGAAAACCAAGCTACTGGTCAAAACCCCTAAGTTTCCTAACTGCATAACTTTTCGAATCTTTGACCTTTTTTTGATCTGTAAAAGCCAAAGGCAAGAAAATTTCAAGATCTATCTAGTGGTATCTTCGGTTTTCCATAATTCGAAAAATTCATTGCAAAAAACCTATCTGTAAAACGTCAAAAAATGGGTTTTTTGCTCTTTTTCGAAGTCGCCTAAAATCTTGTCCTTTTAGCTTTTTTGACTCCTGTAAATTGTATCATGTAGAACTTTTTGCGCTCTTGAATTTGAGCAGCTAATCATTGCCGTAGCTTGAAAACTAAGCATTCTACAATCACTTGAAAACCAAGCTACTGGTCAAAACCCCTAAGTTTCCTAACTGCATAACTTTTCGAATCTTTGACCTTTTTTTGATCTGTAAAAGCCAAAGGCAAGAAAATTTCAAGATCTATCTAGTGGTATCTTCGGTTTTCCATAATTCGAAAAATTCATTGCAAAAAACCTATCTGTAAAACGTCAAAAAATGGGTTTTTTGCTCTTTTTCGAAGTCGCCTAAAATCTTGTCCTTTTAGCTTTTTTGACTCCTGTAAATTGTATCATGTAGAACTTTTTGCGCTCTTGAATTTGAGCAGCTAATCATTGCCGTAGCTTGAAAACTAAGCATTCTACAATCACTTGAAAACCAAGCTACTGGTCAAAACCCCTAAGTTTCCTAACTGCATAACTTTTCGAATCTTTGACCTTTTTTTGATCTGTAAAAGCCAAAGGCAAGAAAATTTCAAGATCTATCTAGTGGTATCTTCGGTTTTCCATAATTCGAAAAATTCATTGCAAAAAACCTATCTGTAAAACGTCAAAAAATGGGTTTTTTGCTCTTTTTCGAAGTCGCCTAAAATCTTGTCCTTTTAGCTTTTTTGACTCCTGTAAATTGTATCATGTAGAACTTTTTGCGCTCTTGAATTTGAGCAGCTAATCATTGCCGTAGCTTGAAAACTAAGCATTCTACAATCACTTGAAAACCAAGCTACTGGTCAAAACCCCTAAGTTTCCTAACTGCATAACTTTTCGAATCTTTGACCTTTTTTTGATCTGTAAAAGCCAAAGGCAAGAAAATTTCAAGATCTATCTAGTGGTATCTTCGGTTTTCCATAATTCGAAAAATTCATTGCAAAAAACCTATCTGTAAAACGTCAAAAAATGGGTTTTTTGCTCTTTTTCGAAGTCGCCTAAAATCTTGTCCTTTTAGCTTTTTTGACTCCTGTAAATTGTATCATGTAGAACTTTTTGCGCTCTTGAATTTGAGCAGCTAATCATTGCCGTAGCTTGAAAACTAAGCATTCTACAATCACTTGAAAACCAAGCTACTGGTCAAAACCCCTAAGTTTCCTAACTGCATAACTTTTCGAATCTTTGACCTTTTTTTGATCTGTAAAAGCCAAAGGCAAGAAAATTTCAAGATCTATCTAGTGGTATCTTCGGTTTTCCATAATTCGAAAAATTCATTGCAAAAAACCTATCTGAAAAACGTCAAAAAATGGGTTTCTGCTCTTTTTCGAAGTCGCCTAAAATCTTGTCCTTTTAACTTTTTTGACTCCTGTAAATTGTATCATGTAGAACTTTTTGCGCTCTTGAATTTGAGCAGCTAATCATTGCCGTAGCTTGAAAACTAAGCATTCTACAATCACTTGAAAACCAAGCTACTGGTCAAAACCCCTAAGTTTCCTAACTGCATAACTTTTCGAATCTTTGACCTTTTTTGATCTGTAAAAGCCAAAGGCAAGAAAATTTCAAGATCTATCTAGTGGTATCTTCGGTTTTCCATAATTCGAAAAATTCATTGCAAAAAACCTATCTGTAAAACGTCAAAAAATGGGTTTTTTGCTCTTTTTCGAAGTCGCCTAAAATCTTGTCCTTTTAGCTTTTTTGACTCCTGTAAATTGTATCATGTAGAACTTTTTGCGCTCTTGAATTTGAGCAGCTAATCATTGCCGTAGCTTGAAAACTAAGCATTCTACAATCACTTGAAAACCAAGCTACTGGTCAAAACCCCTAAGTTTCCTAACTGCATAACTTTTCGAATCTTTGACCTTTTTTGATCTCT